>OY856410.1:1008401834-1009001834 GCA_963693085.1 Alisma plantago-aquatica | reverse complement strand
AACTAGTCAGACTTTCACACATCTTTCAAGAACAGCAACCAAATGTAGCAAGCACTCGTCAAATGTCTTACCAAAGATTGAGAAGTCATCCATGATCACTTTCAAAGACGAATCAAGCATATCCACAAAGATCGAGGTCACACACCTCTGAAACGTGGAAGGAGCATTACATAACCCAAACGGCATTCTCCGGTAAGCAAAGGTGCCACTCGGGCAAGTGAATGTCGTCTTCTCTTGATCTGCAGGATGCATGACAATTTGGAAATACCCAGAATATCCATCAAGGAAACAATAGAAGCTATGTCCTGCTAGTCTCTCCATAATTTGATCAATAAATGGGAGGGGATAGTGATCCTTCTTTGTATTCTCATTGAGTTTCTGATAATCCACACTCATCCTACACTTAGATTGTTCTCTCACTGGCATTAGCTCTCCATCTGCATTCTCAGCAATGGTGATGCCACCCTTCTTGGGTACTACTTGGATGGGGCTCACCCATGTACTGTCAGAAATAGGATAGATGATTCCAACATCGAGCAATTTCACTACCTCTTGAGTCACCACTTCTTTCAACTTCGGGTTCAACCTCCTTTGCATTTGGCGGGTTGGCCTTGCATCCTCCTCAAGATAGATTATGTGCACACAAATGGAGGGATCAATACCCCTCAAGTCAGCTATGGACCATCAAATTGCTTGGATGTTCTTCTTCAAAACCTTCATTAAAGCCTCCTCTTGTTTGGGTGAGAGTATAGACGAAATGATCACCGGAAGGGTGTCATTTGCCCCTAGGAAAGCATATTTCAAACCTTCAGGAAGTGATTTCAGCTCAAGAGTAGGGGGTTCTTCAATGGTTCAGAGATGGAAGATAGATCCTCGCTCGCAGCCACTAAGGCTAGCTCATTCTCTTCATCATCTTCCTCATCATCATCAGGAAACTCAACTATCGGTTCTAGTCCTCTACCTTGAGTGGCAGTTTGGATCCACGAGGGTAGGCATTCCTCTACAATCTCATCTAGACACTCGACGAGATAGCAATCTTCTTCTATCGCCCCTATCACTTCGGCTGTGGCTGACGATTTGAAGATGTTTACCGGATCTTCATGTGCATGAACGTCACATACATTGTACCGGTTCTAACATGGATAACTACATCAGCTGTGGCTAGGAAGGGTCTCCCTAAGATGATAGGAACCTTCCTTGTGTCTTTCTCCATATCCAAGACAATGAAATTAGTAGGAAAGAAAGCAGATGTCTCATCATCTAGTCTCACGAGCACGTCATCAACACACCCTCTAGGAGTCTTTACCGACCTGTCAGCTAACTGCAAAGTGCAATGGGCCAGACCCAACTGTCCCATCTGTAATTCTACAAAAATGTCATACGGCATGAGGTTTACGCTAGAACCCAAGTCTAGGAGAGCTTGGTCTATGCGGTGTGTCCCAATATAGCATGAGATGATAGGAGCACGGGGGTCCTTTCTTTTTCTCGGAATGGTTTGCTGTAGGATCGAGCTCACTTTCTCGGTGAGCTTCACTTTTTTCGGGGTTCTTCCTATAGTCCTTCTTTTGAATGTGCAAAGATCCTTCAAGAACTTAGCATAAGAGGGAATATGCTTGACCGCATCAAGCAAAGGAATGTTGATTTTCACTTGTTTGAAGGTTTCAAGAATGTCCTCAATGTGCTTCTTCCTTCTTTTCTTAGCAGAAGGCTCCTTAAGAGCCTCAGGAAACGGAGGGATTTGGGACCCCACATAGTCCATATCAATAGTATCATCAACTGGAATCACAGGAATCACAGTATCAACATTCAGAATCACAGTATCAACCTTGCCTCTTATTATGGTATTCTCAACTTGTATCTCAGTATCAATCTGCTCAGCCTCAGTATCACCTCTATCATCCACAACTATATCACGGGGGTGCTCCAAAGTCTGGCCACTCCTCAACGTAGTCACCACCTTCACATGCTCATGGGTAGTAGAAGAAGAGGCTTGTAGAGGTGGTTGTGGCTGTTGAGGTGGTGGAGGCCTTTGGTGAGGTGAATTGGGATTTTGAAGAATGAATTGGGGTTGCGGTTGTGGTGATGGTTGTTGTTGTTGTGGATGGGGGTGGTATTGTAGAGGTGGTTGTTGGTATGTATGAGGTGGAGGTGGAGCATATTGATAGTTGAGAGGTGCTTGAGGAGGTGGTGGATCATAGAGGTTCAATGGTGCTTGGTATTGTAGTTGAGCATATGCACTTAAAGTGCTCCCTAGGAGGGCATCGTCATTGTTTGAATTGGGCATCGGTTGAGAGGGTAATTGTTATGACCCACTTCGTGATTAACTAGTAAGTACAATGGTTAGTGCATAATTAAGTAATTAAGATAAGTTAAGTGCTCATGTGATGGTTAGTGCATTATCAATTTGATTAAGTTGAATTAAGCACACAAGATCAATTAGTACATAATTAAGATGATTAAGTTAAGTTAAGTGATCACGGATGCAATTAGATCTTTGATCCAGCAAAACAGTCTAATTAATATACTTTCATGCCTTGAGAAGGTAGAGGTTTTCGTACTTGAAAGTTTGCAAGAGAAATCACTCGAATCGGACATTCGAGGCAAAAGTTATGAGGGTTTTAAGGATTTTGGACATGGCTGCAATTTTTCTAGTATTTGATCTTTTATTTTTATTTATTTCCCTTGGGGTCGGTTACCCCTGTTCCTTTATCTTCTACACACGGCCGATAGAACAGGGACCGCAGAGCGGCACCCGACAGAACCAGCAGACTGCGACCCTAGGGCGATTTCTTGAGCCCTAGAGCTCCGATCCGCCGGCGCCCTCTTCTTCTTCTTCTTCTTCTTCTCCTTCCACATCTTTCTTTCCCCCTCCCATATCGCGTCCTAGCAGCGGCGCCCAATTGCAGTCGTGCTGCTTAGCTTGGGGCAGCCAACCTGCAAATCGGCAGTGGCACTGACCTGCTGCTCATCTTCAGCTGCAAGCACGTTGACGATTTTGTTCCTTACCTCGACCATCTAGGACGACGCCTAGAAACAAGGGTGATACCCCCAACCTGGTAGCAGCAGCTATGGCAGTGCCCCTCTTGCATCTTCGTCCAGTTGCAGCCACGGCCAGGAGCCATTTAGGCTTGAGGAACAGCACAGGAGCGACGTCGTGAGCCCGGCCATGAGCCTAGGGTTCAAATCCGCCGCCAACTAGCTTCTAACTACATTGAATCAGCTATGCGTATGAACCTGTGCGTGGAACAGGTATTCCTAAACTAGCTTGAGGGAGAGCTAATATGAAGAGGTTTGAATTTCATTGGAAAGGCTTTGGTTCACAGATCAACTGCTGCTTAGTTTCCTGGCCAGCGCAGGAACAAGTTTGAGGTGAACACCACCAAACGGCGCCAGCGACTTCGCCCAAGAGGCCACAATACAAATCCGCAGCTTCCAGTCCTCAATCAGCACCCAACCAAGCTTTCCTTTCACCTGGGTGTGAAGGAGCTGCTGCTTGCAGCAACATGCTTGATTAGAGTCAACCTGGGCGTAAAAGGTATTAAAAGAGGTAGTTCTAACTTCGGCATAAGGTCTTGATCATGAATTCGTAGTGTTAACTTAAGACTTAGTTTTTGATCGAGTTCATCTTCAATGAGTTTTCCGTTTCTGCACAGGTTGCACGGCGTGCAAATCAGTTTGCACGGTGTGCAAAGTTACAGAAAAATAGGATAGAAAGTCGGCCAGTTTGCACGGTGTGCAGATCAGTTGCACGGGGTGCAAATCAGTTGCACGGGGTGCAAAGTTGCAGAAAAGCAGAATTAGGCGTGTTTGTGGATGTTTTCGGTGGTTACGAACACACCGAAGTGGGTGAGTAGTCGTTCATTTATAAATCATTATTTAACTCAATTTAAATGCTTAATTACTTCTATATCAGTTAGTATAACTTTTAAATAGTGTAGTACATACAATAGAGTATGTTAGATTCATTGGAACTTGAAATACTTGATATGCATAATGAAAATGATGAAATTTCCTGTATTATAGTTGCAATGTATTTGCTGATTTAAAAGTAGATGTTTAGCATTGAAACTGGATAAATGATATTGAATCATGTTTAAGGATGACAAAGGATATACATGTGTTTCAAGTGAATATTCAGAATGTGCAATATGCATGAAATGTGATATCCCTGTTTAAGTGTTTATATGTTAATCAATTAATAGACTTAGGTGCCCTAACACCGTAGAACCCCTTTGAGAGGTCTGCAACCAGAGGGGTGAAACTCATCTTGCAACAATAACTGTGCTTGTGTCACGGTGGCACGAGGATAGAGAGAGACAGTGTTGCAATAAGAACCGTGCTTGTGTCACGGTGGCACTGTGGAAAATAGGGGTTATTCAACATTAATCCGTGCTTGTGTCACGGTGGTAACCCGGTAAGACTCTCCGCCTGTGTGCTCAGGTTTGAGGAGGAGTCTAGAGTTCACTCTTTTGAGAGTGTAGTGAGGCCTTGTGAGCCTGAGGCCTTGTGAGCCTGAGAGTCCTGCAGCAGACCAGGGCTGGTAGTCAGACTTAGCATTTCCCGGGTGTGTCGCTAAGTCTTGTACGGTGGGATCGTAGTTCGCTACAGATCTTTATATGCAGAGTACACTGCATATATTTAGGGCATAAAGTTGATAAATATGTAATCATATAGGATCACAATAAATTAATATATCCGAACTTTTGTGCCAATTCATTATATCTGTTTATTGGTTTAAATTATCTGTTGTTGCATAGAAATGTGATTATATTCTGTAATCTGCTATATCATTTGAACTGCCCTGCTTGTACTGTATTTATGTTTTATTTAAACTTTATAAACCTAACGAGTTGTTTAGTGATAGTTAAATGAAATGCTATTCACTGAGCGAGTAGGCTCATACCTCTACTCAAAACATTTTCAGGTCATCATCAGCAGAAGGAAATCTGAAGGATCCTTTCATCCTAACGCTTAGTCTGTAGAAGGTATACGTAGTTAGTAGTTAGAGGTCTCTTAGTCCTTTCCCCTCGATCTTTGGGACATGGTGTGGGTGAGAGAGAATGTGTACAAAGATGTAAATTAACGGTTATGCTTTATTTTATGTTGAACAATGTAATATGCAGTAGATTGTGTTTATATTTCTAGTCAGTTTAATAGAAATGCTTCTGCAGTTTGTTTAGATTTAAATTTACAGCATAAATCTGGTTATCCATTTAATGTATTTAAAACGTTTTAAAATGTGATGAGTGGTTGGCTTGTGTGTAAATCCCCTCCGTCGCACCCTAATCTCATGTGTTGAGGTTAGTGTGAGATCGGGGCGTGACATCTTGGTATCAGAGCATAGGTTGAGTATGTGAATACTCTAAGTCAAGGTCAGGGGACGATAAGAGACCAATAGGATTAAGGTTTAAGAGTTTTTCTTTTGTCTGTAATTTTCTAACAGGAAGTGTTCTGTTATACTATTATAGATGGCAGAAAAAGGATGTGGTCACGAGAACCAAGTAAAGAGTTTAAGTTGAGTCGTTAAGAATCATTAAGGTCAAGGGATAAAGTTATAAGTAAGGCGAATAATAAATGATGTGTTTTAGCTCTGGAAGGTCTGAGTGTTTAGATATCCTGGCCAGGTGTCTGAATACTTAGATTGACCAGTATCAAGCTACTCTGTCTGTTCTTCTCTGGATGCCCTGGCCAGGTATGCAGAGGAAGGATGGGCTAGAGAGAAACCCTAGAAATCTTAGGGTTATGAGATAAGAAATTAATGTAGGAATAAGAGATTACATATAGGATGTGATATAACTCTTACTTGATTTTGCTTATTTGATATAAAGATCACTAGAAATGCTCTTATATGCATGAAATTAAATTTTCAGCTTGTAAAGTAAATATGGTTCTTTTATATTATTGTGTCATGAAGTGAAAAGTTTAATGTTTGTTTTCTTTGTATTAAAATAGAACCGAAATTATGTTTAAATGAGTTTGCCCTAAGTGGATATTCTTTCCACATGTTTAAGATTAATAGGGGTTGATTAATCTCGAGTAGCTCTTGGCTTCAGGACTACAGGTTCGGCCTGGTCCGGCTGGCAGGATGCGCTTCTGGGATCTAATGACTCCTATTAACAGTAAAATAAGAATAGACTCTGGATGAAGTAGACCTGTAACATAGTGAGAATGTATATACACTAGGATGTTTTAACTATGATAAGAAGTCTAAATGTTCTTTTGTCTTGAGAATTAGGGTTTGAGAAGCATAGACCCTAATCGGCCCAAAATAGGGTTTTGATGATACATAAACACAAAACTTGATAAGTAAAGTGTCTCAGTAAATGATTTTTAGTATTTTATGTGTAACTCTGATTTATCTCCAATTTGGATATGATTTGGATGTATAAAATGTAAACAATATTGGAAAATATCAGAATTTTTTAAGAATGTTCTGACCTGTTTATCGGCCGAGTTTCAAACTCGACCGATCACATTTTCTGAATGATATAGCAGTGTGGTAATTGAATTTTATCTTTTTATTGGTACATCCAATTAATCTCAAATTTTAACTGTGCTTGAAAATCACAATTTTAGACACTTTATTAATTTGGAATAATTTTTTGATGACTTTTGATCTCTACAGTGAGGGTGTCGGCCAAGTTTACAACTCGACCGAATCTGCTGCAGACTGCTATATAGCAGCGCACTGTTGGATTTTTAATTATTTATTGGTAATTAGAAATGATCTCATTTTTACTGGAGGTCTGAAACTTCATTAGGTATAACATATAAAATTTCCAGAATTTTTGGAGCTTCTGTTAGCTATTTAATAAACGAATTACAGAAACTATTGTGAAAACTGAATTTTCAGCCAATATAATTAAAGTTGAGTGTTGGATTAATATGCTATTGACCCAAGCAACTCAAATTGATTTATATAATCAACCACACCCGCACACAATAACGCTATGTTATTGTTAAGGACCAAACCCTAGAATGATTAGAGTTGTAGTAGTTCAAGGGATATCACTAGTGATTTAACCTTGAATACTAGTATCTATGTAAAATAAGACCTTGAGATTTGTTCTATGTAAATTAATCTGGCAGTGATAGTAATCTAGGGTTTATAGGTAGCTAATCTGAATGGTACATGAACAACATGAAATGACTTAGAGAAAAGAGTAAAACATAAAACTGAAATGTAACTATAAGAAAGTAGCATAGAAATCGGAGTATTACCCGATATATGATCTGAAGATAGTTGATGTAGTTCATGTTTTTAAGACATGGCGTCACCATCTTTATGATGTGATGATAGATTATCACCCTGGTAAGGAGTATATGGTGGCTGATGCTTTCATCAGAAAGTCAAGTTCAACAACTAATGCATTCTCTATGACAGGTTTGAATAGAGACTTGTTAGTAGAAATGTGGAAGTTGAACTTAGACTTAGGGGTGACAACACAAAGTGGTTTGATTGTACAGATGCAGGTTCAAGCCTACTTTTTATGATCAGATTAAGGAACTACAATAGGGTGATAGTGAGTTAAACCAGACCATGCATGACATGATAGGAGGAAAAGAGACCAGAGTTTAAGTTTTTAGATGATAAGGTGTTGTATTAGCATGCCATGTTGTGTGTACCTTGAGATAGTGAATTGAAAGAAAAGATTCTTATGGAAGTGCATGTATTGATGTATGCTATGCTTTCAAGAAACACTAAAATATATATATATATATGAATCTCAGGAGTTGTATTGGTGACCTGGTGTGAAAAGGATGTAGCTGAGTATGTGGTTAAAAGTAGTGTGTACCAGTAGGTTAAGGCTGAATCCTAGAAATCTACAACTACCTTGTAATCTTTTTTCTATGCCTGAATGGGAATGGGAACATATCACAATGGATTTTTTGATAGGGTTGCCCAAGACACCTAGAGGTTATGATTTGATATGAATGATTGTGGATAGACTAATTTAGTCTGCTTACTTTCTTCATATTAAGTCAACCTTTGATGTCTCGAAACTTGACTATGATATACATGGATGAAATAGTTAGGTTGCCTGGTAATCCAGTTTCAATCATATCATATTGAGATCCTAAGTTCACATCTAGGTTGCAGAAACAGTTGCATCGTGTTTCGGGAACAAAGTTAAGATTCGATACAACCTTTCCACCCGCAGACGGATGGTTAGTCTGAGAGAACCATTCAGACTTTTGAGTACATGCTAAGAGCATGTGTTTTGCTTTTCAGTGGAAGTTGGGAAGAACATTTAAGTCTTATAGAGTTTGCTTAGTGTGAATGTTGAGTTAGAAATACACAACTGATAATGGTTCGGTTTGAATATAAACCCAGGCAATACAGATTTGGTAAACCATTAGATGCATGATTTCAAGAAAGTGCGATAGCATTAAAATATGCAAATAAACCTAGTTGCATGCTTCCTGTTATGTTAATGTGTGTGACCTAACATTTACATGAATTGGCACATTTCTCTGAGATATTATTAGGAATTCTCATGTACTATTAAATATTTGTGTATGATACGTAAATAACTCTTAATTGAGTTACGTGATGCATAAACCAGGATTTGGGTTAATATGCACGTACTTCGAGAAATTTCAGATAATTGATAAATATTACAGATGGTTTCTTATAAGTGGAGTAAATTACTCTTATTGGTGTAATAGGATGTTCAATTACATGAATTCAGTATGTATGTGACAAAATTGATTTGAGTTTGGAATATTTATGAATTTTAAATCTGTCTGCATGCATGATATAAAGATTACTCAGTAATTACAATGATTTTGAATATACTGCTCTACCTGTTCTAGAATGATACCGTATTGTGATTTGAATTGCAATCAAACAGATGAGATAACGGAAACCCTAAGAGTAGGGTGTTGGCATGTGATGAATGAATAAGGCAAATGAAACCCTAAGGATAGGGTGTACGATGAATCAAGTATTTTGATATCAATTTTCATTATGAGATGTGATGATGTTTAACAGTTAAATTGCATGATTTTATTTTAGTACCAAATTGACATGCATTTCGTTTATTTAAGAATTTTAGTTTGTCTGCATGTATAGTATGATAATTTCTCAGTAATTACCATAAATTGAGAGACTGTTATAACAGTTCTACAAAGACAATGTTTTGTGGTTTGATCTGGAATTAGATCAGATGTGTCCTATGTTGAGGGACCAATACAAATAGCTGATCTGAGGATCAAGAAAACTTAAGAATCGTGAGATACCTTAGAGAAGGTTTTGTGGAGAAACTACAACCTAGGAGGAGCCACATGGGAAGTTTTGGGGTTAGATGTGCGTAACAAGTTTCCTTTTCTCTTTTAGGAATTTCGGGACGAAATTCTTATAAGGGAGGGAGATTGTTATGACCCACTCCGTGATTAACTAGTAAGTACAATGGTTAGTGCATAATTAAGTAATTAAGATAAGTTAAGTGCTCATGTGATGGTTAGTGCATTATCAATTTGATTAAGTTGCATTAAGCACACAAGATCAATTAGTACATAATTAAGATGATTAAGTTAAGTTAAGTGATCACGGATGAAATTAGAGCTTTGATCCAGAGAAACAGTCTAATTAGTATGATTTCATGCCTTGAGAAGGTAGAGGTTTTCGTACTTGAAAGTTTGCAAGAGAAATCACTCGAATCGGACATTCGAGGCAAAAGTTATGAGGGTTTTAAGGATTTTGGACATGGCTGCAATTTTTCTAGTATTTGATCTTTTATTTTTATTTATTTCCCTTGGGGTCGGTTACCCCTGTTCCTTTATCTTCTACACACGGCCGATAGAACAGGGACCGCAGAGCGGCACCTGACAGAACCAGCAGACTGCGACCCTAGGGCGATTTCTTGAGCCCTAGAGCTCCGATCTGCCGGCACCCTCTTCTTCTTCTTCTTCTCCTTCCACATCTTTCTTTCCCCCTCCCATCTCACGTCCTAGCAGCGGCGCCCAATTGCAGTCGTGCTGCTTAGCTTGGGGCAGCCGACCTGCAAATCGGCAGTGGCACTGACCTGCTGCTCATCTTCAGCTGCAAGCACGTTGACGATTTCGTTCCTTACCTCGACCATCTAGGACGACGCCTAGCAACAAGGGTGATACCCCCAACCTGGTAGCAGCAGCTATGGCAGTGCCCCTCTTGCATCTTCGGCCAGCTGTAGCCACGGCCAGGAGCCGTTTAGGCTTGAGGAACAACACAGGAGCGACGGCGTGAGTCCGGCCATGAGCCTAGGGTTCAAATCTGCCGCCAACCAGCTTCTAACTGCATTGAATCAGCTATGTGTATGAACCTGTGCGTGGAACAGGTATTCCTAAACTAGCTTGAGGGAGAGCTAATATGAAGAGGTTTGAATTTCATTGGAAAGGCTTTGGTTCACAGATCAGCTGCTGCTTAGTTTCCTGGCCAGCGCAGGAACAAGTTTGAGGTGAACACCACCAAACGGCGCCCGCGACTTCGCCCAAGAGGCCACAATACAAATCTGCAACTTCCAGTCCTCAATCAGCACCCAACCAAGCTTCCCTTTCACCTGGGCGTGAAGGAGCTATTGCTTGCAGCAGCATGCTTGATTAGAGTCAACCTGGGCATAAAAGGTATTAAAAGAGGTAGTTCTGACTTCGGCATAAGGTCTTGATCATGAATTCGTAGTGTTAACTTAAGACTTAGTTTTTGATCGAGTTCATCTTCAATGAGTTTTCCGTTTCTGCATAGGTTGCACGGCGTGCAAATCAGTTTGCACGGCGTGCAAAGTTACAGAAAAATAGGATAGAAAGTCGGCCAGTTTGCACGGCGTGCAGATCAGTTGCACGGGGTGCAAAGTTGCAGAAAAGCAGAATTAGGCGTGTTTGTGGATGTTTTCGGTGGTTACGAACACACCAAAGTGGGTGAGTAGTAGTTCATTTAGAAATCATTATTTAACTCAATTTAAATGCTTAATTACTTCTGTATCAGTTAGTATAACTTTTAAATAGTGTAGTACATACAATAGAGTATGTTAGATTCATTGGAACTTGAAATACTTGATATGCTTAATGAAAATGATGAAATTTCCTGTATTATAGTTGCAATGTATTTGCTGATTTAAAAGTAGATGTTTAGCATTGAAACTAGATAAATGATACCAAATCATGTTTAAGGATGACAAAGGATATACATGTGTTTCAAGTGAATATTTAGAATGCGCAATATGCATGAAATGTGATATCCCTATTTAAGTGTTTATATGTTAATCAGTTAATAGACTTAGGTGCCCTAACACCGTAGAACCCTTTGAGAGGTCTGCAACCAGGGGGTGAAACTCGTGTTGCAACAATAACTGTGCTTGTGTCACTGTGGCACGAGGATAGAGATAGATAGTGTTGCAACAAGAACCGTGCTTGTGTCACGGTGGCACTGTGGAAAATAGGGGTTATTCAACATTAATCCGTGCTTGTGTCACGGTGGTAACCCGGTAAGACTCTCCTCCTGTGTGCTCAGGTTTGAGGAGGAGTCTAGAGTTCACTCTTTTGAGAGTGTAGTGAGGCCTTGTGAGCCTGAGGCCTTGTGAGCCTGAGAGTCCTGCAGTAGACCAGGGCTGGCAGTCAGACTTAGCATTTCCCGGGTGTGTCGCTAAGTCTTGTACGGTGGGATCGTAGTTCGCTACAGATCTTTATATGCAGAGTACACTGCATATATTTAGGGCATAAAGTTGATAAATATGTAATCATATAGGATCACAGTAAATTAATATATCCGAACTTTTGTGCCAATTCATTATATCTGTTTATTGGTTTAAATTATCTGTTGTTGCATAGAAATGCGATTATATTCTATAATCTGCTATATCATTTGAACTGCCCTGTTTGTACTGTATTTATGTTTTATTTAAATTTTATAAACCTAACGAGTTGTTTAGTGATAGTTAAATGAAATGCTATTCACTGAGCGAGTAGGCTCATACCTCTACTCAAAACATTTTCAGGTCATCATCAGCAGCAGGAAATCTGAAGGATCCTTTCATCCTAACGCTTAGTCTGTAGAAGGTATATGTAGTTAGTAGTTAGAGGTCTCTTAGTCCTTTCCCCTCGATCTTTGGGACATGGTGTGGGTGAGAGAGAATGTGTACAAAGATGTAAATTAACGGTTATGCTTTATTTTATGTTGAACAATGTAATATGCAGTAGACTGTGTTTATATTTCTAGTCAGTTTAATAGAAATGCTTCCGCAGTTTGTTTAGATTTAAATTTACAGCATAAATCTGGTTATCCTTTTAATGTCTTTAAAACGTTTTAAAATGTGATGAGTGGTTGGCTTGTGTGTAAATCCCCTCCGCCGCGCCCTAATCTCGTGTGTTGAGGTTAGTGTGAGATCGGGGCGTGACAGTAGTCTTCCTTCCTCCCTCCTTGCAAGGGAGAGAGAAATCTGATCCAACCTTTTCTCAAGATGGTGGATGGACTGCCCATATGAGTTCACATCCTTTTTCACTTCATCCAGGCTTCTTAGGCTTCCCAGCATGTCCTCTTCAAACTTTGAACTGTAAGGTGTCTTTTGTTGCCCTTTTCCAACTCCATCCTCATTCTGTTGTTTCCAAGAGAAGTTTGGACGGTTCCTCCACTCGGGAGTGTAAGAGTTGGACATGGGGCCTTGGTTGTTGCGGCCACCAAAGGAGTGTAGAGCATTTACTTCCTCATCTACAATGTCAACTACCATTGTGGGTTGGCTAGAAGAGCCACCAGCTAGATTTTTCATCATTTTCATCATGTCGGCCATCATCTTCATCATATCTGGGTCAGTAGTATTGTGAGTCGGAGCTGCGGAGGAAGATGGAGGAACGTAGCTTCGGCTGCAATGCCCCCCTTTAGTAGAAGTGCGGTGGCAAGAATTTTCAGCAAGGTGCTCAAACAATGGCCATGATTCTTTGGGCGGCTTATCCATGAAAGTGCCCCCACAGGAAGAGTCCACAGTTTTCTGACTTTTCTCTTCAAGCCCGGTGTAGAACGCTTGAACGAGCTACCACAAAGGTACTTCATGGTGAGGACAGTCTCAGAGCAGCTTTTAGAACCTCTCCCACGCCTCGTGGAAGGGTTCACTTTCCTTTTGAGCAAATGACGTGATGCACCTCCTCACGTAAGACAGCTTGGCAATGGGAAAGAACTTCTTGAGGAATTCGTTTTTCACTTCATTCCATGTGACCAATTCCGGCTTGGACACGTACCACTCTTTAGCTTTCTGTTTGAGGGAGAAAGGAAAGAGTGTCCTTCTAATGGAATCGTCAGTGGCGGCGGGAGTGCGGAAGGTTGAACACGTCTCAAGGAACACATCAATCTGGTGGTAGGGGTTTTCATTCTCCATCCCGAAGTAGGTAGGGAGGAGTCCCAGAAGTGCAGGCAGAATGCAGAATTGTTGACCGGGCATCTGGTCAACCAAGGTGGCGATGGGGGAGTTGTAGTTCCCTGATGTGAAGTACTCATGGAGCGGGCGATGTGGCAGTGGAGGTGGTTGAGCATCTACCTGCTGGTTGTTTTCAGCCATCTCGACCTCTCGGTGTAGGTTGCAGTGAGCTTGATGCCTCCTTCTACCAATCTCGGGGTCGTATACCACCAAGTTGGTGCAAGTAGAACGTGTGCTATACATGCACAACTGTCACCTGCACAAGGCACAAACAAACAACAAGAAACCAAGTTAGCAAACCAAGATGCAAAAGGAACACAAGGAATAAATAATAGCAATGGTGAGGGCAAAAGGAAGGGCTAAGCTACACTATCTAACTAGGTCGAGCGCCTCTATCCCCGGCAATGGCACCAAAAAGCTTGGTGTGGATTCTGCTAGAGGTGTACACACCAGCCAACTAGGGTGGCTAGATGCACTCCACGAGGTCAGAACGCACAGGGTGGGATTTTGCTTTCGATATTTATATTGTCCCTAACCAAGTCGATCACAAAGACTAAACAGGTCACCCGCAAGCATACGGGGTACTGTCGTAGTATAGGTGATTGGCAAGATACGGGGTCGGTCCATAGGGATAGAAGGGGTACTAGAGTTAGGTAGTGTAAGCTATGTTCCTAGTGCAGAGATTAGGGTTTGAGGGTTTTAAAAGGGTTTGATGGTTGTTGATTACTCTAGATGAACAAGAAAGAAAGGCAGAATTAAACCTAAGTTATCTTGAATAAGCAAATTAGCAAGCTAAGTTAACAAATGAGCTAAGCAAGGACAAGAACAAGCTACACTAGACTAAACATGCAAGAAGCACTTAAGAAGCTAAGTTAACCACTAACAAGAGAAGGGACCTCAATTAACACTAGAGAACAAAACTATGCAATTGACTAAGTTAAGCTAAAGCAATTAAACTAGACTAGCATTAACAAGCGAGCAAAGCAGTTTGGGTTTTAAGAAGTTGATTAGGGTAGGTGGGCCATTTGGGGGATGTAACTTTGATATTAGTTGGGGAAGATAGTTAGACAAGCATGGTTCTCATTCCACATCTAGATTACCTAACTAAACAATAAGGCCAATGTCATTAGAATATACCCTATACTACTAGTAGAAGACTAGGGTTAGGTGTAATTCTAATGGGATTAACCAAATCTAGGTTTCTAGAGTAAGTGATAGTGAGCAATTGAG
Organism: Alisma plantago-aquatica; assembly: GCA_963693085.1. Lineage (NCBI taxonomy): Eukaryota > Viridiplantae > Streptophyta > Magnoliopsida > Alismatales > Alismataceae > Alisma > Alisma plantago-aquatica. The sequence continues at coordinate 1,008,987,222 of OY856410.1, read as the reverse complement.
GGTTGAGGGTAGAGATGGGAGTAGAGATGAGGGTATTTGACCTCATGTCACTAGCCATTCTAGCCTTTAGAAGGCCCTAGGCAATTGCATCACTCTCACTTACACTAGCCACTTAAATCTCACACTCACTTATAGGAGGGGGGATGTGTATGTAGGAACAAAGGGGGCTAGCTAGGGATCCACTAATTGGACCTAGGAGCCAATCCTAAGATTGCCACATACACTCCAATCCCTCCTAGAAGCTAAGTGTCATCAAACATCTCAAAGCAAGCAATCCATGTTATAGGCACAAACCCCATGCAATAAAATAGGAAATGAGATAGAAGCAAGAGGCAATCATCATAGATATACATTGAGTTCATTACAAGCAACTTTTCCCCAACATGGTATCAAAGTCACATTTTAACCCCAAACAGCCCACCACTAGGGGCTTAGCTACACATGATCAAAGAAAGAGTAAAAGAAAGGGGAAGAAGAGGTAGAAATGCCATGGAGATTGGTGTAGTATCCTTCTTCTTCACCTCCAAGCTGTTGTGGATGACCTCCCTCCTCCAAGGGTGCATGGGAGCATGAAAATATGGGGGGTTATGGAGGAAAACCTAGAAAACTAGGTTTCCAAAGTGGAATGAGGGTGGAGATGGTGGATGGAGAGCCAAAATGCAAAGGGATTGCACTAGGAGCTCAAGGAAGGAAGGTGGAGGCTTGGAGAAGCTGTAGGGAAAGCTAGCCTTCGTGCCCCAGCCACCACCTATGTATATATAGGTGGTGGGAAGACACTAGGGCAAATAGGGGCAGTTTAGGAAATACATTGTAAAAGTAGTGCAGGGTTGGTGGATCACCATGGTCATGGTGGTGTGCCACGACCGTGGTCAGGGTAGTGGGACATGTTCGTGGGGTGGCAAAATGGTTGTGGTATGGAGGGAGTGGTGAAAAGCTAAGTATGGTGGTGGCCACTACCGTGGCGGAGTGCCACGATCGTGGTGGGTGAGGGGCACCGCGGCCGTGTTGGGTAACACGACCATTTTGGAGGAGGGAGAGGTGATCATGGAGCAGCACCATGGGCGTTGCGTACTTCATCAGCCACGGTCATGGCACCTTGGGTGAAAACCTTGTTGAAAACTAGAACTTTGGTCATTAATTCCCACGACTGTGGGGGTTGCCCACGGTCGTTTTCTCTTCTTCTGACCATGACCGTGCTGATGGCCACGGCCGTGGTGTCTTCAATGGCCACAGTCGTGGCAGGTGGCCACGACCGTGGGATTCTGTGGGAAAACCTTGTTGAAAAGGGCACTTCTTTGCTAAAAAACACACGACCGTGGTGTTGTGGCCACGACCGTGGTGAGGCTTGCATCAATTGATTTCACTTTGAACTCCATCATTCTTGGATATCTTTGCTTGGGGATGACTCTTGGCCATTGGAGGTAGGTTGAGGGAGACTTTGGGGCCTTCTTTGGGTCCCTCCATGATTGGGGGAACCCTAGAACTCCTTCTTTCTCTCTCGTCCATCTAAACATGGTCCAAGTACCTAAAAATAGTGCAAAGAACATCCATAAGAATATTTGCAATGATAAGCACATTAGGGGTAAATGCTTGTAATCTAACATGTTTAGATGTGATTTAAGTATAAAATGGCACAGGATGGAGCCCTAAAATAGGGCTACATCACTACATCAAGGGGTTTTCACTTCTTATGTAATATTTAGTACTAGAATGGGTATTCCCTATCTAAGAAACTTCTAGTTACCCATTTTCATCCACTACCCCATCACATCCTATGGTTTGTGTGGTTATTAAGGCAACCACGGTCACAACCCTACTAATGTTCTAGTAAAAAGGGGGAAGGTAATCCCTTAACCTAGAATTCAAAGCAAATATTCACAATAAAATTTCATTTACAAAGTGTATGTTAAATAAAGGAAGATTCTTGATTACACACAATGATAATAATCCCATTATCTTTTTTCCATAGACATAGTTATAATGCATTATATACAAGTATTGGTTGTGCCATCCTAACACTAATTACATGTGTTCTCGAATATTATTTGATCACTTATGACACCTGATAATGCTCAAATTTAGGCATTTATGTTAAGTATGTATCTATAGTTTTGTGCCACTATATCCTTAATATGCCCTATATAAATTTGGATTCTTATTTTTTTTGTAATTTACATCTTGTTGAAGGTAAAATTGCTCAACTAGACAATTTTGGGACTTGCAAGCACCGAACTCAAGAAGACATCAATTCTCAAGATTATTTTCCGATGAACCCAGTCAGGTTCACCTGAACCCAGTCAGGTTCAGCTCCTAACATTTGTAGCATTACACGTCAGCGGTCGGTGAGCCTCTTCACCATCAATGATCGTTGAAGCCATCAATGACCACCGGGGATAAAAACAATTGCTAAGGAAACCCTGGCGGATGTTGAAGATCTAGACCCAACTATCGTAGAAGGAAAATATCCAATAGTCACTGAGGAAAACCCTACAATCACTAAAATGGAAGACTGAACCCGATCAGGTTCACCGATGAATATCGCAAAAGTGGAGCCAGTGACCGTTGAGACTCCAGATAATCAATGACCTCTATGACACCAAGAACCGTCGAGAAACAACCTACATTAATGACCATCTTCCGAAGGAATAAACATGTTCAGGTTCACCTGAACCTAGTCGGGTTTAGCGCACTTATCATACACAAACAACCTATCCCTATAAATACCCACCCCTTCTACCTAGGCGGGGGTTCTAATTTTTTGTTTTGGGAAGCCATCAGTTCCTAGATCTTTGTGGGAGAGCTACAAGGTATAAAAGGAGTGAAGTGCAAAACCTATATCCACCCCTTCAACTAACATCAATCCACCATTATTTTCACCATAATCCACCCATTTCATCCATTCCCAGTCACCTCCACCGCTATACACACATCTAAGTTGTTTTTGGGGGAGGAATCAAAGAGAAAGGAGTCTAAGGAGTCTTGAAGATCAAGGAGGACGACCCCAAGGATGATATCTATCCTTCCCTGAGGCTAGGTAGAAAGAGAAACCTCAGTTCCACATGATAAATCTCTTCTTCAACTTCTTTCTTCTACATTTATTCTTGGTTTCTATACACATGATGTTCTTCCATCTTTTTTCAGTGCTAACTATGCTTGTCCATGGCTAGTTGAGCTCCTTCTTGTCTATGTAGCCCATTTTAGGAATGTTTATGTACTTTTACCTTAAGCAAGTGGTATTATTCCAGATCTAGTACATTTCTATTCTATCTTCTCTTTTCAGTTGTGATTGTTGGTTTGGTTGATCTCTTTCTTTCGTGAACATCCATTTCTACCAAAATTAAGAACTAGTTGTAGAAATGGATAAGATAAGGTAGTTTGGATCAAAATACAAAAGGAGGACGTCCAAGGGAGGATCTGTCTAGAATACATGTAGAAGAGATCCTACCAAAACCTTGGATCCATTCGGGTGCAGTTGGATATGGCCAGGTTTAAACGAACTCAGTCGGGTTCACCTTCACTCTACCGAGCTCACTGTCTATGTTTTGCGCAGATTATCTATTGTTTCTAACATCTTTGAATATTTTTGATCGAGAGGGTTTTTGAAATATTCAAAGGTGTTGATATGTTACCCTTGAAATGGGTTTTACAACTTTGATGGGGTTTTAGTCATACTGCACGAAAGTGAGGGGGGTGAACCCCACACGAGCAACTACCACGATACTTGCTACATTTGGGTATCATCTCTTACTAAGGTGTTCTCGGGTTGTCTATGCCCGAGAACATGTGCATAGACTTCCTAACCTGTGGTTACATATCCAGGAACTCCTTCCCCTGATTAGTAGGATTTGACATACTCTATTTTTTTACTTTGTTTGTTTTGTTCTCAAAAGCAATATGCTTCAGGATGAGGCTACTAACCAAAATAGGAGACTTCAAACTTAGTCAGTTTAGTTCTCACTCAATTGCAAGTGCCAGAGTACGATAACTAGGATTACATTCATCAAGACCACTTTCTTGAGCCCCACGAGGAACTTATCTCACACTCCCATTCAGAAAATCAGTTAGACTCATTTGGACTTTTCTAGTGAAGACTCACCCACCCAGGGAAGCCCTTCATTTTATCCAGATGATTCAACTGAGTGGCCAATGGAGGAAACACACCACCTGTAAGGATGGTTTGATGATGATCACTTTTACTCTCCTTAGGGTAGCCAAACAACCTCACAATATGAGAGGAGGCTTGAGCAACCGGATTCAACTTTTATCCAAGCCCAAAGTGATACCTCTCACATTGAGACTTGTCACTTTGTTTTAACAAGCACACATGCTACAGTTTGGAATAACTTGTTTTAGGAGGATGATGACGACTATTTAGTTTGAGGGAGTGAGTATTTTTATGATGAAGAGTTGTAGCAGCATGAGACAAGTTTACTACCATCATGTTACAAGGATTAGTGAGCGTTGAAGGAGTAGGGTGGAAAATTCACCAGAACATGACCGCCAAGTATGAAGGTGACCTAGACCCCATAGGAAATGATAGGCTCGGGGTAGAAGGATTACAATTGAACCTATCTAGTGTCATTTTAATATCAAATGTAGATTGGAGGATTCATATTTTCAATAATGAATTCTTAGACCATCAACCCTCAAATTCAGAGGTAGAATCATCCATCTCACCCTATCTAGATACTTTTGGGCATACACATCTAGATACTAACACAGGGAGAGCCCAATCTTTCAATATCATGGACTTCACCCATGTGTATCTCAAGATCATTTCAACATAAGAAGGAGTTCACTGAGTCAAGGTATAATACCTCACAACCTCAGGGTCAAAATGTAAATTGTTTGATTCTAGAGACAGTCATCATAAACAATACACATGTAACCCTGAACCCAAAACTACCAATTTGGGATCCGAGTGTGGGAATTGTGGGGAAGACACCCCCTTTACCCTATATAATTTTTCTTTCTTATTCACAATAAAAGTCATTTCAAATTCTTTAGGATTAGATGTATCTTTCCTCAAACTGTTTGGACTTAGTTTTTATTACGTGCATCAATTAGCTATTCCACACTTGTATTTTTGTCACTTCACCAATACAGTTGTTGCGGTACAACCTCTTCAAATGGGAAATGACTTTACATATCTCTTTGGATTGGAGGAATCAAGTTTTTCCAATGAATTAAGTTTTTCAACATTGAACCTGACCACCTGGGGGTCAAACCTGGCCAGATTTTGATTCAACCCGGCCACCTTTAGACTAGATTCAACGGAATCCTTGGAACCCCCATCTCCCCTTTTTCTGATAAAAACATTTGCTTTTTCCCTTTTGATCGATTTCCTTGAACTACCTCTTTTATTTTCTGTCTCTTCCAAAGTGTAGATTTGGATTTTTGGGGATGAACCCGACCGAGTTCAATTGAACCCAGGTGGGTTCAACCTATATTTTTGTCTGTGCCTTCACTAAACAGTCAATGGTCAAAATATGAAAAAAAATCTGACTGAAAAATTGTCAAATTGACAAAGTGATGTGTTTGTCAGTTGCAGACAGGCGTGTGTCTTACATGTTTCGATCAAAGAAACTATTGACCAAACTTGGAGTTTCTTCAGTCGACTTTGTGACTGGTCACCTATACCTGCTTAGTTTTGAACCCTGCTTTTGATAATGTCTTTCTGCGTGTAGTTAATGGTCAAAAGGCCAAAATGTGGGTCAAAGCAACTGATCTAATAGTCTGACAGACTGACATGTCGGTCAGTCTAACCGGTCAGATGACTAGCTTTTGACCCATCATTTTGACTATTTTTTCCATCGAAAGATGTTCTATTGAACCTATCGGGGTCCACCTAGAAGTGGTCAGGTTTGTCCAGGCTTCACACGTTCTAGACCTATAAATAGAGTCAGGCCTGATCACTTCTAACACCAAATAATTTTCTACCTTCCTTACAAATGAGACCCTTCTTCTCCAACTGAAACCTAGCCTCTATTCCTTCTCAATTGTCGTCCAGTTTGTAGTGCGTAAGCAATGGTTGCAGCAATTTTCCGCAGCAACACCACTATAGAAGGAGCCACCACCGTAGTTGTTGGTCTTCCCACTCCTCACCCATGACATCAGGTGATAAAGAGCCATAACATCTGGCAGCAAAGACCTGCTATAGCGACACCATGCCAAAGAACGCTCGCAACCACTACACAACTGACAGACCAACCAGCCTATGGAAATGTTGCATGCTCACAATACTCCATCGCTTCAAGCAACACTGAAGCCTAACATCACCCTCGTTGCCCCACCTAGAAATGGAGAACCAGCTACGACTTCCACCAACAACGACAATCAATGCACCTCCCGTCGAACCACCAGCAGTGATAATCACCACACTGCCTTTCGAACCACCAGCTGCAACGTCACAACCTCGAGCTCAACCATTTCCACCTATACACGGTCATGACCATCACTAGTAGGAATTTTACATCTCTGCCGACTCGACTATTTCCAATCTAATCCAGTTGAGTTCAGCTCTGATAGCGGCCAAAACAAACACTGACATCCTGAGTTCAGCCCAAACCAATCGGGTTTGTCCCTATCTTTTCCCATAGTTCACTTCTCTCATCACTGACAACATGGAATCAATGAAAAATGGTATGGAAAAGTTTAAAAGGATAGTGGTTAGAAGGAGGGGTGAAGGAAGCTCTTCTTCACCAACAGGACATGATCGAATATACCCTCCATGCGCCACGTGGGCCATGAACCCAACATACAAAAGAGGAGGCCCGCATTTGGCCTCAGTAGGTTTTGAGTCACACAATTCTGACCGGATTACATACATTTTTCTACCCCACCCATGGATACATTCAGTGGTGAATCAGATGGTGTAGAGGAGGTATCTAGTAAGATGTGGTCTCGATTGCACCGTGACTCTAGCTTGCACACCATGAAAGGGCACCAGGATGGTCCATCGCAAGGGACGACACATTGAGCCTCATTAGTAAGGAATCAATGTCGAGATTCTACAGAGAGGTTAGTAGCTTTACGCCGATCAAATTCATCACACAACTCATGTAACACTCGGGCCTACTGCCCAAGGCTCTAGTAGAGTTTTAGGAATGATGACTGGCCCCATAAACCACCAATAGCCTTAACTGCATGCTTTGTCCTCACTCATGCGCAAGCCAGGATAAACTTCCTGACTGGTCATCCATCCTAGTACTACTCCAAGTTGAGCACACTTAACTTTGGAGTTCTTAGTGATGGCCTCCCTAAAAAAGGAGGTGCACCTTGGTGATATGCGTAGTCTAATCATTTATTTTAAGATTATTTTATCTGAGGCTTCAAATCATGGGATGTTACAATATCTCCCACTTATACTCTTGACATCCTCATTAAGGCTCAACTATATTGCCTCATAATATTTCCCCATTTCAGTACAGACCCATAATGGCCCATAGACACCCAGCTACCCATCACAGAATACCAGTGCAAGGGTGTCTACATTACCATAGATAACCCTTTTCTAACATGCCTAGATCGTATGGCTCAAGACTAGCATGCCACATGTTCATGTGGTCCCCACTACTGGAGGGTTTATGGCTCTGATACCATTTGTAACACCCGGGCCCACTTCTGAAGGCTCTAGTAGAGTTTTAGGAATGACGACCGGCCCCACAGACCACCACTAGACTTGACTGTGTGTTTTGTCCTCACTCACACGTAAGCTAGGTTAAACTTATAGACTAGTCACCCATACTATACTACTCCTTGTTGAGCACGCTTAACTTTGGAGTTCTTAGTGATAGGCTCCCTGAAAAGGAGGTATATCTTGGTGATATGGATAGTCCAATCATTTATTTGAAGATCATTTTATCTGAGGCCTCAAATCATGGGATGTTACAACTGAACTCCGACTAGGGGGGCCAGACCAACTCCTACTGAAGTTGTCCAGGGAATTTTTCCCTGGTCCCTAGTTTCATTGTATGAAACAAAAGTAGTAGTTCAAAGCATAGAGCAAGGATAAGTAGAATCTTGTGGGCCCAAAATATTTAGACTCCATTACCCTCATCTCCCTTGGCATACATGACCAGGTTGATAGATACCTAGTAGCCATCAGCCTTGTAGTCCTCACATACACACAGTGTGATGCATAACGTAGACTCACATGGTGAATTCTATGCTACACTTGACACTCTTGAGGATGCGCATCACAAGGTTCTTTGTTTCCGCCTATTGAACCAAAACTGATAGGCCACTGAAGATCAACTGAACAACTGGTTGTCACGCTCTCTAGAAGACTACATAGAGATTTCCAGGGGCAGCTGAAGACATGAGGCAACAACTTCAACCCCCGTCAAGCCTAGAAGATGATCACTATAGAGGACACATACACTGCTAGATCTGTCAAATCCTCACACATCCACAACATGACGCTTCTCTATCTACATTGGGTGATCGTGAACTACATCCTGGGGAAGTAGGACAGACAGAGGGCATTCAATATGGGTGACCTCTACATTATGTGGTGTGCAGTGATAGGAAGAAAGGTGAACACACTGACCCACATAATTCACCACTTTCACAATCCATTCATGAGACAATGCCAGTTAACTCCATTAGGGGTGATCGTGTTCATTGTGCTTCATCTTGGGGTCACAAATGGCCCATTCACACTCATGGAGGACAAAGCTATGTGGTCCAAGTTGGACTTGGACTACCTGATGCATGCAACAGTGATCAAAGCCTACAACATATGTTTTCTCTATATCGTTGGTCAGAATAGGCACAAGGTTTAATTGCCAGCAAATGTAGGGTTCACATGTCAGACATTGGTCATGGACGTTTCTCTCCTAGACACTCAGGGCAATGTACAATAGGCAAGCAGAACTGCAGGACATCTTCTTTGACACCGCAAGTACCATGATTATAGGAGGCAGAGGAACATGTCAGAGCAACCTTCCATGACATCCCACATCAAGAAGTGCCCCACACCAAGGTGCCTACTTCTCCTTACTAGAAACATCCACATCCCAAGCAACACGCCCCAAACTTCGAGATGGGGAACCTCTATGAGATGATGACAGGCATCCAACACAGCCTGACAAGCTTCTAGGTAGATTCAGGATGGTGTTTTGACGCAGTAGAGTAAGATGTGTAGTACCTCAGACAAATGTTTGACACAATCTTCCCACCACCACCATCACCACCACCAACCTTCCAGCAGCCATTCCAATAGTCACCCCAAGACTTTCGCCAGTCATTTCAGCACCAATAGGGGATGTACCCTGTATACGAGCAACCATTAGGTGGAAACAAAGATTCAACTAGTACTTCAAGAATGATTACCGGTAGTAGTTGTATCCCCTGTAATCCATAGTTTGAGATTTTCTCAAGGATGAGCACAATTTTAAGCTTGGGGCGGCAGGGTGTACCACCCTCTATCTTTTCTGCTTCCCTTTTATCTTTCCTTATGCATACATGTTTATCTTTCATATCCCTTGAAGCTCGAGTAAAAATTTCAAATTTGTAAGACTTTATTTCGTAAATTGTAGCATTGTAATTAAGGATATATGGCGTGAATATTATATTAAAATGTTTATCAATGCACTTAAATGCGCAATTTTCATCTTAAACTGCTTGATCTCTTGCTTGACTAGTTCGTTTACTCTTTCCCTAAGATTGGGAATCAACCTAAGGTTATTCATAGTTTAAAACATTATTCCTTTGATCTATGTTGTGAATGACAATCCCATGATATGAGACTTTTGGAAAGGGTTGGAGTTGAATCAAAACTCCAAGCTACATTATTCACAAACTCGCATGTACTTTAAGGATCCTTGAATTACAATTACTATTCACTTAAGTATCAAGCAAATAATGATGTGTTTTTTAGCTATAATCAAGTTGAAGTGTTTCGCTTGATGGTATGCATGCCCTTTAACCATAGATTGAGTCAAAAAGATGAAAAAAAATCAGAAGACGTTTGTCCTCCTACAAATACCAAAAATATTCAAAATAGTTCTCACCCAAATCCACAAATTAGAATGTTGATAATAAAAGCCTAAGTTTGAATAAAAATATGAGCATTTTTTGTCTTTTAGGAGAGATGAGGATGGTGCCCATCAGGTGTATGATTGCACTCATGAACATAGATATGTCATGCCCGGTAGTGCCACCCTATAAGCTCATTAGGGAGTCCTTAGGAACCCCTAGGAGACCTATGAGATCATACCAATAGCAGGGTTGGTTCAAGCATAGTAGAGGGGTTTGTCTCACTACTTGGGCCAACTGGCTCAGACTGTAGAGATTGTTGCTCGTTACATAGACCAACCTAATGCAGATCGAGATCCTTAGAAGTAACTAGAGTCTTTATCTTTTCCAAATAGGTGGGAGGAACGTTGTTCCTAATCAAGCTAAATGAATACATGATAATAGCTCATTAGTCACCTCCGTCACCCACATGATCACCTATGTGACAATACTTTAATGTTGAATTATTTTGATTCAAACCGTCATGAGAATTGACAAGTTGCACTACATTCACTTAACCTTTCCTGTATGCTCTTTGATCTTACTTTAGTAGGTTTTGTTGAATGGTGGGTGTTTGTTCTGAAATAACATGGGTCAGGAGAATTGCAGTTATAGATGTTTTTCTTAACCTTAGCATTTATTGTTAAGCTTTGTTTGGATGTTATCTTTTTGTTCTTTGAACACAATCTTGCTTGAGGACAAGTAAGGTTTAAACTTGGAGTGGTTGATAACACCCAAATTTAGGCATTTATGTTAAGTCGTTATCTATAGTTTAGTGTCTTTATATCCTTAATATGCCCTATATAACTTTAGATTCTTATCTTTTTTGTAATTTAATCTTGTGGAAAGTAAAATTGCTCAACTAGCCAATTTTGGGACTTGTAGGCACCAAAATCAAGAAGACAACAATTCTTTAGATTATTGCCCGATGAACCCAGTTAGGTTCAACCTCTGACTTTTGTAGCATTACACGTCAATGACCATTGAACCTTATCACCATCAGTGACCGCTGAATCCATTAGAAATCATCGAGTATTATAGTGATTGCTAAGGAAACCCCAGTGATCACCAAAGATCTGTATCCAAAGATCTTTAAAAGGAAAAAAACCCAATGGTCATCAAGGAAAACCCTACAATTGTTGAAATCGCAGACTAAACCTGTTATAACCCCAATTTTTTGGGTTCAAGTGGTGAGAAATATAATTTCTCATATTAAAGATGTTTGAACAAATAATCATATATTGGGTTGAGAATATTGTATTTCGTTTGAAATAGCCTTATTGTTTGATTGTGGGCTTTATTGGCTATTGGGCCCAATAACATAGCAATAGTAAAGAAAATTCAATTAGTGAAGGAATAATTGAATAATTGATAAAAGAAATATGTGGAAACCTCTAGAAGGCAAATCCAAAGAGGATTTCGTGCCTCTTGGGTTCCTTGGACTCCAAGGAGTACAAAGTTGCATAAATAAAGCAATAAGAAAAGAAAAGATTAATTAAGTATTTCTTTATGAAGAAAGAAATTGAAAACATTGATGAAATGTGGAAATTAAGTGAAGAGATGGATAATTGGGTTTCCCTTTATGGAATTTCGTATCCATGAGATTTCTAAAGATAAAAGGGATGCCAATGTAGAGAATAAAAGAGAAAAAAAGGGAAATCCTCAAAAAGGAGATATTTTAATAAGAAATAAATAAAATATGAGAAAGTGACTTTTAAGGAAGATAAAGGAAAACGAATGTTCCCCAATGTGGGAATCCGTGCCTTGAATGTTTCTTAAGGTCCAAGGGACCTAACATAATGAGATAATGGCAAAGTGGAAAGAGAAAATAGCAAATTGCAAAATAAAAAGATAATGAGATACATTATTAGTGAATTTGTGAGATTGATTCTTCCTATTAAATGAAAATAGGATTTCGTGCTTTTAGAGTGAAATGCAAGTACAAGGAATAAAGAGGAAATAACTTTCGAAAATCCTAATATTTTAAGAGGAAGGAATAGCAAAAAGATAAAGGAAAGAGAGGGAGTTTTCTTTTCCATGAAGGAATCACCTTCCTTTTAGGAAGGGGTTTGTTTCCCTTTGTATGAACGACCTTAGGCGTGGTTAGCCACCCCTATTTAAGGGGGGAAAGCCTTTGGATCAGTTCAAGAGAGAGATCCCATGAAATCCTCTCTTCTCCATCTTCTTCAACCTCGTTTAAACCCTAGCTACGAAAAGCACCCTTTTCTAGTGCAACCAAGGGGCTGGGAGGAGTTGTGAGGGTGTCTTGATGCTTCCACGACTACAAGAGGCGATTGGGCGAGCGTCCTCTTACCCTAGCCAACCGCAGCAGCAGCAGCGCGGCTGCATGCAGCAGCTGTACTACAGGGTCTGTCCAGACCTCTTTTCCGCCACCTCGGCTATGGCCCGAAGGCCCTGGAGGTGCGACGGAGGCCGGCAGGCCAGGAGGAACCGAGATGGGCGGTCGCCGGGGTCCAGCTGAGGGAGGGAAGATCCTGCATGGCGCCGCTAGGGCTACAGGGCGCGGGATCCAGCTGCGTCGCGTGAAGAAGATGAAGGCCCCTGGCCTTGGACCCTTTTGCCCTCCGCGGGAAATAGAGGTGAGCAACTTATGCAGGGTCAGAACCGACATTTCGTTATAATTTAAGATGGGGTGCGCATAAGGTATGAACTTGGGAATTGGTTGCCTACGTGGCACCTTCCTATTGGACACCTTATGATTTATTTGCAAAATTCATATCTAGCAAACCGTAACTCGGATTTAGACGAATCTTATATGAAAATTGATCCTCAGAATGAGAGGAATCCATTAAAAATATTATCCAATATTGATTCCGTTTATAATTGTAAAAGTACTGTAAGATGATGAAAAGTACATTAAAGTTGAGTTAAAAACCCTATTTGTAATTAAAGGTTGAATCTTAGATGCTTAATGGGTTAATTGAATTGTTAATAACCTGTTGAATGATAATGTTAGATTCGAACCTGATTTAAATGTAGAATTGCATGATTTAGGGTTATACCTCATATGAGAATGATTAAATAATTTAGAAACCCTAATTTAGGGTAAAAGAAGATAAGATCATATTTAAATTGGAAAATGTGAATATATGATTGTTAAATGGTAATTATAAGTTTTGGTATATGAGAGTCCTTAATTCTGGATAAATACCCTAAAAGTAGTAATTAGGGTCTTTTCATGAATAAAATATGGAATTGATGGAAAAATGAGTTCATATGTTAATTAGACCCTAATAAGCTTTGAATTAATGATAGATGCACATAATGATCTTGTCATGAATTAAAAGGGATAAAAATAGTATCTTTGATGTAAAAGAAGTTTAATGAAATTAATTGATGATTAATGTGCTTTTAAATATGGAAATAGGGTTGAGATAACCTTAGTATTGAAGAATAGATAAGATAACTAGGGTTTTTGAATAATCACATAAAATTAGGGTTTAATGCGGTGAAAGATAAAGGGAAACCCTAATTGTATAATGAAACCCTAAGATAGACACAAAACCCTAGAAAGTGAATCCAAGTAAATAGAGTAGATTTTGATGAAGAGTGTAACAATAGAGTACATATTCTTTTCAGGAAATATGTGATGATTGAATTACTTGCTTGGATATGTTGATTGGCTTGATTGTATATACATGAAGTATATGTTGAATAATCTGCATGACTCATCAAATCAGGTATGTGGTTACGATTATGAATAACCGCTTTAGGTTTTCCGATAGATTCCCGGATGTTTAATCACGTTGAATGCAACTAAACTGTTGAATGTTTATTTCTTTCATGCAAAGTATAAAGCGACTATGACTATCACATAATGTATATGCCTTCTAGCTCAATCCTTGATTCCCTCTGTGTCGTAATGGTTGACCTGATAAAAGACTACCTAGAGGGTAGGTACATCAGGTCATGAATGACTTTGACTACCTAGAGGGTAGGGTCATGAATGACTTTGACTACCTAGAGGGTAGGGTCATGAATGACTTTGACTGCCTAGAGGGTAGGGTCATGAATGACTTTGGCTGCCTAGAGGGCAGGTCCATCAAGTCACCTTATAGAGGTACCATGTAAGTCCTAAAGGGACAACACAGAGTTGTGAAAAGATGGATTGAGTAGTTTGGCTTAAAACGTAATCTTGGTTGTTAAATGATTAATTGAATGATTACATGGTTATCATAGATGCACGATTATCTGTTTCCCCCACATACCAGCTACGGCTGACCGACGTTTTGTTTGTCGGCGTTTTAGGTACAATGAAAAGAACAAACAGTAAAGTGGCACATGTGACACTAAATGAGAATTAAAGTGCAAAGGAGGATTAGATATATTAGTATCAGTATGGATAGAGGAATAGAGATCCCAGTTTTCAAAAGGTATGTAAAGAAAATTTTTATTACCATTTTCAGTATAGTCTGTTAGAATTTAATAATTGTTTATGGTTATATGTCGAACCTTTGATCCGGGATTAATGGGTGCGGCTCAACCTCTCGGTTTCCCTTAATTGGGGGTTATCGGGAGGTGGGGTCGTAACATTTGGTATCAGAGCATAGGTTCCTCACATAACCATTAGTAATTATTAAATTTTACAAACTCCATAGAACCCAAGGGAGTTATTAGAGGAGTATCCGAAAGACGGAGGTGTCTAGAAAGGGATCACGACCGGGGGCTGGCAAGATTTTCCTCCGCACCGCTAGTCGGAATACGAGGACTCCCGGACCCGTGTGACCGCCTGGCCAAAGTCTTAGGGTATGAATCGAAATAAGATACCTTTAGGACTTCTCATCTTATTCATCCCTTCTCATCACAAAATTCTGATAAGGACATAAAGGATTAGGGTTTCCTTTCTTCTCCTCACCCTCTTGAGGTATGGGTAAGGTTAATAAGGTTTAAGGAATCCTCCACTAAATTAATGAAAGGCATGTAAGTAAGATGTCATGGACATAAGCTTAATAGATTAAGCGCAAAATAAATAATAGATACATGCTTAGGTCGTATGACATAAGATGTCATGTCCTCAGGAGAGACCCGAGGCTAGACCTTCTTATCAGGAGGATAAGTCAGTCCTGGAGATAGAGATCTCCATTGCTAGTAGAGACCTGGCACATCCTATGAGGATGATGCTAACCCTAACCCTAAGTGATGGTTAGAGAGAGATGAGTTGGACCAGGTGTTTGAAGGGACATGCCTTTGGGATGCCATATGATCATGGATGACCTAACACCTTTGGCAACCCAACCCTGGGAAGGATCGTGCATGGCAGGGTAAAGGATAACTCCTTAGATGATGAGGTTAGTGAAGGACCTTAGAAACCCTATGGGCTTGTGCAAGTAGGGTATAGTTGGCACCTGGGGCACGTCTTAGTGCTGACAGTAGGGTGAAACCCTAGACAAGGAGTTATGATAGAGCATAAAGGGTTACGGATAATCTTGAGCAACCCTAAGTTCGAACCTAGGCTTTGCCCATGTAGGGCATGCTTTTGAGGATGAACCTTCTTGAAGAGAGGACCTCTAATGTAGGGTTAGCCCTAGAGAAAGCAGGAAACCCAACAGGAAGGTTGAAAGCCTAAAACCCTGAACTACGGATGATAGTGGTTGCTTCATGATCGATCCCTGCAGGTTGATGATATCTTGGTTTCCTTTAGAGGGACCAAACCCTAGAGAGATAGAAGATGAAGCATCTGGTGCCTATGTGGCTACGGTAGGAAGAAGAGTTCCTTAGACCTAGAAAGGTGTGGTAGCCGGCTATGAGGCCTTGTACCCTGTTAGTTGTCCTTAAGGAGGACCCAACCCTAAGTGTTGATTGAGAAGAAGGATGATAGGAAGTGCACGAGATGCCTTTTTCCAGCTTGATTCATGGTTCAGAAATAGAGCGTGCAGTTGGACACCTAAAAGTAAACCTAGGGATCCTAGGCCTAAGAGGGGAAGTGGTATACCTAATGCTCATGATGAGAATTAAGTTTCTATAGTTTCGATCATGGTACGCCTCATAAATGTTGGAAAAGGGAAGTCCCTTAAGTTTAAGGTATCTTTGATGAACCCCTCACAGCTAGGTTGATAATAAAGAAAGGTATGATCTTGATCCAACATCGAGGAAAGAAGGATAAGTATGACCTAGCATGGTACATAAGTGATCTGCTCGTGCCTTAATGGCTTGCTAGGGTTAAGTAGGCTCGGGTAGATGTAAACCCTGGACCTAAGAGCTTTTGTGACCTTAGAGATAGTTTTCCTCCCATCCTGGGAGAGGAACCCCTTTGGAAGGGTGTATATCAGTTTTGTTGGTTCAAGGTAACCTAAAGAGGTCTCGTAGGATCTTGAGAAGTTAAGAGAAAAGTACATGATATGAGTATGAACCCGTAGGCCCATAGATATCAATCTCTAAGTGCATGCAGATGTGTTACCATGGAGGTATCCGGTATAGGGCTTGACCAAGGTGGGCATGTTGCCATGATCTCAATGAAAGGATGAAGGTCAGCCCATGAATGCAGAAAGAGAGATGATAAAGACTTGGGTAAGATTCTAGGTGAACATGTACTACGATGAATAATCCTAAGTCTATCCTAGGGTCAGGTAGGTATAAGACCGATGAAAGTAGGAGTTGCCTAATTCCCCAGTTGCACATGACCATAGGGTCGGGAGGTAACAGCTATCATTGTCTGAGGGCCATGGGTTAGGAGATTGATCACCTTCATGAACTCATGGGACCCAAAGGGCAGATGAGTAGGGCACTCTCTTGATGCATGAGGGAAGAGGGAAGACTCCAAAAGAGTCGGTACCCTATAGACCTAGAGGAGATGACCAAGGATATAAACCTCAGTAGGTTCAAGACTAGTTTGATATCATGATGTTTGTGTTAAAGAGACATATGTGGCACGTTGCAACTTAGAGGTGTGCTGGCAAGGTGGGATGTACCATCTCTGCTCTTGGAACAGGAAGAACTCTGTATTTGGACTGCAGCCAAATGCTTATTTCCTCTTGTTATGGGGGTGAGAGATAGGACATTATGCATGTCATACACCAAGGATAAGAGATGATGTAGTTGGAGCGTTGCCATGAGAAATGTGGATAGAGAAGATATCTTACCATGGTAAAGTGAATGAATGATGGATGGCTTGCAAACGCTAAGAGGAATGAGGTGATCACCTTATGAGGATGTAGAGGTTACAAGTTATACCAGGTTGAGTTTGATCACCATGATGAGGGAATCATAGAGTGCTCTTATGAAGATGAACATATAGTTTAAGGTGACATGATAAGCAAAATACATGGAAGTGTAATGTTACCTAAGGATGTGAAGTGATAATGAATGATCTGATTAAGACTTGGTTGACTAGAAGTTAGAAGAGTTTGTTGGCCAACCCTAAGTTTGAAAAAGAGAGGTGTTTGGATAACACTCAGATGAAACAAGATGCGGTGAAAAGTTAAGGGTTGTTTGGTTAGCCAGCCTAATTCTTGATGCAATGAAAAGATGATGGTAAAACCTCAGATGTACTTCTTTGGAAGGGAAGGTGATGAAACCCCAACTAGAGTGGTTTAGGGTTTTGAGGAGTTGATCTTGAAAGAATCATGACATATAGGGAGTCATGGTTGGAGATCATCTTACACCGTGGAATATGACAGTAGCACTTTGGATGCTTAAGATGAAGTTGCATGTGGTGTATGGCCATGCAAGCCAAGAGGTAAAGGACGAACCCCAGTAACCCAGTGTATCGATATAGAGGATAAAAGAATCCTTGAGAGGGAATGAGAGCTCAACACTATGGATGTTGTGATAGGTCTTCCCTGGATCGAGGAAGGTCGAGATACAATGTGGGTTATGGTAGGTCGCCTTACCTAGATAAGGAAGAGTTCTGTTAAGGGACAGATGCATTTGAACTACCCATGTGAGAGACGGTTCAACTACACCATGAAGCAAGTTCAAAGGTTCTTGAGTTTGACCTAAAAGTTCACTTCCATAAAGTGGAAGTAGGTACATGAAGAACTCAATGTTAGTATAGTTTATCACCCCTAACTATGGTTAGTATGATCCAGACCAAAGGGTCTGATGAGGGCATATGTGCTCATTCAGGGTGATATCTAGAGAGAGTTCTTGTCCTATGAAAGATGTGACAATGACCACCATAGCCAATATCGGGTTTTATATGAAGCTCTGTAAAGGAGGTGGTGTCGGTCACCACTTCAGCAAGGTGATGTTGGTGAAAAGGGCCACATGTTGGTTAGAAAAGGACCACATGATGGTTAGAAAAAGGGACCCCAGTACATGTAGATGAAGTCACTTTGGTTGCGCAAGGGCTGAAAGGAGCCTAGAGACGATGAGAGTCGTGAGCAAATGCAAAGTAGACTGACATACAAGTTACTGTGGGAGAAAATATAACATGAAAATCCGACCCCTCTAAGTTATATCTAATAGAGATGAGTACCCGATACATGAGTCCATTAGAGATGGATGGGTGGAGAAAGTTAGGTTTGAACCTACCCCTCAGGATAGAGTAATGGGAGATGTTTTCCGTGTGTTCAGTTTTGAGCACTATGTGAGATACCGACCATGTGCTGAGCAATGAACCTAGTGAGCCCCAAGGGAGGCTGAAATGGCCTGAGTTACCTGTGTTGTTTATAGACGCCAGGATGAAAGAACTCAGAGAAAAGAATATGTGATAATAAAGGTTCTTTGAAAATGCCATGGGTACGGCAAAGCCACATAGGGGCCAATGATGGGCATGGAAAAGTTTTATCCTGTATTGTTTGTTTGCTTGTTTGAATTTTGAGGACAAAATTCCTATAAGAGGGGAAGGATGTTATAACCCCAATTTTTTGGGTTCAAGTGGTGAGAAATATAATTTCTCATATTAAAGATGTTTGAACAAATAATCATATATTGGGTTGAGAATATTGGATTTCGTTTGAAATAGCCTTATTGTTTGATTGTGGGCTTTATTGGCTATTGGGCCCAATAACATAGCAATAGTAAAGAAAATTCAATTAGTGAAGGAATAATTGAATAATTGATAAAAGAAATATGTGGAAACCTCTAGAAGGCAAATCCAAAGAGGATTTCGTGCCTCTTGGGTTCCTTGGACTCCAAGGAGTACAAAGTTGCATAAATAAAGCAATAAGAAAAGAAAAGATTAATTAAGTATTTCTTTATGAAGAAAGATATTGAAAACATTGATGAAATGTGGAAATTAAGTGAAGAGATGGATAATTGGGTTTCCCTTTATGGAATTTCGTATCCATGAGATTTCTAAAGATAAAAGGGATGCCAATGTAGAGAATAAAAGAGAAATAAAGGGAAATCCTCAAAAAGGAGATATTTTAATAAGAAATAAATAAAATATGAGAAAGTGACTTTTAAGGAAGATAAAGGAAAACGAATGTTCCCCAATGTGGGAATCCGTGCCTTGAATGTTTCTTAAGGTCCAAGGGACCTAACATAATGAGATAATGGCAAAGTGGAAAGAGAAAATAGCAAATTGCAAAATAAAAAGATAATGAGATACATTATTAGTGAATTTGTGAGATTGATTCTTCCTATTAAATGAAAATAGGATTTCGTGCTTTTAGAGTGAAAGGCAAGTACAAGGAATAAAGAGGAAATAACTTTCGAAAATCCTAATATTTTAAGAGGAAGGAATAGCAAAAAGATAAAGGAAAGAGAGGGAGTTTTCTTTTCCATGAAGGAATCACCTTCCTTTTAGGAAGGGGTTTGTTTCCCTTTGTATGAACGACCTTAGGCGTGGTTAGCCACCCCTATTTAAGGGGGGAAAGCCTTTGGATCAGTTCAAGAGAGAGATCCCATGAAATCCTCTCTTCTCCATCTTCTTCAACCTCGTTTAAACCCTAGCTACGAAAAGCACCCTTTTCTAGTGCAACCAAGGGGCTGGGAGGAGTTGTGAGGGTGTCTTGATGCTTCCACGACTACAAGAGGCGATTGGGCGAGCGTCCTCTTACCCTAGCCAACCGCAGCAGCAGCAGCGCGGCTGCATGCAGCAGCTGTACTACAGGGTCTGTCCAGACCTCTTTTCCGCCACCTCGGCTATGGCCCGAAGGCCCTGGAGGTGCGACGGAGGCCGGCAGGCCAGGAGGAACCGAGATGGGCGGTCGCCGGGGTCCAGCTGAGGGAGGGAAGATCCTGCATGGCGCCGCTAGGGCTACAGGGCGCGGGATCCAGCTGCGTCGCGTGAAGAAGATGAAGGCCCCTGGCCTTGGACCCTTTTGCCCTCCGCGGGAAATAGAGGTGAGCAACTTATGCAGGGTCAGAACCGACATTTCGTTATAATTTAAGATGGGGCGCGCATAAGGTATGAACTTGGGAATTGGTTGCCTACGTGGCACCTTCCTATTGGACACCTTATGATTTATTTGCAAAATTCATATCTAGCAAACCGTAACTCGGATTTAGACGAATCTTATATGAAAATTGATCCTCAGAATGAGAGGAATCCATTAAAAATATTATCCAATATTGATTCCGTTTATAATTGTAAAAGTACTGTAAGATGATGAAAAGTACATTAAAGTTGAGTTAAAAACCCTATTTGTAATTAAAGGTTGAATCTTAGATGCTTAATGGGTTAATTGAATTGTTAATAATCTGTTGAATGATAATGTTAGATTCGAACCTGATTTAAATGTAGAATTGCATGATTTAGGGTTATACCTCATATGAGAATGATTAAATAATTTAGAAACCCTAATTTAGGGTAAAAGAAGATAAGATCATATTTAAATTGGAAAATGTGAATATATGATTGTTAAATGGTAATTATAAGTTTTGGTATATGAGAGTCCTTAATTCTGGATAAATACCCTAAAAGTAGTAATTAGGGTCTTTTCATGAATAAAATATGGAATTGATGGAAAAATGAGTTCATATGTTAATTAGACCCTAATAAGCTTTGAATTAATGATAGATGCACATAATGATCTTGTCATGAATTAAAAGGGATAAAAATAGTATCTTTGATGTAAAAGAAGTTTAATGAAATTAATTGATGATTAATGTGCTTTTAAATATGGAAATAGGGTTGAGATAACCTTAGTATTGAAGAATAGATAAGATAACTAGGGTTTTTGAATAATCACATAAAATTAGGGTTTAATGCGGTGAAAGATAAAGGGAAACCCTAATTGTATAATGAAACCCTAAGATAGACACAAAACCCTAGAAAGTGAATCCAAGTAAATAGAGTAGATTTTGATGAAGAGTGTAACAATAGAGTACATATTCTTTTCAGGAAATATGTGATGATTGAATTACTTGCTTGGATATGTTGATTGGCTTGATTGTATATACATGAAGTATATGTTGAATAATCTGCATGACTCATCAAATCAGGTATGTGGTTACGATTATGAATAACCGCTTTAGGTTTTCCGATAGATTCCCGGATGTTTAATCGCGTTGAATGCAACTAAACTGTTGAATGTTTATTTCTTTCATGCAAAGTATAAAGCGACTATGACTATCACATAATGTATATGCCTTCTAGCTCAATCCTTGATTCCCTCTGTGTCGTAATGGTTGACCTGATAAAAGACTACCTAGAGGGTAGGTACATCAGGTCATGAATGACTTTGACTACCGAGAGGGTAGGGTCATGAATGACTTTGACTACCTAGAGGGTAGGGTCATGAATGACTTTGACTGCCTAGAGGGTAGGGTCATGAATGACTTTGGCTGCCTAGAGGGCAGGTCCATCAAGTCACCTTATAGAGGTACCATGTAAGTCCTAAAGGGACAACACAGAGTTGTGAAAAGATGGATTGAGTAGTTTGGCTTAAAACGTAATCTTGGTTGTTAAATGATTAATTGAATGATTACATGGTTATCATAGATGCACGATTATCTGTTTCCCCCACATACCAGCTACGGCTGACCGACGTTTTGTTTGTCGGCGTTTTAGGTATAATGAAAAGAACAAACAGTAAAGTGGCACATGTGACACTAAATGAGAATTAAAGTGCAAAGGAGGATTAGATATATTAGTATCAGTATGGATAGAGGAATAGAGATCCCAGTTTTCAAAAGGTATGTAAAGAAAATTTTTATTACCATTTTCAGTATAGTCTGTTAGAATTTAATAATTGTTTATGGTTATATGTCGAACCTTTGATCCGGGATTAATGGGTGCGGCTCAACCTCTCGGTTTCCCTTAATTGGGGGTTATCGGGAGGTGGGGTCGTAACAAAACCCGGTCGGGTTCACCGATGAATATTGAAAAAATGTGGAACCAGCTATTGCTGAGACTGCAAATCATTAGCGATGACTATGGTGCCAGTGGAAGCTAAGACGTCAGTGACCATCGAGACATAATGTACATCAGTGACCACCTTCCAAAGGACCGTACCTGGTCAGGTTTACCTGAACCTATTGGGGTTCATCCCACTTATCAAACACAAACTGCCTATCCCTATAAATACCCACCCCTGCTACCTAGGTGAAGGTTCTGATTTTTAATTTTCAGGTGACCATTGGTTCCCAGAGCTTTGCGGGAGATCTCCAAGGTTCAAAAGGGTTGAAGAGCACACCTTACACCCATTCCTTCAACTAACCTCAATCCATTATCATTTTCCCCCATCATCCATCCATTTCTAGTGATTCCTAACCACCTCCACCTCCATACACACATTCAAGTTGTTGTTTGGGTGGAATCAAAGAGAAAGGAGGTCAAGGAGTCTCGAAAATCAAGGACAACAACCCCAAGGATGAGATTTAGCCTTCATAAAGGCTAGGGAGCAAGAGAAACCTCATTTCCATAGGCTAAATCTGTTCTTCGACCTCTTTCTTCTACTTTTCTTCTTTGTTTCTATACAAATGATGTTCTTTGATCTTTATTCAGTGCCAACTGTGCTTGTCCATGGCTAGTTGATCTTCTTCGTGACTATGTAGCCCGTTTTGGGAGTGTTTATGTACTGTTACCTTGAGCAAGTAGTTTTATTCCAGATCTAGTACATTTTCTATTCTATCTTCTCTTTTCAGCTATGATTGCTAGTTTGGTTGATCTCTTTCTTGCTTGAACTTTCATTTCTATCAAAATTGAGAGATTAGTTGTAGAAATGGATAAAAGCAGGTAGTTTGGACCAAAATACAAAAGGAGGACTTCCAAGTGAGGATATATCTTAAACACAAGTAGGAGAGATCCTACCAGAACCTTGGATATGTTTGGGTGACGTTGGATACAGTTAGGTTCAAACGAACTCGGTCGGGTTCACCTTCATCCGCTCGTGCTTACTATCTATGTTTTGTGTGGATTCTCTAATATTTCTAACATCTGTGAATATTCTGGACCTGAGAGGTTTTTTGGACTATTAAGAGGTGTTGATCCATTACCCTTGAGAGAGGTTGCAGATCTTTGGTGGGGTTTGAGTCATGTTGCGCGAGAGCGAGTGAGATGACCCCCACAGGAGAAGCTATCATGATATTGGTTACCTTTGGGTATAGGTCTCTTGCTAAGGTGTTTGAGGGTTGTCTATGCCCGAGAACGGGTGCATAGACTTCCCAACCCGTGGTGAGTTAGTCAGGAACTCCTTCCTCTGATTAGTAGGATTTGATAGACTCTGTTTTCTTTATCTTGTTGTGTTTTGGCTCGTATCATTTTACTAGACCATTTCTATTTCCTTACATATATCCACTACCGGTTTTGCTTAAACGACATAAGAACAAGATCTTAAGTGTTCTAAGCGTCCCCACATCCCTGTGTTTGATCTCATCTGTCTACTTCGACCCTATATTGAGTTGTGGGGGTCCTTGAAGGTTTCAGTTATAAATTTAAAAGTCTGACATCTTTGGGATCACGCCTCCACTTTTGGGAGAGCTATCTCAGGGCCGATCATCACTCTTAGACTAGATGTGGAAATCCTCAATATCCATCAATAAAGTCTTATACCCATAAGACCAACAAAAACTTTTTGAGACATATAACCCCCATATGGTTAACCAGATCATGGTAACCATAGTGTTCATTAATGAAGGAATCTCCATTTTATCCATTACATAGAAAAATTCTACTAGGTAAAGAGACCTACTAGATCATGCATTTGGTCTATGGCTTAGATTATATATAAAAATGTTACATACTTTTTATGATTATAGTGAAGTGGATCCCTTGTACTTATTGTGATATTCAATAGTATATACTAAACTTAAACCAATTCTCATCTTTTCTAGTGTGGTTAAGTATTTTGATCAAAACATCCTCGATTATATACTTTGCAACTTAATGCTTGATATATCACCAAAGTTCTCCAAATATTTGGGAATTGTTTTGGTTTTCTCTTTAGTAGCTTCAAATATAAGATCTATATCATTACAAACCTCACTTTTTCCAGCTTTAAACTAGATGAGGTGATCTTCAGCAATGACCATTATCTCTCTTTCCTATCAAAAGTTAAAATTGGCGGTACAACTTGTTGTCCATCTCCATTCTATTTCTTTGTAATTTGTTTGTTTAATTGCAATGAAGATTAGATCTTTGTAGGTTGAAACACATTGCGGGTAAATGTTGAGTCTGACTGACATTCAGGCAGCAACAACTGAGTGCAATAAGGTGTGTAAGAACAATAGGGTAAAAGAGATTATCCTTACCTTCTCCATTGGTTGGCATAAGCTCCTTAAGATGATTAACATTTCATCATATATGTGTATACAATCATGCTCACGTGCATTGTAATATAAATTTAGGTATAGGGAACGCCAACTCCTTGGTGAGTGAATTCTTTTCTTATCCAAGTTATGTCATCAAGGGCACCTTGCATTTGCTTATAACGATTCTTTTTTGTGAAATCATCATTTATATTTAGTTTGTTTTTTATTGATTGTCAACATGAATTTAGGGAGAATAATAATTGGATAAAAGGAACAAAGAACTGAGAAAAACATTGCTTTTATTGGAGCAATTCAGTAATTTTCACGACTATTTAACTGAAAGTTCATATACATGTGCAAATGCTCTCAGGAAATGTTGATGCTACAGTTCCCTATTGTGTTTTGGAGTAGTTTATTTCATTAGCCAAGAATGATTATCGGGTTTGTTTCCCATCTGGTGTCAAGAATGGAGTTGACCCTCCGGTACTGAAGCCACCTTGATTTGTGCTAGAACGGGGCCCACTTGGTCTTGTAGCTTCTATTTGACTTGAGGCGAACGGGGGTGGTTTCAGTCGCTACACTGCTTGTTTTAAGACAATGTGAGAATGACCGTCTGAGATGTCAACTGGTTGGTTGGGAAACAATTTGTCTTCTTATGCTTTGTAAGTCCGTAAGACATGCCATCTCCAAAACAGGAACTTCCGCTCATCTTTTAGTCGACATCAGCATATTTTATATCTATCTTTTCTTCAAAAATGTTTGAAAACATCAATTGGGTGAAAACTAGAAACCCTTTTTCAACTCCTCGTCCCCCGAAGCACACTGCTTACGATGTGATTTGGTTGTCATCCATGAATCCTAAGCGCACATCCTATCCAACTCAAGAGCATTATCTTTAAGTTAGTGCCCACCCCATTTTGGTCCTCAAAGCACACACACACGTGCAAGGGTCTACGGATTTAGTATATTTTAATCTATGTCTCTGCCTCACAAAATCTCCCACTACTTTCGACAAACAAGTGAAGGTTGAAATTCAACACACACAAATCCTTGCCCACAATCAATGCCTCAACATCATTTTCCTTTAATTGGTATTCCCAACTCTTCGTGCTCTAACGCGCAATCCGTGTTAGGATACACCTCCAGATTTATGAGGAAGGGGGACTCGTTCAGGTCAATGACTCGATGTTCCCCAAATCTTGTTCCTCGTTTGGAACCCTTCTTGTCTGTTGCTTGACCTTGGAGGTCCCAAAACCAAACCGCACAAACGTGCAAACCAAGTATTAAATCCGATATTCAAGTTCAGTTTGAAGTATTCGAGGTCCCTAACTTCCCTATCTTGCATAGATGTGAACGAGGGCGCCCACCCCACAATCATCGCGTATTCCAATGGGGGACGGAAAATTGAAACACACGTTTGCTAGCTATAACAGCGACTCTCTTCCTCTCGATAGGATGGCTTATCGTCTTCTATTCTACGGGCTGTTTTGTTTTCTGGTAATATTATTAGTAGTAAGATGGTTCTGGTGATGGATGAGTTTGAGACTGTTCATAGGAGGAACTGATGTATGTTTGGTTTGTTTTCACATTCGGGATTATTTTGTTGTCTTCTTCGGTGATTTGAGAAGTTAGCACGACAAAATCGTATTATATGCCGTGTTTGAAATGAATCTTATGACCGTAAATTGACAGACAGCTCCGGATACGGGCTTCGTGTTGATAGATTTGTTCGTAGCGTAATACACATCTGGTTACTGAAGAAGACGTTGTACTGATGATAACTCAGATGATAACTCATATTTGATTTTATTTTTAATGGAGACCGCATGGCTTCTTAAGCTTTTCGACAAAAGAATAATTACATGTTTGGGACCGAGCAAGTGCACAAAAACCGACAAGCTTATGCTTTCAACAACGATCTCTCCTTGTTATTGTTTTTCTCATTATTAGAACCGACTTGGCATTGTTTATATGCCTCGTTTCAATTAGCCAGGACTTGTTGTGCTTCATGCTTACAGTTTACTCAATCATCCCTCGGGTCAATTCCTCAATCCATTCCCCTGCTTATTTATTGATGTACGTAATGGGTTCCCAAGTTGTATATGTTAAACACATGGTGGTTATTAGCATCTACGTCCATCTTCTTAACCAGGATAACATATAGGCCCTTTCAGGTACATAAGTTACATAGTTGTCACTCCAACTATAGCAGATGTACATGCAGATTCTTTTGTTGTCGTACAAAAACATATCATTCAATTCAAACTGAAATGCCTAGAAGCATAGTGAAATCGTGGCTAGTTGGCTACCCCATGTTGTGGCCTGCCATTGCTAAACTACAGTTCAAAAACTTGTAGTACTCACTTGAGCGGAACAATGGAGCCACCAAGGGCCCTCCTCTAGGGTATCCAATAACAGTGTTTGGGGTAGGGAGTAGGCTCTCATTTCCATCTGCTACCTCAAGGTTGTGTTTCTCTCAGTCTAGGGCCTGCTTTGGCCAATCTATTCTCCCTAGTTTATTTTTAGGTTTCTTCTATTTTTTTGAAAAAACTCTAGTTTTCCTCCCATGTCGGGGCTTTTTCATCTCCTTGCAAGAGTTTACTTTGTCATTAGCTGAGTTTTTAATAATCCTTAGCTATCGAAGGCTTGATAAATTTGATCTTTTGATGGATGCTTGTTTGGTGATGCAATATATACTCCCTCTACAACCTCCTCTATCTTTGCAATCACTTCCATCCCAAGGCATGCTAGATCGACCCTTATAGAAAAATGGACGAATACATGACATCGTATCACTGGGCATCTCAAATTGTTTTTGTCTTAGCTTGTCATTGAGTTGGGATCTGTTCAAATGTCAAGAGTTATTAGTTTGAAGTATAGTATGAACATGATAAATTCATTCTACCATATTATAAGTTTTGGGCATACTAGATGTGATTATTAAGTTTCTTAGGGGGTACCACAACTATGCAAAAATGGAAGAGTTGTTCATACTACAATCTAGTAAAATATCCTACAAAATACAAGAGAACTCCAAAGTGCTTGAGAAAAGAGTATTGAGATTATAAGTAAGACTCACAGGTATGCCCACAAGGAGCTAAGTACCTCGATTCCTAGGTCCTAAGATGGTCTTTCCTATAGGTCATAAACATAAGGAAGGGTGCAGTTTTATGGTGGGAAAAAAGAACAATGTCAAATGAGTGGTAATGGGCTCATGTCATAGTTGTTTATAAAATAAAACAACAAATAAATAGGGAAATACATATAAGTGAAAACGCATGCACCCACCTTATGTGAATGATCATGTTAATTTCATGAGTGGTACGGTTTCAAGCTATTTTGGTTGGCGAAAGAGACTTCCCTGATATTATTAGGATAGTCAAAATAAAGGATGTTGTCATGCTATAAATGATGGTGGATGTCAATCTAGTAAAATATCTTGCAAAATACAAGAAAACTCCAAGTGCTTGAGAAAAGAGTATTGAGATTATAAGTAAGACTCATATGTATGCCCAGAAGGAGCTAGGTACCTCGATTCCTAGGTCCTAAGATGGTCTTTCCTATTGGTCATAAACATGAAGAAGAATGCAGTTTTATGGTGGGGGAAAAGAACAATGTCAAATGAGTGAAAATGGGATCATGTCATAGTTTTTTATAAAATAAAACAACAAATAAATAGGGAAATAAGATAAGTGAAAACCCATGCACCCACCTCATGTGTATGATCATGTTGATTTCATGAGTGGAAAGGTTTCAACATATTTTGGTTCTTAAAATAGAATTCCCTGATATTATTAGGGTAGTCAAAATAAAGGAATTTTCGATGCTATAAACGGTGGGGGATGTCAATGTTCTTTCCTTTATTGGTTGTTTTCATAATATATTGATAGTCTATTGTTATTTAATTCATATTTCTTAAAAATTAAAGGTTTTTAAGAGTTTCATATAAACATTAACGTACAAAGTAACCACCCATAACCATCTTGGTAGAGGGTAACCATTTAGAATCACCCAAGAAGGAGAGTGTAAACTCCCTTAACTATCAAGGTATAGAGTAACTACCCATAACCATCACGAGGTCGATATTAACTACCCATAGTAGAGAACGTGTTGTGTCTTTGTGTAACCAAATAAAAAAGGAGTTAGAGCGCCTCACACCTCTTTATCTCTAACTTCCCCAATCCCAACAATTGTGACATTAAAATTAGTATAATTATAATAGACAAATAAAATATATTATATGAGACACATAGAAAATATATATATGATTTTCACTGACATGGTTCATGTAACGGCTAAATGATCCAATTATAACTATAAACAAGTATCATAATGTTGAATATGTCAAGTTACAATCTGTTGAACTAAGATGATTGGATCAAGTAGGCTATAAGTCATGTGAGACAAACTTCCTTCCATGAATAACATTGTAAAAACAACTTATATATATGTAATTAGAGAAATACATTAATCATATATTTACTTAATGATTTTTTAAGATAATATTACATTGACGCACCAAACTATACATGTATATAACTTACTTTAGACAATAAATATATCATATAAACATACCTTTTATCGAATGTCACAAGTGTCATTACATCATGAGAGAATCAACCATATGAATATGCACATTGAGTTCCATTATGATAACAAGGATCTGTCTATAATGACCATTATGTCAACATGAGAAATTATATTATTTTGATAGAAATACCTCAGCTAAAAGAAATCATTATTGTCACACACACAAAATCTCATGGGCTTTAATATGTTGTCAATGATGTCAAGTATTATCATAAATTTCTATAGGTAAAGTGGTGAGTAGTGGCCTCAAATAATGCTAGAAATTAGGCCTTCATGGTGGAAGTTGTGATGAGAAATTGTTTTGCACCACTCAATGAAATTGACATCTACCTAGTATAAACATGTATTTAGATGCATATTTCATTGATATTACACATCTTTGTTTTTATCAAAAAGTGTAGGACCCTTTATTACATTGTATAAAAATAGTGTAAAAAAATAGAAATGATATATAGACTAAAGAGAGAGGATGGGGTATCATACAAAGGAAAGAAAAGAACCAAAGAAAAGCTATATGTACATATTTTTGACATCCACACTAGAAGCTTTCCAAAATTTGTGAGCATTGACTTTGCTATTATTAAATAAATGTTTGTCTCTTTCTTGCCAAACATGTTAGACAATTGTAAGATAGGTAAGACAGATTTTCTATTATATTCTAAAGAGGAAGGCAATGATACATTCACATTGGGAAGCAACATTCCAAATATGTTAAATGAAACAATGGTGCAAGAAGAGATGTTGTGTGTCTTTATAATCTTTTTTTTTATAACGAGGAACCCCTCGTGGGATTGGCCACTAATGGACCCCACCTAGCCAAGGGTAAACCCCTAAAACAACCACGTATTTGGGGACACCGTGACGCGAGTTGAACCTGGGTCCCTTCATTGGGGATTACCGAGCTGCACCACTGAGCTACTCCCTCGCTCCCCTTGTGTCTTTAGAATCTTTCTTTAAAATAAAATATAATAATAAGGCCAAAGGATCTAAGAATGTCTTGAGTGGTAGTTTTATTAACAAAACTACTACACCCAATGAAAATATTATTTTTGGGAATGTTATATATCCATAGTAGAATATCCCAGTTAAGAATAGGATCATGGCATCTCACTAGATTCAACCAATTATTTAGTCTAATATTATTGATTCCATTCAAAGATAATACCATCTTTGTAACATCCCAATATTTGAGGCCTCTGATAAAATGATCTTAAAAGGAATGATTTGGACTAAACCATATCACCGAGGTGCACCTCTTTTTCAGAGAGCCCGCCACTGAAGAGCTTTATGGTTAAGCTTGCTAGGCCAGAGTAGTACTAGGATGGGTGACCAGTCTAGAAGTTTATCCTAGCTTGCATGTGAGTGAGGAAAAAGTGTGCAGTTAAGGCTAGTGGTAGTCTGTGGGGCCAGTCGTCATTCTTGAAACTCGACTAGTGCCTTGGGAAATTGGTTTGAGTATTACAAATGGTATCAGAACCATAACCCCTCCAATAGGTGGGGCCCACATGGGCATGTGACATGCTAGTCTTGAGTCATGTGGTCCAGGAATATTGGAAAGGGTTTTCTATGGTGATGTAGCCACCCTTGTGTTGTATTCCGTGATCAGGAGTTGGTTGTCCATGGGCTATTCTAGGTCTACACTAAAATGGAGAAATATTATGAGGTTGTATAGTTCATCCTTGATGAGGACATCAAGAGTCTACGTGGGAGAGATTTTAACATCGTAAGATTTGAGGTTGATATATTAATCTTAAAAGGAATGATTGGACTACCCATATCACCAAGGTACACCTCCTTTTTAGGGAGCCCATCACTAAAGAACTCTATGGTTAAGCGTTCTCAGCCCAAATTAGTATTAGGACGGGTGACCAATGAGGAAGTTTATCATGGCTTGTGCATGAGTGAGGACAAAGTGTGATGTTAAGTCTAGTGGTAGTCTGTGGGGCTGGTTTGTGGGGCCAGTCATCATTCCTGAAACTCTACTAGTGCCTTGGGCAATGGGCTTGAGTTTTACAATCTTAATTATAGAACCAGATACCAATATGCACCATTAAATCTTTAAAGTCTTTATATGCCCCTTTGTCAATTCTATTCCACTATTTACTAGAAATATACTTTAATAATAATACATATAGACTATTTCCAAGCTTAATATCATTGCATGGAGGAAGTAGGTTACTCAAAATCTTACCATCAAAAATCCAAGGATCTCTTCATAGATTAATGGTATCTACCTTAGCAATCCAATAATAAATGAGTGGTATGAGGATTTGTCCACGGTAACTTGTTACCTCCATAGCCAAGATCTGTTAGCATTAGGTTGGGTTGACAAAATGGAGTATTAATTTTTGTATTTTTCATTTAGCCATTTGACCCATAGAGAATCTTTTTTGATGATATGTTTTATACACTATGTGTAAAGAGTGGAACCCTAGAGGGGTTCCATTCATTAGTTATTGATGAATAAATCCCATCCATACGTACTAAAATGTATGAAGAAAGGGAGGTAACTTATTTTATATTTTAAAAGTATGATACAAAAAAGTAATATGCTTATATAGAAATGATAGATTAGAATATGATATTATCTCTACATATTTGTTTACATTGTTCCTCTCTAAAAAGGTGGCATACAAAAAGGGAAAGGTATAACAAAATGTACAAAGGACTAGTTATAGAGGGAAACCTAGTCATCTCAAACTATCTTCAAAGACCATTTTTCCCGTAATTACCCTTCCCAGTAATCTTTATTTATTCAGACTAGTTATAAAAGGAAACCTAGTCATCCCAAACTATCTTCAAAGACCATTTTTCCAGTAATTACCCTTCCTAGTAATCATTATCTAATCATCATATGTTTGTGTGGTCTATGAAAAACAATTAGACATGGAAGAAATAATAACAAAGGTTTGTGTCAGTATAACACTAGTATGTGTAATGAAAACATTACTTAGGCATTTAAAGATATCATTTGAATTAAAAAGTTTGTATGTTGTTCCCATGAAAAAGATAAAGCTATAAATAATTAATAAAGTTCAAGAGAAAGAATAGCAACACATTATGGTGCCAAAAGGAAATCATGCATTTTATGTAGAGAAGATAATAAATGAATATGCTATTCTTCCCTTTATAAATCATTTCACAATCATAATAAATACAAAAGTGTATCTACAGTAGAAGTGAAACACAATAAGATCTTTGCATAGAGTTGGGTGGAAGTATCACACTATGGGTGGAAGTAGTGTGTCCTTGTATATAAATGTGGGTGTAAATAGCACACCTTGGGCGGAGATAGTGTGGTTGTGTGTATGGTTGTGTACATGCACATTTTCCACAGAAATATTGGTTTGATCGTCTTACATACAAATAGAATGACAAGATATAAAGTACATTAATTTTCATAACATTTCAGGTTCAAAGGGATCTAAACACCCATATTATAGTGATGGGGATCAAAGGACTATAGATAAATATTCACAGCTTTGGTGCTCAATGAGAGATTAAAAAAATTCAAAAGGAAAGATCATTATATAAGAATTTGAAAGTGATACATGTAAATATAAATGGTAATGATGAATATATTACTAAACAATAAGCTATATTTTAAAAGAGATTAAAAGATTTCAGAGGAGGATTTGCTTTGGATTCATTCTTCATTAATGGAAACTAGAGTTTCAAGTCATAAAATGATCATATTGAAATAGGGAGTATGTACATACCTTGTAGGTACAACAATTGACTCATTTATTTCCACAAAGTCAAGTTTTCCTCCTAGTGACACATTAGGTGTATAAGGTAAACAAAGAGAATATGTGTATATATTTCTAATATAGCTATATATATTGTTCTTATCCTAATTTTAATTGCCTACATGCATATTATGATTTTTATTCTTACTAAGTGAAATATGATTCATTATATATCAATTACTTTCTATGTGGTAGTTATTACACGTATAAATCAATTTTAAGGTAGGGTATATATATATATATATATATATATATATATATATATGGCCGTTCATTCATTGCCCGCGCGGGTAGCCTGGATTTTGCTACCCGGCAGCCAAAAAAGTAACTATTCTGGCCAGAAAAGTAACCCTGCTATAAAAAAAGAACTATATTGATCAAAAAGTAACTATGCGACTAAAAAAGTAACTCTGTACAAAATATACAGCAGATATATATGTATCCGTATTTTACAATCTGCTGTTGCAAATGTAACTATCTATGCACGAAACTTAGCAGTTTGCAAGGTAAAGTAACCCGCTACATGTCAAAAGTAACCAACTTGAAAAAAAGTAACCAAAATGGTGGGCGGGTAGCTACCCGCGCAGGCAATAAAGATGGGCCCTATATATATATATATATATATATATATATATATATATATATATATATATATATATATATATATATATATATATATATATATATATATATATATATATATATATATATATAGCTAAAAGAATCGTGTACCCAAGTACATGTAGCTTGCATGTACCTGCCTACATATATGATGGTTGTGAAATTAAATTGAACCATCCAACCTTATGGATGTGATGTATATCACTTAGATAAGATGTGCATAAAAAATCAGCAAAATATGATATTCATAGATCATCCAATGAAAGAATTTGTGTGTTATCTAATCGATGGTAAGTTCTAGAAGTTGTAGATATCGTTGGATGATATATTACTATATCTCTTGATCTATATAAGATATGGGTATGATTTTTCAAACACATGTAATCTATATGATTTTTAGTCAATCCATATGGTTGGATTTTATTAACATGCTCCACATATGTCATTTTAATATCCGGTACACGTAAGTTGCATTTACCAGTCGATACACACTTCCTAACCCCTATATATATATATATATATATATATATATATATGAGTCAGGATAGAATACACTCAAGTGTGTTTGCATATCAAGACTATTTTTTTGCAAAATGTAAATCATTGATCTTCATTGTCATACTATTACTAGGCTACATACAAATTTTGAGCCCATTTGGATGAGTGTAAGTCATTCATCCAAGGGCAACAAAATCGACGCACAAAACTAATTTGAAATGCATAATTTTTGTAGTCTTTATAAGATGACCTATAAATGTCTAAATGTGCTCAAATTTTATATATGAGCTATTCACAAGATGTTTAAGAATATCAATGGATTAGATTTTTGAAAAAAAATATTGCATCATGAAAAACTACTTGAGTGTATTCTGCTCCGAATACACTTGAGTGTCTTCTAGCCTGACTCTCTCTCTCTCTCTCTCTCTCTATATATATATATATATATATATATATATAATTTAGTTAGAGACTACAAAATGGGTGGATTTGATACTAATTACACATTCCACTTAAATTAATGGTTTCATAGTGATATTTTAGGTTATCCCTTTGTAAGGACTAACATTTGTGTCTTTGATCTATGTTTCAGATCTTTACTTGACCATTCTTATAGTTCCACATTTTGCAATTATATATACCACTAAACTTTAATAATGATCATTCATTAATCCAAGTCTTATATTATAATTATCAACATAGGAAACATTATGTCTAGTTTTGTATGAAGTATTGTCTAAGTGAGGTTCCAAAATATAAAGGTATCCATGATTTATTCTATAAGTATGGTATTCCTTTATGAATATTTGTCTAGATAAGAGTATGTCTACATGTATCTAAGTGACTCATTAATTTTGATTGATTTTGTCTATGATATCCTCCCTATCCTTATCCAGGGTTATAATATATCAAGAAGGTATTTGAGACATTCCCATTGTAAGAGATTGGTTCCATTTAGTGAAATTACCATTTTAACCTTCACGCATAAAGGCCCAAATATATGTCTTTGGTTGTTATAACTTATTATTAATATGCACACATTTAGTTTGCAATAATATATGCATGATCATACAACAAATGGTTACGCATTAATTATTTGTTACTCCAAAATATTAATGTCACATGCATTATGTTTATTTTATATTTATTTACTTATTACTATCATGTTGATGTATCCATTTAATGAGGTCAGAATATAGTTCTCCTTAATATCAAAATCTTCCAAGATCCAAGGTTACAAAGTATTAATATGTCCATTTAAGATAACTCAATGCCATTTTATTATGTTTTTACCAAATTTACTATTTCAAGACATCATTTAAGCAATATATAACTTTATTAAGTACTTAGATTAAAATATTATGAGTTTTGAGTGATGAATTTCATGTGCACAAAGTGTTATTTGAGTATGTATGTAATGCGCCCCCATTCATTCTATCAATCGACATCAATTATCTATAATAAAGAGAAAGAGCTGCAAAAGGTCTGGACAATTAAAAGTAATGTCGTACTCCCAGGAGATGTTTGTATAATATCCATTAAAGTTCAGAGAGAAATCATGCAAATACCAATAGTCTTTCATTGAATCTAACTCAAGAAAAATCTATTAAAACTAATATTTATGAGTCTATAAGAAGTTATGTCTCTTACCACTCAATTCATTCTCCAACAATGGAGAGAGGTGGTTTTGTTGTTAAAAGCAAATCCATACATGGTCATGGTTCTAAGTCTCATCCAATGGTTATTATTAAAATTTCTAATGGATTCCAAAGAAATATGTTGATATTTTTCCCTATTATCAGTTTAAGGGGTTCGAAATCTTAAATGGAGATGAGGAGTACGACATTGGCCAAGCTCGAGTTCATAAAGTTACTAATTATTGACATATAATTATATTTAGTTGTTTTACTCCCTTTATTTACATTTTCCTTTTAGTTAAGTCTTATGTAATACGGGATTAAGTATAATAGACCCATTAGGCTTTGTTGTTTTCTTCCTTATTGTGCCTCCTCCTATATAGGAGAGAGTTGTAATATTTTCAAGATATAGAAAGGCATCTACTTTCAATGTGGTATTATAGTAGTACGAATAGCCACGTCAAGACCCTCCTTTACAAGCCTACATCACCTCCATCTCCCCTCCCTTCCCATCCCCACTCATCATCTTCTTTATTCTCCACTGATGTTGATCATACAAAGGGAGATCTTATCTCCTTTCTAACCCTATCCTCTTCCCAACAAGAGGATATAAAAAAACTACCTATGACCTTTTTGTTGGTCTTATGCCCTAAAGAGAGGTTGTTCAGAAAGTCATACGACACCCTTTTTGTGGTCATATATGACCATCTCTAATAGGGTTGTGTCTATTATTCTTAAATAGGATTGGATCTTTCCAACGTATCCCTATTTTTCTTGGTGATCCATAAGGTTCACTAACTATTCTAGGTCCTTTCTATACTTAGATCTATTATTTCACGACCTACATGGCGTGATTGTGGCCTAGCACAGTGTGTTGTCTTAGTGAAACTATTGTTGTGCATTCTACTACACTTGACACAAAATGTCAACTTCTTAGCACGACGTGGTAGTGACAGTCCGACCCCTTTTTTCTCTAAATCTTCTATTATTATTTTACCTTGTGTTGGTATAATATGGGTTCATCTTCTTCCTTTGTTGGGATTCTAGAGACACGCCCTAAGGGTGAAACCTCTATGAAGTTTAATGGCTCTAGCTATGTCCTACAGGAATTCTCCTTTCACATCTATGTGCACTCTTTGGGAATATTGGAGCATCTCACATATCTACCTCCACCACAAGAAGACACATCTGATAAAAGGAGCGTCTAACAAAAGAAAGGCATATTTTAAAAAGATGGGTTGAACATGACTCTCTAGTTCTGTCCTAGATTTTGAATATCTATTATTCATGTATCTCTACAAATCTACTCTTCATCAACATAGACAGGGAGGCATGGGATACCTTTCCCAAGTGTATTCTTCATCTTCTAGTTATGAAGTTGTCCCCCATCAAATTCTTGCAGTTGAACCCTTTCCAACGTTAGATGATGTCTATCTTTGACTATCACGTTCTGTGTCTTCTACTACTGATTTTGAGGAGCTTTTTGCCATTATTTTTGCCACATGAGGGTGTGGTAGTCTTGGTCGTGGCTAGGGAAAGAGTCTCAATAATAGTGGGAGAGGATCCTCTTCTTCCTCATTCCAATCTTCCTCATCCCAATCTATTTTCTATAATTTCTATAAGTGTACTTATCAAAATGAAGATGAAGGTTGGCTAAATCATGGGAAACCAGAATGGGCCAATAAAGTGTCAACTACTGATGATGATGGAGAGTCTACTTCTGTTCCTCATGGTAGAAGTGAGTTATTTTGACCTTGACAGGCTGATCAAGATCTCTTCAGATTCTACTATTACACCTCAAACAAGCATTGCCCAACACCCACGTAACCCCTCATGTCTTCAAGTCTCTTGATATTCATCAAAAGATGATTTGGTTATTGATTCAAGTGGTACATCCCATATGACTGGTAATAAAAAAATGCTTACTAACCTGAATAATTCTACTTGTCATCATCATGTGACTCTAGAAGATGGATCCACTTCTTTAGTTATTGGGAGAGGAGATGTGAATAGCAATCTTCTTAAACCTGTGTTGTTTGTGCTAAAATTCTCATCAAACTTGATGTCTGATACTAATATTACCAAAATCTTAAACTGTAGTGTAACCTTCTTTCCTTACACTATCTCTATAAAGGATCTCAGGATCAAGAAGACAATCAGTGGGGATTATGAAGGTGGAGATGGTTTGTACTACCTATGACCTTGTCAAACCCCCCTACTACTACTCTTGTGGCCCAATCTAGCTCCCATAATCAATGGCACATGCGACTTGGTAATCCTTCTACTTCCAAATTGAAGTTTTTATTTCCAACTTTGTCTACTAAGAACTTTCCATGTCAGTCTTGTTAACTTGGAAACACTATCGGACAGTGTTTCCTCCTTGTTGTAAGAATAGGATTCCTAGTTTATCTTATTTATTTCATTGTGATGTTTGAGGACCATGTCGTATTGCTAATCATACTGATGTATGATATTTTTTCACCTATATTGATGTTTGGTCTTGTGCTACTTGGATCTATTTGTCACAAGTTCATTTTGAACACTACTACAGAAATAGCATTCAGTGACACTTTTCTGGGCGTCGGTTATTAAGGAAAACCGACGCCTTCTATGTTAGGCGTCGGTTGTTTACGAAAACCGACGTCTATATTCGAAGACCAGCCAGACACGGGTACCGCTTTGTCTTTAGCGTCGGTTGTTGATAACAAACCGACGCTTAAAGTCGCCCGCGAAATCCAAATTTCGATGAAAAAAAATAGTGTCATTATCAGCGTCGGCTATTTAGGTAGAAACCGACGCCTAGTGCGATGAAAATTTGCGCGAAAAGTGTCACCTTCAGCGTCGGTTATTCAAGGATAACCGACGCTGAAGGTGGTTCCCGCCAAAAAATTTCATGAAAATATCGTCCAATTGGACGTCGGTTTTTTCAAACAACCGACGCTAAAGATGTTTAGGCGTCGGTTGTTTTAAAAAACCGACGCTATTTGGGAACTTCATAACCCTCGATCGCCCGACTCTTCCCCTTTCTTCTGTTTCATTGCGAGCGATTTCCCTATTTCTTCTTCAGCTCCCCTTCTCCGGCGATTTCTTCTTCAGCTCCCCTTCTCCGGCGCCCCCTTCTCCGCCACCACTCCTGCTCGCCGCCGCTCCTGCCGCCGTTGGACACCAGCTCTGTGTCACCGCCACCGCCGCCGCCTGCTCGCCGCCGCTCCTGCTCCTGCTGCTGCGCTCTGAAGTCTCCTGCTCCGTTGCCTGCTCGCCACCGCCTGCTCGCCTGCACCGCCGCCGCCTGCTCGCCGCCGCGCATTGCTGCTCTCCTCTCCTCGCCGCCGGTGGCTTCTTTGGGGTAGGTCTCTGCTCAGGCCACACCTCCTTGGGCTTTATTCTCAACAATTCTTAGAACAAGTAATAAATCACAAGCATATATACGTATATGGGTTCCCTTTAGGTCTTCATAATGTATTTATATTCAGTTTATAGTTACCATTGCATACATTGTTGTTTGAGCCTTATGATGGACTTTTGGATTGCAAATGACTGGGATTTTCCTAGTGAATGTTCTAAATTTGTAGGCCCAATCTAGATTATAATGAGAGCTCATTCTCTCCTTATATTGGCAAGGTGAGGCAAAAATAATTCCACAAGTGATTCAAATCTCCTATCCCACACTTTACCCATCTTTGTCATGCCTCATTACCAGGGTTAGTGTCATGCTAATCCATTGATATTCATATACGGAGTGACCCTGAGTTTATTGAAATATATCACGAGATTGTGGGTCATCTATGAAGATACCCTTGTGGTGCATTATGTGTGATTTTATAGCAAACAATTATATAAGATTTTATTCTAGATTTAATCAAACCCATTGTGCAATAATCATTCCCCGCGAGCATACATGTCTTATTGCAATATATTTTTAGGATCAAACCCTGAGTACAACATTTTTAAGTATATTGGTTACCATACCCAATCCAAGATTTACTCATTAGGAGTAAATCTTGGATAGTCCCCGGTTTATAGACAATTATTATATATAAGAATGACAACACATGTATTTGTTGGCCTAGAAACCCGTCCAAGATTTACTCATTAGGAGTAAATCTTGGATAGTCCCCGGTTTGGGACTGTTCTTGAACACCTAATCTCACTTAGGATGTAAGTGTATAATGTGTATTGGGTTTTTGAGAAACTTTCAGTAGCATTTCCCCGTTTTTTCTCTAAGTACATATGTACTTAGAGAACAGCGGGGAAATGCGGCCAAAATTTTCTTGAAAACCAAATACGCATTATACACTTACTAGTGAGATTAGGTGTTCAAGGATGGGATAGGTGGTACACATTTATTATATATAAGAATGACATCAAATGTGTTTGTTGGCCTAGAAACCCGTCCAAGATTGACTCATTAGGAGTAAATCTTGGATAGTCCCCGGTTTGGGACTGTTCTTGAACACCTAATCTCACTTAGGATGTAAGTGTAT
This sequence comes from Alisma plantago-aquatica, assembly GCA_963693085.1. Classification (NCBI taxonomy): domain Eukaryota; kingdom Viridiplantae; phylum Streptophyta; class Magnoliopsida; order Alismatales; family Alismataceae; genus Alisma; species Alisma plantago-aquatica. The sequence goes on along the minus strand of OY856410.1, from coordinate 1,008,947,022 downwards.
AATGTGTATTGGGTTTTCGAGAAAATTTTGGTAGCATTTTCCCGTTTGTTCTCTAAGTACATATGTACTTAGAGAACAGCGGGGAAATGCTGCCGAAATTTTCTCGAAAACCCAATACACATTATACACTTACTAGTGAGATTAGGTGTTCAAGGATGGGATAGGTGGTACACATTTATTATATACTAGGGAAATGCTGCCTAATCTTTTCCTAATATATACTTGTTTCCTAATATATACTTGTTTTCTCTGATCATAGAATGGATAGATCATGGATGTCCATTCATAATCGTTGCACCCCAGAGTTTATATCTGGTCTTGATCAGTTTATTAGATTTGCCGAGGAACATAGGAAAAAACCTACAGATAGGTTCTACTGTCCATGTAGGCATTGCGGTAACAACTTGAAAGTCAACACTGGTGAGGAAATCAAAAGTCATGTCATGTGCAACGGGATTATACAAGGCTATACAGAATGGCACTGGCATGGAGAGATTTCAAAATCGAAACCAGTAGATTTCGATAGCAGTGCTTGGTTGGAAGAAGAAATTGCCTCCGATGACGTAAATGTGAACGAACCAGTTCCAGCAGACATCGTTGATGCGATGCTGGATATTTGTAGGGTAGAGCACACCGATCCACCTCCTATATTTACAAACATTGTGCATGATGTTGAGATATCGTTATACACAGGCTCTGCTAAGTTTACGAAGCTTAGCGCTGTGTTGAGATTGTATAAGTTGAAAGCTAACAATAGATGGAGTGACAAAAGCTTCACTTCATTGTTGACTTTGTTGAAAGAAATGCTTCCTGAAGGAAACGAGCTTCCAATCTCAACATACCAGGTAAAGAAAATGTTGTGCCCAATGGGAATGGAGGCCAAGAAGATACACGCATGCCCGAATGATTGTGTATTATTTCAAAAGGACTTTGTAGATTTGAAAGATTGTCCAAAATGTGGTGCGTCACGTTATAAATTGACGACTTCGGGGGAGTCCAAAACTGGTTCTCCTGCCAAGATGTTATGGTATCTACCTATAATATCACGGTTTCAACGCTTGTTTGCAAATCCGAAAGATGCGAAGAATTTGAGGTGGCATGCAGATGTTAAGAAAAATAATGATGGGATCCTACGACATGTGTCTGATTCCCCACAGTGGAAGAAGATTGATATATTGTACCCTAAATTTGGTGAAGAAGATAGGAATCTAAGACTTGGGCTTTGTACAGATGGGATGAATCCGTACGGGACATTGAACAGCCAACATAGCACTTGGCCAGTCATGCTTGTTATATACAATCTTCCTCCCTGGATGTGTATGAAAAATAAGTACGTTATGTTGTCATTGTTGATATCGGGCCCTAAACAACCCGGAAATGATATCGATGTTTATCTTGAACCTTTGATTGATGACTTAAAGAAACTTTGGGCTGAAGGTGTGATGACCTATGATGCTTCAGCAAGAGAGACATTTCGTTTGCACGCTATGTTGTTTTGCACTATTAATGACTTTCCAGCATATGGGAATTTGTCTGGATATAGTGTCAAAGGAGCTAAAGCGTGTCCTATATGTGAAGAAAACACTGATTCAATAAGACTAAAACATGGCGGCAAGACTGTATATCTTGGTCATCGAAGGTTTCTTTCAAAATTCCATCCGTATCGTAGGAAGCGCAAAGCATTCAATGGATGGAATGATGAACGGAGTGCACCTAAACCTATACCAGGGGATGTTGTTTATGAAAGAGTAAAAGACATTGTCAATGAATTTGGTAAGAAATCACAATGTAGTATGGCCACACGGAGTGACAATTCTTCATTCAAGAAGAAATCAATATTTTGGGATCTTCCTTATTGGAGTTCTTTGACAGTCAGGCATTGTATCGATGTAATGCACGTTGAGAAAAATGTCTGTGATAGCATCATTGGTACTCTATTAAATATACCAGGTAAGACTAAAGATGGGATAAAATCCAGACTGGACCTACGTGAAATGGGAATAAGGTCAGAATTAACAGAATTACGTGAAATGGGTAATAAAAGAACATACTTACCTCCCGCTTGTTACACGTTGTCTAGAAAGGAGAAGAAAACTTTTTGTGAATGCTTGGTAAATGTTAAGGTGCCACATGGTTACTCATCCAACATCCGTAGATTGGTATCAATGAAAGATCTGAAGTTGATAGGTCTTAAATCTCATGATTGTCACACTCTAATGCAACAAATATTACCCGTGGCAATTCGATCTATATTGCTGAAGCATGTAAGGTTTGCAATTACCAGACTTTGTTTCTTTTTCAACAGTCTATGCAGCAAAGTTATTGACCCTGATACTCTCGATAATTTGCAAAGAGAAGTGGTTGTTACCCTATGTCAGCTTGAGATGTATTTCCCTCCTTCGTTCTTTGATATCATGGTACATCTTGTTGTCCACTTGACTAGGGAAGTGAAAATGTTGGGACCAGTTTTCTTGCATTGGATGTATCCCTTTGAACGATACATGAGCGTTTTTAAAGGTGATGTTCGAAACCGTTATCGGCCTGAAGGGAGTATTATTGAAGGTTATGTGGCGAGAGAGGTTATGGATTTTTGCAATGACTTTCTCAGTGGTAATGACACTCCTGATAATGACAAGAATATTGAGGAGGGCAAAGGAATTTTGGGATCACGGGTGAAAGTAATCAGCCGTGAGCAGTTGGAACAAGCTCACTTGTATATTTTACACAATATGGACGAAGTGATTGTTTATATCGAGGAACATACCAATTTCTTAAAGAGACAACATCCTCGAGCAAGTTCAATGTGGCTTGCTAGAGAGCATAATAAGACTTTTACTAAGTGGTTTGAAGATAAAGTCTTACATCAACTATCTCAAACACCAAATGATATTACAGAAACTATCAAATGCCTCGCCTTTAAACCAAAATCGAATGTTATGTCTTATGAAGGGTTTGACATTAATGGATTCACATATTACACAAAGTGCCAAGATGATAAGAGTGTCGTCCAAAATAGTGGGGTCACTCTTCAAGCGTCGACTATGTACTTTGCAAGTGCAAAGGATAAGAGTCCACGTGAAGCTAAAATGTCATATTACGGTGTCATTGAGGACATTTGGGAGTTTGACTACATAGATTTCAAAATTCCGCTCTTTAAATGTAATTGGGTTGATAACACCAAAGGAGTTATAGTGGATGAATTGGGTTTCACTTTGGTGAACTTTGAAAAGATTGGCGAGAAGGGTGAACCATTCATATTGGCATCACAGGCGAAACAAATATTCTATATCGATGATCCTGTGAATGATAAATGGTCGGTTGTTCTTCATGGTAAAAGACAGTTCATTGAAGATCCTATAGATGAAGAAGAGTACTATGATAAGTATGATGACTCCAGTCCATTCTCAGTTGGGTTGCCCACTCCACAAAATATTGAAGCTAATGATGACTTATATGTGCGCGGAGATCACAATGAAGGATTGTTAATTGATAAAAGATCACAATTTTAGAGACATGTATGTTAATACAAATGCTAAATGTTTGCCTTTTTCTAGTTAATACAAATGCTAAATGTTTGCCTTTTTCTAGTTAATACAAATGCTAAATGTTTGCATTTTAAATGACATTTTCAGATGGCTGACCATGATGAGCATGATGTCCATGATGAGCATGAAGTCCATGATGAGCATGTTGTCCATGACGAGCATGGCGAGGATACTAATGTAAGTTCTAAAAACATATCCTGTATTTCTATAAAATTCATTATCTTCTAGTTATGTCATATATCCTATATTTCTATATTGGGCTAATTTAGTGTGTTTTATTTTTGTCAAATTTTAGGTTGATGCACCTGTACCCACTGAAGCACTGGAGCAACTTGATGTGCAGCACCAAACACTTAACAAAAAAAGGGGCATCACTCTGTTGAAGAAGTTATTAGCGCTAAGTGGTAGTGGATCCAAATTGGTGGTGGAGTTTGATAATGGAGGAAATCCAATTGGAGTGAACCGCAATAATTTTGTAAACTATCTTGGGTGTACCACTCGGAGCCATTGTGGTGTTAAGTATGACAATTGGCATAAAGTTCCTCAAGGGAAAAAAGACTTGATATGGAAGGATTTATGCGTGAGTTATTATTATTTGCAATTCTATTTTGTAGATTACAAATTCTATTATTTGCAATTCTATTTTGGATACTAGTTAATAACATTTCTATTTTATAGAATCTGTTTGCATTGGATGAGAAGTTGCATCGTAAAAATGTGATGCAACGCGCTGGAAAGATGCTTAGGAATTATAGGACAAATCTGAACAGAGAATACATAAAAGAGGGTGATAAGAAGAAGAAGTCAGCCCTTGAACAATGGAACTTCTTGGACAAAGAAGATTGGGACAATTTTGTTGCTTCAAGAAAATCTGAAGAATTCAAGGTATTAGGCGTCACTCCCAATTTAATTAATATACATTGTATTCACCTATTCAAGATTAACATTTAGTGCTACTAACCAAATATTTAATGTGCATACTAACTAGGCCCTCAGTGACGCACAAAAAGCAAGGCGTGCACTGAATGTGCATGACCACACTATGGGTCCAAAAGGCTATGCAAGCGTTCGCCAAAGACTACAGGCGGAGTCTGCGGCTACTCAGGAGTTTGCTCCTACTCAGGAGTCTGCCACACCCATGCCTCGCCATGATATCTGGCAGGAAAAATAAGAAGGGTGAAATAAAGAAGCCTGTGACTGCTGAGGCGGCTGCAAAAATGGTAAAATACAACTCTTAGAGAAATCGTTTGAATATTGATTATTTGTGGTGTTAACTTACCAATTTCTGTTTATGGTGATTAGCGGGAGCTGCACGAGCAGAGGAAACAAGGCACGTTCATCCCTCAGGGCACAAGGGATGAATTGACAGTTGCTCTGGGTAACCCAGAGCATCCTGGACGTGTTAGAGGTGCCGGCGCTGGTGTTGGCATCAAAGCATTCTTTGGGCCATCCCAGCGCAAACCCAGAGCGGGACTTTCTCAACAAGAGGTAACCTATTCTTTTTTTAGAATGTTACTGCAAAAGGAAATTCATTAATAAGAAGCTAATGTTTCTTTTATCCATGTATAGGAGAATAAGAGAGTTGAGGATTTAGTTGCTAAGAAGGTCAACGATGTAGTTGGTGAGAAGGTCAAGGAAGAATTGCTGCGGTGGCAGGCATCTCAGGCTTCCAATACGCCTATGGCGACCCACTCTTCTCCTGATGCACAGACTACGAGTAATCCTGGAGACCCATCGCCTAGCACGTCTGCTGTAAGTATTGTTTATGACATTGTATCTAGTCTTTTCAAGATGATATGTTTTCAAGATTATATGTATATATGTATAACATTCTTTACGTAAATTTGTAGGCATTGAAGCCATGCCGCTTAAGAATAGAAGACTATGTTGTTGCAGAGGCGCAAGCTTACCTGTCCCTTCCTGGGGAAAGGTTTCACGGGACTCCAATGCCACAGGGCTATGTTTGTGTGGGCCCATTATGTGTGTTACCCGATTGGAGGGAAGTTGTGTTGCCATATGCCCACCCAGATATTGATACACTTGGTGAGGCAGAAGGCGGGGTCATATTGTGGCCCAAAGAAGATGTCGTCTACACGACTGAAATTGTAAGATAAATTTATATTGATTTAGACTGTTAATGTGTATATATTATGTCAACTGATCTGAAATTATATATACAGGTTAAAAAGAAGACACCAGGAGCACCTAGGCCTCCACCTCCACTTCCCGCATTACCCGATTGGGTTCCAACTGACCTAACATACCCATTAGGTCCTGCTTGTAGGGGAATGGCATGTTGGCTACGTGCACATAATATAAATTGCCCTATAATAGTTTCTTTAGATGCAGATTATGCAGGTCGATCATAGGATAGCTCTTTATTTATACAAGATATTATTGAGCTGTTTATGTATGATTGGCTGAATACATCAATGATAGAGACATGGATAAGGTGAGATCTTGTTTATACATCCATATACCTTGTGTAAGATCCGGTGATCTGGTTTCTTATATATTAATGCATACGTAATACATGTTTTGCAGCTACTTAGTCGAAGATCATTGCAAACAATTTGCATTTGATCATGTGGGATTTTTGATTCCATCATTGATTAGTATGGTAGCTAAAGACCCTGATAATGTTCAACAATATTGTATAGATGCTTTTACAATTTTTGGTCAGCAAAAGAAGACGATAATAATAGCTCCATTCAATATCAAGTAAGTTTACTTTATTTATAATTTGGACTTAAGAAAATTCCATTTTTATTGTGCATTTTGAGTTATTAATTGTTAACTTTTTACCTCTAGCGGTAAACATTGGGAGTTACTAGTTATTGTCCCCGGGACGTTCACTGTTTATTATCTAGATCCCGCGGGAAGTACATTAAACACTAAAATTGGACACGTAATGAGAATGCCATTATTCTGGTGAGAAATATTTCATTTTTGTATCTGTTAACATCTGTTATTACATTACTATTTACTTATGTAATTTACTGTGTTATATTAACATGTAGGGGTTTAGATGCATTCAAAAAGGCTGGAGGAACGGTCCCAAGGAAAAAGAACCAGCCAATAAATTGGGAGAACGTACAAGTAAGTTCCCGACTCCAATGTATATATTATTGATGTGAATTGTGTTTAGTTGTATTATTTTGTATGTTTCAATTTATAGTGTGCTACACAAGACAATGGCTGGGCATGCGCATACTATGTGATGCGATTTATGCAGATGATTATCAAACATGCCGCATTGGAAATCGATTGCATACATGAGGTATTATATATAGTCTCATTAGTTAGTATGAAATATATCAATCTTATTTTTATATTATTACTTATATATATACATCATTCTCTTTGCAGGTGTTTAAAACTGACCACACTATAGGCAAACGCTTAAAAAATGTACATGCTCCATATACGAGGGAATTATTAAATGAAGTAAGAGAAGAATGGGCAAAAGCCATACAAGCAGTGGCAACTGTAAGATATAATTGGGATGTTGATAGCGATAATGAATGATACTTTGTAAATGAATATTTATGAATGTTAATACATGTATTTGAATGTTTCTATATGTGTGAATGTGAGAATTGAATTGATGTCTGAATGTATATACTTGTGTGAAATCTTGCTTATGACTTTTGCAGGTTTGCGGCCTGTTTGTAGGCTGATATCAATGGATGTCGTAAACCTGCAGTTCAGAAAACTGAACTGCAGGTTCTCATCCTGCTGACCAGCCACAGCAGGCCTGCAAACTGATATGAAAAAAAAAATATAAATAGGCGTCGGTTATTTATAAAAAACCGTCAGCAAAGATCTACAGCGTCGGTTATTTATAGATAACCGACGCCTTATGTGGCCAAAGCAGTCCTCGAAATGGCGTCGGATATTCGTATCAAACCGACGCCTATTTAAATTACAGGCGTCGGTCGTTTAGTAGATAACCGACGCCAAAAGTGTTAGCGCCACAAAAAATGGCGTCATTTAGGACACTTTATGCGTCGGTTATCTAATAAAATACCGACGCTATAAGTAATATAGGCGTCGGTCCGTTAGTAAATAACCGACGCAGAAAGTGCCCTAGCTGACGCCGTTTTATGTGGCGCGAACCCTTTTGGAGTCGGTTATCTACTAAACGACCGACGCTGATAGGTTAAATAGGCGTCGGTTAAACAACCGACGCTGAAGTGTTCGACCTTTAGCGGCGCCCACATAGGCGTCGGTCGAAAACCGACGCCAAATGGGGTTAAACGACCGACGCCAAAGGCCACTTCTGTAGTAGTGGAAGTAGATGCTTTCTCCAAATTCCTATGAAATAAAGACTCAGTTTTATGATACTCCTAAATTTTTCCACACTGATAATACTTCTGAATATGTGCAACATGGTTTTTAAAATATCTGTATCACCAAGGGGATCATTCACCAAACTTCTTGTCCCTACAACCCACATCATAATGGGGTTTCTAAATGGAAAAATAGGAATCTACTTCGTGTAGCTCGCACTCTCCTAATTGAAATGAAAGTCCCTAAGCTTTATTGGGTGGATGTCATCCTTTTATCCAATTATCTCATCAATCATATGCCCGCTTCTATTCTACAGAATAAGATTCTTTAAAATATTCTTTATCCCCATGAACCAATCTTTGCTTTACCATTATAAGTTTTTGGTTTCCTATGTTTTGTTCATAATCACCAACATGGGAATGATAAATATCAACCTTTACTTTCTATTTTTGTTTACTTGGGTACTCTTATATCCAAAAGGAGTATACATGTTTTGATTTTGTTGCATGTCGTTTGTATGCCGGTGCATATGTCACCTTTTGTGAAGTTACATCTTTCTTTTTTTTAACCTAGTAAACATGTGCCACTTTCAATTGTACCCATTCCTGACCCCATGGTGTATGCATCTCTACCCGAAGTATCCCCTACTATGGAATCCTCTAAGATTGATTATCCAACTCAAGAAAAAGGTAATATTACTCAATCTGTTCCAAATCTGATTATGATAATCCTATTGCATTACAAAAGGGGTGACAATCTGGTACCATATATTGTATTTCTTAGCATGTTTCTATGCCACATTTGAATGCTTCCATGGCTCAATTTACTATTACTTTATCTACAATTTCTATCCCAAAGAATGCTCAGGAGGCACTACTACACTCTGGTTGGAAACCAATAATGGATGTGGAGATGTATGCACTTCACTCTCATGGAACACGGGACCTTGTTGATCTCCCTACGGTAGTAAACATGTTGGATGTCGATGGGGTTTTACTGTGAAATACTTGCCTGATGGGACATTTGAATGCCTAAAGGCCAAACTTGCTGCTAAGGAATACACAAAGAAGCTAGGCTTGATTACTTTAAAAATATTTGTCTTATTTCTCATCTTAATTATGTATGTATTCTGATTTCTATTGTTGTTAATAAAGGTTGGCTCTTACATCACTTAGATGTTAAGAATGCTTTTTATATGGAGATTTCCAGGAGACTGGCTATATGTCACAACCTTTGGGTTATTTTTCTCAGGGGGAATATACTGGAAAAGTATGCTTTCTAAAGAAAGCCATTTATGGCCTCAAACTGAGTCTCTGAGCATGATTTGACAATTTATCCCATTTACTACAGAAATTTGTCTTCACATGATCTTATTGTGATCATTATGTGTTTATCCAAACTATTACTTCTGGAATAGTTGTTGTTATTGTTTGTCTAGATGACATCTACATATTTGTCAATGATGATATAGGAATTGTTGATACAAAGAAATATCTTATGAAGCATTTTGTAACTAAATACCTTGGGCGTCTATGATATTTTCTTGGCATTGAGGTATCATGTAACAAGGATGGAGTATCTTTATATCAGAGAGAGTATACTCTAGACTTACTCACTAAAATTGGAATGCTTAGTTGGAGACTTGCATTCTCCCTATGGATCAAACACATGATTTGTAACACCCCACTTGTACAACATAGAGTGGAAGCATATATTTTCATTCACGTCAAGGGGATGTCACAAATATGATATTCATAGCTCAAAATAAAGTTTATATAAACCATCACATTGAAATAATCATAATTTTCATTCTCAAATTTTAAAAAAGGTTCACACATACATATTTAAATGGAGAAAGAAAGGAAATTCTAATATAGGTATAGTTAGCACCCTACTAATGCTTTCCTCCTTATAGATCCTCGAGCTATAGTTTTCACTTCAGATGGATTTTCCCTCCTGAGCTTGCTCCCAACCTACGAGCATCGCATCCCCAGCCCTACATAAAACCAATGGTAAGTGGAATTGTACATATTATAGATTGAAGAAAACTTGTAAACTAAAAATAAACATTTAGCATTAAACATTGAAAAGAAGACAACATTGCTTTTAAATTAGTTTCTTTTATCTTGGCCTATATAAGAATCTTTGGGTTGCACATATGTGTAGCTTCTCTTATACATTGAACTGGATCTTCTCTTATGCACCAGAGTGCGTCTTCTCTTATGCACTGAAGTGCCTCTTCTCTTATGCACCGGAGGGCCTCTTAGTTTTTATCTGAGGAGCCTCTTAGTGAGGATTTTATATAAGTTTATCTCTTATCATTATCTTTATCTTAAAACTCTTAACTTTATCTTTATGTATTATTTGTAACCTTAACTTTAATTTACATGAGGGTGATACAATAACATGAACAATAAAACACGACATTCAATTCATCATAAATTCATTGACTTTAAGCAATTAGAATAATAATTGTTACTTTCATGTAAAGCATACATAGATACAAAAAAGGCAAACATTATGTCCAAGTGGCATGGACCACTTACCTTGTACTTAAATAACACCTTATTTCTCTTCCTAGGTTGAAGAAACCCTAATCATGATCTTGGGGTTGAAAACCCCTAAACCTCCTGTCCAAAAAATATTTTATATTAATATACATTTTATTCACAACATTAAATCCTAATTTGTGTTTCCCATAAAACTAAGGTTTGGATAACTGGAAACAGTATCTAAAACTTGGATATTCATATTCCACATGAAAAAATCCTTTTTAGACCATCTTTTTTCTCATTTTTCTGAGCATCCAATGATTTACTATGATTTTTGGAAAATTGAGTCACTCACAAAATAGTAAAATACCATGCATGCGGCTATTCATCCACTGAGATGCCAGGCCCAACTGATGTGGTCCAATCACGGATGACCGCGCAAGCTTGGGGTCTCCCTGGGGTGGATCAGTGATCAAATGACTCAGGGTGAGTAAAACCCCCAAAATTCCCTTGCATAACTAATTGTTCAATTGAAAATGTGGGGTACTCGGGTCATTCGATGATCAAGTTTCTTCTCCTTCATGACCTATGAACAACGATGACACACATAGAGGAATCAAGGTACAAACATGCAATTTTTGATCTGCATATTGCCACAAAGGCAGAGAGCCCTGATTCAGGCTGTCTTATGGCCTGGAGTACTAGGAGCTCCATCCGCCATGGCAGGGGCTCACTATAGATCAGATCCTAGGCAAACATCACAAACAGACCATCAAAATGGGTTGAAAGGTACCACAGAATCAAGCCAAATATGGCGGAGTAGTTGCATGGGGTAATCAGGTCGAGAAACGCCTCTGCATGCCAGGAACATGCAGAAATAGGGGAGGTAGCCGGATAATGAAAATCATTGAAGTTGAGGCAAAAGTCCTCTACTGAGAGTCAGATTTCATTCATGGTCATATGAAGAAGGTCGAGGCATCATTTCCTAGGTCTGAGGAGCCTTAAAACTCCTGGAGACTAGCGTCGGTGAGCACGATTATGGTATCTATAGGGTATGCCGTTTGAGGAAGACTCAAAGAAAAACAACGATGCAAAAGTAAAGGAGGAGTGGTGAGGACATGCCAATTTTGTCAAAGCTAGAGGAGAGAGTTGGGTTGAGGTCTTCATTGCCAGGGTTGAATATCGAGTAGGTCCTAGTGTTTGGGGTATGGGAGGAGAAATTGAAGTAGAGGGGAGAATAGTATAGGTTGGAGATAGATTCCAATTCCTTATATAGGCATGAGGAAATGTCCAATAGTCTCTGTAGTCTAACATTGGGAGAGAAGAAAGTCGTAGATTAGGTGTTTCATCTATGGAGATAGAGGGAGGGCTATCTATGGTTCTTTATAATTGGAGTAAAGAAATGGAATTGTTGGCGAAGGGAATCTGAGGGAAGATGTTGAGATGAGGGAGAGAGAGATCATATAAGGAAAGTACAGGGACTGGACTCTGACTTGTGAGATTAGCAGAGGTAGATGATGATCTATCCCTCGTTGGATCTTCAAATCAATGGTCGGATGAGAGCGCAGAAGAAGAAATAAATAAAGGAGCACGTTGTAAGGACCCTGGCCCACATTTTGGGCTAACCCTATTTGTTTTGCTTAAGCATGTTTCTTAGCTCCCTGCTCTAATCATCTAAGATGTAATTAGGGTATGCTGGAGGTTTGTGCTCCTTTTTTTAGCCCTATTTTTTTATGTTTGTGCTTTGTAGTGAGGTTTTGGTGCAACTTGCAATTTACCCAGAGTAGGGGTTGATATGCAAGTTTGCTACCTCTATAGTGTTTCTTATCTCTCTTGGCATCATCTAGAAGAGAGAGGAAGTGTTGGGCACTTTGATATGGCCTTGGTTGAGTGGTGATATATGTGGTGATGTTTTGGGCACATGTTTGAGGTATGCTTTGCTCTTAGGAGTGTTGTCTTGGGCCTGAGAGCCTTGGTAAGACCATGTACCAGTTTGTTGTTGCCTTGAAGAGTCTTGGTATCGGTTGAGGATGTCTTGAGGAACATCCTATCTATTTTTGGCACCTTGAGGATCACCATATCGTGTTGTGGTGACTCTATGAGGAGTGCCATATTGGTTTGTGACCTAGGGTTTCATCCCTATCAGTTTGTGAAGGGGGTGGATGGGTGTGTCAGCCATGACCTAGGAAGGTGACCAATTTGATGATACATAGGTTTTATCACCTTGTTGCATGGCATGGCATGTGTCCCTTCTTCTTGGACAGGTGTCTTCTAGGGTTCTAAGGTGGTGACACCTTCCCCTTTCTCTCTCTCTCTTCGGCCATGTATATATACCTCTTCCATCTCATACAAGAGAACCCTTTAGCAATCCTTGCTTTCTCTCCTTGGTGGTTGACCTTGAGCTTGAAGAGCACTCTCCCTTGGAGCTTGGTGGGCAAGCCAAGAGCTTGTGGTGCTCTCTTTCATCTTCTTCCTTGGTAAGCCATGGTTTTCTAGCTTTCCTTCTCTTCTTCTTTCTTCTTTTCTTTTAGTACCTTCTTTTTTTCTTCTCTTTTTCTCTCCCTTAACCTTGGTTCTATCTTCCTTCTTAGAGGTGTTGTGGAGATCAAGCTAGGAGGATCTTCTTCTACCCTGAGCTTGGGAAGCTTGGAGGTTGACCTTGGAGCTTAAAGCTTAGTGGTTGTTCTTGAGGCTGGTTATATAACTCTAACCCTACTTTGTTATTATCACCTTTCTACTTGTTATCTTCCTAGTTTCTCTTATGTTGTCTTTTCTTGCATGCTAGTAGCTTTATTGGTAGCTCTATGTTCTATTTTTGAGAATAGAACTATGTTAAGTTGCTTCCATGAGACGCACCTTTCTTTGCCTTGGTAGTATCATCATCTTGAGGTAGAAGATAACTAAACCGATATGAGTTGCTCTTTGCAAACTGATATGGTATGCTAAATGATATGAGATGCAACCCAACATGCAAACCTACATGCCTTGTCTAGACCGATATGCTTCTTATGATGGGATGTGTTATGATCTAGTGGTGACTAGTGAGGAAGAGTGTTGAATCTCCATGCTTCCAGTTGAGTGTGGAAGCTGACATGTAAACCCTAATCCGATACCTATATAAACTAATATACCTCACAAATAGATACTCCTTAACTGACACATCTTGGTTAGAGGTGTGAAGCACCTACCTTGAGGTTCAACCGATACAACCAAACCCTAATGGTTGACATCCTATCGAAATCTATGAGGCCGATACCCTAATGGTGGGTAGGTCGATACCCTTGGTTAAAGGAGAGACCAATACCCTAATGGATGGGTAAGCTGATACCCTTGGTTAAAGAAGACGCTGACACCCTAATGGTGGGTAGGATGATACCCTTGGTTAAAGAAGAGGTCGACACCCTAATGGTGGGTAGGTCGATACCCTTAGTTAAATAAGAGGTCAATACCCCAAGGGATGGTGAGGTCGATACCTTACGAGATGGTATAACTGATACACCTCTTCATGTACCTCTTGGCTGATATCCTTTGTTGTGCCTTGGCCGACACACTCTCATTGAGGTGTTGTGCCTGATACAAGTGATGATGAAATGATATTTTTTATGATAAACTGATACTCATCCTTGAGTTGGTAGGTCGATATCCTACCTAGGTTGGTTTTCCGATATCTAGGGTTAACTGATACCCTACCTTAGTGTGGTGATCAATATCCTACCTAAGTGTGGTGATCGATATCCTACCTTTAGTGTGGTGGTCGATACCCTAACCCTAACAGATACCACTATGCGGTGTAGTGATGCATCTTGTTGATTCTAGGGCTACATGGTGTGATGTAATACTCTATGGGATGGATGAGATATACCATTTTGACGTTGGTATTTCATAGTGATGGTGTGGCATCCAACGAAGTAGTTGTATGTATGATGTGAAGGTTATGTTTCTAAACCACATAACATGTTTTATAAAGATAATAAGAAACATGCTTCTATGTCTCATAACATGTCTCACAATGATGAGGAAAGTGATAATCTAAAGATGGTTGATGATACAACCTTGTAAACCCTAATTGGGTAAAGTGAAACCCTAATTGTTGTAATGTAAAGTGTATGATATGAATGTATATCATGAGTGCTGTGAAATAATGATGTTTTTCCTTCTTGTTATCAGCTTCTAAGCATGAAGGTGATATTGATTGATGTTCATATCTAGGTATGAGCTATGGTGGTTATGATTTGATGGACATTTGGCCCTTGTGATGGACATTGGTCCTTGTAATGGACATGTGGTCCTTGTGATGGACATGTGGTCCTTGTGATGGACATTGGTCCTTATGATGGACAAATGGTGAATAGTAGCATAAAGAGACATGATGTGATGAGATCACACTTAATATAAATCAATATGTTCTGGTAATGAGTTATGCCTTGTTTATGTAGATCTTGTTTAGAGATTATACGTTGTAACTTGATTGATGCTTAAAGATGTTTAAATTGATCTAATTAATCAAGTGAAATATAATAGTGTAGTTGCCATGTGCCATAGATCCATTCAGTGTCAGTATTTGTTGAATGGTGAAACAAGTTTAACTCAGAACGCATATTGTTGAATATGTGGGGTGCAAGTTGGAATATTGCCTTGTATCCTGAAAGGAAATGTATCATAGGATTGATTGAATGACATACATGGAATTGTATCATAGGATTGACTATATGTCATACTTGGAAATGTATCACAAGATCGACTATAAGTCATACTTGGAAGAGAAATTCTATAAGTTGTAGTTCAATTTCTCTAGCGTCGTGACATGTACAAGGTGGGCTAAATATGCACAGTTACACTAAAATGTCTTTGGAAGAAGATGACTCATGATGTCACTGCATGTTAACTCATACTGATTGAGGAAGGTGAGGTTGTGGATTCCAGCTCTTCCATTAGACCTTATATGGCACTAACTCGACTATATATACATATAGTGGTCGGTTGGATTTGGATGGTACGATTCAAATCCTCAGGGCATAATGAATACATAATCATTCGTGTAGTATAATTGTATAGGAATAAATATGAAAACATTGGTTGAGGCCTTGCTTGATCTTTATACAATGTTCTTGATAGAGAAAATACATGTTCTTCATATTCCTTTTTAATTATTAAGATGTTTCATAATTCAACAATAATTGTTCTCCCTATTATTTATATTGTTGCTCAGTTTATCTTATCTATGATAATAATAGAGTTGGTAGAGAGTTATATCTCTCGTCGGGACTGTGTCTCTCACCCTATTGGTTAACAACCTTTTTAGATGGAGGAGTACGAGGGGGTAGAGATCATGCAGAGAAGGTTGAACAGTAGTTAGAGGAGTAGTAGCTGATAAGGTTGGAAGTTCTACTAGATGTCTTTTGTTGGTAGAGTCCTAGGGTCGTCCCTCTACACTTTGGTCTTTGGGAACGTTTTGTAGATGTTTTGTGAATGTGTTCTCTTTATGTGTCCTTTGTATGTTAGCTATGATGAAATCATGTATATACATTCTGGAACAATGCTTTCGTTATAGGTTGACAGCATGCCTTGTGAATACTTTGAGGCATGAAAGTTCTCATGTGTAAAGGTTCTTACTATATGGTAGTTTTATGCAAAAAGGTTTAAATTTTAGTGTTATCTACTAATAACTTTGTTGATATCTTTTATGCGGTTTTGTTTTGAGTTATCTCATTTCGTTGTGGCACGAGGCGTCACAATTTATTTGGTATCAGAGGTTTAGGTTCGCTGAGTCTACAGGGACCTAGGACTAGGGTTTGTGTTTGTTCTAGTGTCCTCCAGTCTATCTTATGGTCACTTCTTCTTATGTAGAAGAAGAAGAAAAGTTGAAAGATGTCTCGAGAACACAATGAACATGCTACCGAGAGCATTGTTGTTGCACCGGGTGGTGGTGCAAAGAACCAGGCACATGAAGATCGGGTGCCTAAATTTCCCCAGTTTGACCCAACCAAGATAGAAAATCTTACCTTTCAATCGCTTTTTGGGTATTTTATGGCAACGATGACTCATATGGAAGATAGGATGCCTACACCTCAGTCTATGGCACCTGTTCCCCATGCTGAGTCTTCGGGTACTGGGAAGACTTTCAAACGGCTTCGCCATGTTGGGACGGTTGAATATGGGGGAACAACTGACCCAACAGATGCAGATCTATGGTTGACTGAGCTTGAGAAGGCCTTTAAGATCCTGACTATCCCTGAGTAGGATAAGGTGAAGTATGTGGTGTACCTTCTGAGAGGGAGTGTTGGATATTGGTGGGCCATAGATGAGGAAAAGAGACCCAGTGTTGTGGTTGGTTGGGAGGAGTTCTGATGGGAGTTTGTTAGTCGATACTTTCCTTTGATGTATTTGGATGAGAAGATCATTCAGTTTGAGAGGATTTGATAGAGGTTCATGATGGTCAATGAGTATGAGGCAAGATTTATGGAGTTTTTGAGGTTCTGTCCTCACATGGATATGACGGAAGACAAGAGGATTAATCATTTTGAGAAGGGGTTGAATGCTGAGTTGTCTACCCCAGCTACTGCTTTGGAGAATCGAGAGAGGTTTGCTGCATTTGTGGAGTCTGTTTGAAGGATAGAATGATCTGTGAAGGAAAAGAGAGAGGTGAGTACCAAGAAATGGTCAGTACAGTTTCAAGGACAGTCACCAGGTAGCTTCAAGAAGCTGAGGTTTCCTACACTGCCAGCGTTGCATAGGTTTGGTGTTCTGACTTAGTGGTCACCAAGCAAGGGTAAAGGTTGTAGTTTTCTGCCCTCGAGAGCTCAGAGTGTTGCATAAGTATCGATGGCAGGACCATCTAGGCCACATTATGGGAATTGGGCATGCCACAAGTGTGGGTAGATAGGACACATGAGGTGAGAATGTTTGATGAGAGGTGAAGAAGTGACCCAACAACCAAAGCAGAGCCATTAGGGCTCACAGAGATATTAGAACAGCAACACAGGAGGATGAGTATGTGGCCAAGCGTCCCAAGATGGATCGTCTACTCAGGGAAGCAGGGGACGGGAGTGACAATAGGCAACGACTAGATTCTACATGATGAGTCATCTGAATGCGGTGGTCAACTTGTGAGGGTGAAAGGTTAGATGGAGTTATTTCATTCTGATTTGTCTTCTTCTTGCTTTATATTTATTTTGGTTGACCCGGGTGCTATGCACTCTTTTATCGCATGGAAAGTGCTTAGTAGTTATTGTTTTCCTGTTAGTCGTAGGAAGAGTATCTTGCTTCTAGAAACCCCATTGGTCGGTTCTACATTGTTGCAGGATGTGTGTCCTACTTGTGTTTTGTCTTTCTTGGGATACAACATTCAAGTGGAACTCATACCACTTGACATGCATGGATTTGATGTGATCCTTGGAATGAATAGCTTGGAAAAGTATAGAGTAGTCTTAGATTGTAGTTCCAAGCAAGCGATGTTTGCAGACGATAATGAGACGTGGATCTTCCAAGGAGATAGGAAGATTCTCCCGACATGTCTTATTTTAGCTATGGTGGCAAGGAATCATCCTAAGATAAGGTTGCGAGGCATTTTTGGCACGTGTGGTGGATATCGAGGTGAGGTGTCTTAGTATCTAGGAAGTGTCAGTGGTTAGGGAGTTTGAGGATGTGTTTCCTAAAGAGTTTCTAGGTGTTCCCCCACCCCGTGAGATTGATTTTGAGATCAATCTGGTTCCTGGTACGTAACCCATAGCTCAGACACCGTACAGGATGGAACTGACAAAGATGGAAGAGTTGAAGAGATATTTGTAAGAACTACTTGACAAAGGCTTCATTAAGCTGAGTACGTCACCATGGGGTGCTCCATTGTTGTTTGTGAAGACGAAGGATGGTTCTATGAGGTTGTGCATAGATTACAGGAAGTTGAACAAGGTCACGATAAAGAATAAGTATCCCTTGTCGAGGATAGATGATCTATTTGATCAGTTGCATGGTGTGATGGTGTTCTCAAAGATAGATCTATGGTCATGCTATAATCAATTGAGGACCAAGGAGGATGACATACCAAAGTCAACTTTTAGGACAAGGTATGGTCACTATGAGTTTGTGGTTATTCCATTTGGGCTGACCAACGCACCAGCAACGTTTATAGATTTGATGAACAGGGTGTTCTAACCATTCCTTGATCAGTTTGTCGTTGTCTTCATAGATGACATCTTGATATATAGTCGGGACAGTCAGCAACATGAACAACACTTGCATTAGGCATTTATATTGTTGAGACAACACCAGCTCTATGCTAAGTTCAGTAAGTGTGAATTCTGGTTGAGGGGGGTAGCTTTCTTGGGGCATGTTATATCTGTAGAAGGAGTACGAGTGGACCCTAAGAAGGTAGAGTCTATGACAGATAGGGAGCAGTCGAAGATGCTGACATAAGTGTGTAGTTCCCTAGGTTTGGCGGGCTACTACCGAAGGTTCATCAAGGACTTCAGCATTATCACCCTACCCCTAACTAAGTTGATAAGGAAGGATGAGTTGTTTGTTTGGGATGACAGATGTCAACGAGCTTTTCAGACATTGAAGGAGAAGTTGACAAATACACTTGTTTTGGTTTTTCCCGAGCAAGGAAAAGGATACATCATCTTTTGTGATGCATCCAGGCATGGTTTGGGATGTGTGTTGATGCAGTACAAGCAAGTGGTTTATTTTGCTTCTCGACAGCTTAAGAAACGCGAGGAGAATTATCCAACCCATGACTTGGAGTTAGCTGCAGTGGTTCATGCTCTGAAGATTCGGAGGCACTACATGTATGGGGAGAAGTGTTAGATCTTCATAGATTACAAGAACCTGAAGTATATCTTTTCACAGGAGGAGTTGAATATGAGGCAGTGTCGTTAGATGGTGTTGATCAAAGATTATGATTGCATGATTGATTATCATTTGGGAAAGGTGAATGTCATGCCAAGCACCTTGAGTAGGAAATATTCATCTATAGATAGAGGTTATTTGAGTTCTTTGATGTGTCACAAATGAGACATGTTGGTATCCTTGCGTCAGATGAATGTCAAGTTGGAAGTCTCTTTGTTAGCCAGTTTGTTGGCTTAGCTACAAGTGAAGCCTACGCTGAGACAACAGATCAAAGAAGCTCAACAAATAGATATTGTGACACAGCATATTGGATTAGAGTTTGGAAGTGAGAAGCATGATGATTTTCACGAGAAGGAAGATAGGATAGTATGTTATCATCATAGGATAGTAGTTCCTGGTGCAGAGGAAGATGGTGCAAGAAGAAGCTCATACATCTATGTATGCTATGCACCCAGTCGGTACCAAGATGTACCACAACCTGAAGGATATGTATTGGTGGCCAAGATTGAAGAAAGATGTAGCTGAGTTTGTTGCATGATGTGTTGTGTGTCAGC
Organism: Alisma plantago-aquatica; assembly: GCA_963693085.1. Lineage (NCBI taxonomy): Eukaryota > Viridiplantae > Streptophyta > Magnoliopsida > Alismatales > Alismataceae > Alisma > Alisma plantago-aquatica. The sequence goes on along the minus strand of OY856410.1, from coordinate 1,008,927,294 downwards.
AAGTCAAAGTTGAGCATCATAAGCCTATAGGGACGTTGCAATTGTTGCCTATACCTCAGTGGAAATGGGACCATGTGACTATCGACTTTATAGTTGGTCTTCCTAGGACAGCCAAAGGTTATGATTCCATTTGGGTGATCATTGATAGGTTGATCAAGTCAATGCATTTCCTCCCCATGAAGACAATGTTCACAGTAGAGAAGCTTGCTCAAGTATATGATTGATGAGATAGTGTGTTTGCACGGTGTTCTTGCTACTATCATGTCAGATAAGGGTCCTCAGTTTATAAGTCACTTTTGGGAGCGACTGCACACAACTTTGGGTATGCAGTTGAAGTTCAGTACTTCTTTCCACCCACAGACAGATGATCAGTCTAAAAGGACTATTCAGATCTTGGAAGATCTGTTGAGGGCTTGTGTTCTTCAGTTCTCAGGAAGTTGGGATATACACCTCAGTCTGATAGAGCTCGCCTATAATAATAGCTATCAGAGAAGTATTAACAAGGCACCATATGAGGCAATATATGGGAGATGTTGTAGGTCTCTGTTGTGTTGGTATGAGACAGGGGAGTATCAGCTTCTAGGTCTTGAGCTTGTGCAATAGACGACAGAAAAGAATAAGGTGATATAGATACAGTTGAAAGCAACACAAGATAGATAGAAGTCGTATGTAGACAATCGTCACAGGCCTTCGGAATACCAAGTGGCAGATAAAGTTTATCTAAAAGTCTCTCCTTGGAAAGGTGTTTTGAGGTTTGGGAAGAAGGGTAAGTTGGCTCCCAGGTTTATGGGACCTGACCCAGTTGTGATATGAGTTGGGAAGGTGGCTTACAATTTGGAGCAACCACTTGAGTTGCACGGGTTGAATCTAGTGTTCCACGTCAGTATATTGAGGAAGTCTCATTTGGATACAGAATCAATGTTACAACATGTGGAGGTGGAGCTTGATGAGGATGTGACCTATGTGGAAGGTTCGGTGTTGATCCTTGATTGGAGGGTGAATAAGTTGAAGAGGAAGGATCTTGTGCTTGTGAGGGTTCTTTGGCATCATCGTGGTGTTGAGGAAGCCACATGGGAGCTTGAAGAGGAGATTAGTGGGAAGTACCCTTCTCTTTTCTCTTAGGATTTTGGGGGCAAAATCCCTATTAGGGGTTTATGGCTTGTAAGGACCCTAACCTAGGTTTTGGGCTAACCCTATTTGTTTTGCTTAACCATGTTGCTTAGATCCCTACTCTAATCATCTAAGATGTAATTAGGGCATGTTGGAGGTTTGTACTCCTTGTTTGAGCCTTGTTGCTTGATGTTTGTGCTTTGTGGTGAGGTTTTGGTGCAACTTGTAATTTATCTAGAGTAGGGGCTGATATGCAAGTTTTCCACCTCTAGAGTATTTCTTGTCTCTCTTGGAATCATATAGAGGAGAGAGAAGTGTTGGGTGCCTTTTTTAGCCTTAGTTGAGTGGTGATATCCTTGGTGATGGTTTGGGCACATGTTTGAGGTATGCTTTGCTCTTAGGAGTATTGTCTCAGGCTTGAGAACCTTGGTGAGACCTTGTATTGGTTTTTGGTTGCCTTGAAGAGGCTTGGTATTGGTTGTGGATGTCTTAAGGAACATCCTATCAGTTTGTGGCTCTTTGAGGATCACCATATCATGTTTTGGTGACTCTAGGAGGAGTGCCATATCGGTTCGTGACCTAGGGTTCCATCCCTATCGGTTTGTGAAGGGGGTGGATGGGTGCATTGTCCATGACCTAGGAAGGTGACCAAGTTGGTGAGACATAGGTTTTATCACCTTGTTTCATGTCTTGGCATGTGTCCCTTCTTCCTGGACAAGTGTCTTCTAGGGTTCTAAGCTGGTGACACCTTCCCCTTTTTCTCTGTCTCTCTCTCTTCGGCCATGTATATATACATCTTCCTTCTCATACAAGAGAACCCTTTTAGCAATCCTTTCTTTCTCTCCTTGGTGGCCAACCGTGAGCTTGTAGAATACTCTCCTTTGGATCTTGGTGGGCAAGCCAAGAGCTTATGGTGATCTCTTTCATCTTCTTCCTTGGTAAGCCATGGTTTTCTAGATTTCCTTCTCTTCTTCTTTCTTCTTCTCGGCCATGGGCTTTGGTAACTTCTTTTTTTTCTTCTCTTTTGCTCTCCCTTAACCTTGGTTCTATCTTCCTTCTTGGAGGTGTTGTAGAGATCAATCTAGGAGGATCTTCTTCTACCTTGAGCTTGGGAAGCTTGGAGCTTGACCTTGGAGCTTAAAGCTTGGTGGTTGTTCTTGAGGCAGGTTATATAACTCTAACTTTACTTTGTTATTATCACCTTTCTACTTGTCATCTTGCTAGTTGCTCTTAGCTTGCCTTTGCTTTCATGCTAGTAGCTTTATTGGTAGCTTTACGTTCTATTTTTAGAATAGAACTAAGTTAAGTTGCTTCCATGAGATGCACCTTTCTTTGCCTTGGTAGTATCGTCATCTTGAGGTAGAAGATTACTAAACCAATATGAATTGCTCTTTGCAAACTGACATGGTATGCTAATCGATATGAGGTGCAATCTGACATGCAAACTGACATGCCTTGTCTAGACTAGTATGCTTCTTATGATGGGATGTGTTATGATCTAGTGGTGACTAGTGAGGAAGAGTGTTGAGTCTCCATGCTTCTAGTTGAGTGTGGAAGTCGACATGTAAACCCTAATCTGATACATGTATGAACTGATATACCTTGCAAACTGATACTCCTTAGCCGACATGCACCTACCTTGAGGTTCAACCGATACAACCAAATCCTAATGGTCGACATCCTATGGAAATATATGAAGTCGATACCCTAATGGTGGGTAGACCAATACCCTTGGTTAAAGGAGAGTCTGATATTTTAATGGATTGGTAGGCCAATACCCTTGGTTAAAGAAGAGGCTGACACCCTAATGGTAGGTAGGCTAATACCCTTGATTAAAGAAGACGTCGACACCCTAATGGTGGGTAGACTGATACCCATGGTTAAAGAATAGGTCGATGCCCCAAGGGATGGTGAGTCTGATACCTTAAGAGATGGTATAACCGATACACCTTCATGTACCTCTTGGTCGATATCCTTTGTTGTGCCTTAGCTGACACACTCTCATTGAGGTGTTATGTCTGATACAAGTGATGATGAACTGATATCTTTTGTTATAAACTGATACTCATCCTTGAGTTGGTAGGTTGATACCCTACCTAGGTTGGTAGTCCAATATCTAGGGTTAACTGATACCCTACCTTAGTGTGGTGACCGATATCCTACCTAAGTGTGGTGACTGATATCCGACCTTTACTGTGGTGGCCGATAACCTAACCCTAACTGATATCACTATGTGGTGTAGTGATGCATCTTGTTGATGCTAGGGTTACATGGTGTGATGTAATAATCTATGGGATGGATGAGATATACCATGTCGACGTTGCTATTTCATAGTGATGGTGTGGCATCCAATAGAGTAGTTGTATGTATGATGGGAAGGTTATGTTTCTAAACCACATAACATGTTTTATAAAGATAATAAGAAACATGCTTCTATGTCTCATAACATATCTCACAATGATGAGGAAAGTGATAATATAAAGATGGTTGACGGTCCAATCTTATAAACCCTAATTTGGTACAAGTGAAACCCTAATTGGTATAATGTAAAAGTGTATGATGTGAATGTATAGCATGAGTGTTGTGAAATAATGATGATTTGCCTTCTTGTTATCAGCTTCTAACCTTGCAGGTGATACTGATTTATGTAGATAAATAGGTATGAGCTGTGGTGGTTATGATGTGATGGACATTTGGTTCTTGTGATGGACATTGGTCCTTGTGATGGACATGTGGTCCTTGTGAAAAACATTGGCTTATGTGATGGACATTGGTCCTTGTAATGGACATATGGTGAATAGTAGCATAAAGAGACATAATGTGATGAGATCACACTTAATGTAAATCAATATGTTCTGGTAATGAGTTATGCCTTGTTTATGTAGATCTTTTTTAGAGGTTATACACTGTAACTTGATTGATGCTTAAAGATGTTTAAATTGATCTAATTAATCAAGTGAAATCTAATAGTGTAGTTGCCCTGTGCCATAGATCCATTCAATGTCAGCATTTGCTGAATGGTGAAATGAGTTTAACTCAGAACGCATATTGTTGAATATGTGAGGTGCAAGTTGGAATACCACCTTGTATCCTGAAAGAAAATGTATCACATGATTGACTGAATGTCATACCTGGAATTGTATCACAAGATTGATTGTATGTCATACCTAGAAATGTATCACAGGATCAACTGTAAGCCATACCTGGAAGAGCACTGCTATAAGTTGTAGCTCAATTTTCTCTAGCGCCGTGACCTGTACCAAGGTGGGCTAAATATGCGCAGTTAGACTAAAATGTCCTGGAAGCAGATGAGTCATAATGTCACTGCATGTTTACTCGTACTGACCGAGGAAGGTGAGGTTGTGGATTCTGACTCTTCCATTAGACCTTGTATGGCACTGACTCGACTATATATTCATATAGTGGTTGGTTGGATTTGGATGGTACGATTCAAATCCTTAGGGCATAATGAATACATAATCATCCTATAGTATAACTGTATAAGAACAAATATGAAAACATTGGTTGAGGCCTTGCTTGACCTTTATACAGTGTTGTTGATAGAGAAAATACATGTTCTTCATATTCCTTTTTAATTATTAAGATGTTTCATAATTCAATAGTAATTGTTCTCCCTGTTATTTGTATTGTTGCTCAGTTTATCTTATCTGTGATAATAATAGAGTTGGCAGAGAGTTATATCTCTCGCTAGGATTGTTTGTCTCACCCCGTTGGTTAACAACCATTTTAGGTGGATGAGCACGAGGAGGTTGATATCGTGTAGAGGAGGTTGAGCAGTAGCTAGAGGAGCAGTAGCTGATAAGGTTGGAAGTTTTGTTGGATGTCTTTTATTGATAGAGTCCTAGAGTCATCCCTCTACACTCGGGTCTTTGGGAACGTTTTGAAGATGTTTTGCAAATGTGTTCTCTTTATGTGTCCTTTGTATATTAGCTATGATGAAATCATGTATATACGCTCTGGAACAATGCTTTCATTATAGGTTCACAAAATGCCTTATGAATGCTTTAAGGCATGAAAGTACTCAAGTGTAAAGGTTCGTTCTATATATATGGCAATTTTATGCAAAAAGGTTTAAATTTTAGTGTTATCTACTAATAAGTTTGTTGATATCTTTTCTACGGTTTTGTTTTGCGTTATCTCATTTTGCTGTGGCACGGGGCGTCACACACATGATAGGGATTTAATCGGAGACTTTAGGGAAAACGGATCATTTAATGTATTTTTAACAAAAAATCTAATTAAAACAATATTCAAATCATTCCTAGTTGATTTGGAGGGTCAAACATGGTGCAAATGACTCCAAATTTGGACCATATGTTAATTTGATTTTCTAGAACATTCCTATCCAACCAGATTTAGGACATGTACATGTTTGGTCCGTAATTTCTATTTTTGTCATTCAACTTGATTTAAATACATTAATGAATTGGATACTTGGGGAAAAACCTTCCTCTATGATTTCATGAGACAAAATTTGAGATAGACCATTACCACCCATTAAAAAGTCATAACTCACATATATATGCCCTTTTTGAAAAACTTCCTTGAAGAGAGAGAAAAAGAAGGGATAGTGTTATATCCTTCAATGCATATAAAAGAAAAGAGAAAATCATTTATTGTTTGCCCAAAAGAGTAACTCCTTTCATGTATTCAAAATTGGTGAGGCAATTTATTATTCTTTTGAAATCCAAAGAGGAGGAGAGAGAAAGAAGAACTTTGATGACTTTTATCTTAAAAGTTATCTAAATAAGAGAATGCTTATTGCTCAAGTCATTTAATTCTGAATTTTGAATTTTGTTTGCCCCTTGCCTTTCGCTTTCATTTCTTTTAAACTTTGATGATAGAAAAGATAGGGAAAACCAAGTAATTGCAATACATAAAAAGCTAAAAGTGTTTTTGAGTCCCTTTATCTTCCTTGCCTCATTAACTTAAAAGTAATGTTATTTCTGTGCTTTTTGCATTAAGACCCTCAAAAAAAATATTTAAGGAAAACTACATTAAAATTTTAAATTATCCATGATAATTTGGAATGTTACATGATCTCTGGGCAGAATATACTCAGCTTTTAGAAGATAAATTTAGCTATAAACACTTGGTTGGCAATCTTTCATATCTTACTATTACTAGGCATTATGCTTTGTTGTTTGTTTTCTTAGCCAATTCATGGATTGTCATAGGTAGTGTCACTACAAAGCTACATGTCAAGTATTGAGATTTTTGAAGAACGTGTCAGGATAGGGACTATTTTATTTTAAAAATGGGCATGTGGATGTGACTGGATATTCTGATGCTTATTATGCAGGGTGTAAATCTGACAGGAGATATGTCTCTGGCTACTGCACAATATTTAGGGGGTAACTTGGTTACCTAGATAATTAAGAAACAAAATGTTGTTGTTAGACAGAGAGTGCAGAATTTGAGTATCGTGTAATGCCACATACTACTTGTCAGCTATTATCAATCAAAACTATGCTTTCTAACTTTGGGTTTCCTATCACTCATGCTATTTTGATGTACTCTAACAATCGTCTTGCTACTTTCATTTCTAGTAATCCTATATTTCATGAAAGGAATAAGCATATTGAGGTGGATTGTCGTTTTTTTGAGATATTGTGCTAACTAAGAAGATCATTATCCCTTTCCTACCTATACATGACAAAATTGTAGATATTTTTACAAAACCTCTCTCTAAAAAGAGAATTAAGGAGTTGTGTTTCAAGATGGGCATGATTGATATCTCTGCTCTAGATTGAGGGGAGTATTAAGATATATTTATCTTCTATTGTCTATTTAATGATGTTACGTAATGATAGATGCATTCAAGTTGAGGATCTAAACTGTGAGATTATATATATGATAAGAGTACATACATTCTTGTTATGTCCCTAGTCAGATATTACTATGGAGGAAAAATACACAATAGTAATACATAAGGCTAGAATGTGAGCTGGTTGATGACAAAATCTCATTTACTCATGATATAAGATATCTAGTCAAACACATAGGTACTTCTTACAGAATAGTGTACCAAACAGACCCACCTTGAGAGTGATACATGGAACCATTGAATGGTAGTCAGAATCAACTCTCAAAGTGATAGTGGTGGTTGTGGTTTTTAGACCTGAAGTCACTATACTCATCACATGTTGTTTGATGAACTTTGACACCATCCAAAGTGACCATGAATAAGGGTCTCTATAAAGGTGGTGCTCGGGTACGTTGTGACACATGGGGATTGACTATGAGTGATATAGATGGGATTTGTCCCTCTTACCAGAGATGATATCATGGCCATTTGATAAGAAACACTGAGAAATGCATGATCATTCTCATGTGAGTCAATATGTGATATTGAGATCATGCGTATCTCAATAGTCTACTCTGGTTCAAGAAACATGGATTGAGTATTAAGAGGATGATGATTTCATGCCTCACATTCAATTCGGATATCAGAGACAAAGAAACTATATGATTACTATAACACTGATCATGAATTATAGATTGAAGTTGTTATCCAACTTTCCAATTAGTTGGGTAGCAATGATGTGTTTCTAGATATCACCCATTGTTTATGATGTCATAATCTAGTTATGGACATTGACTGTCAATGTAATTTGGGACCTATAGGGTCACATGCATAGGTTGCACCTAGAATTGGAGTTTTCTCATGAATAAGGTTTAACTTGGTTACTAAGTGTTTAGGTAATCAACTTAAATAGGATTGGTTGACAGTTGGCTGGCTTGCGTGATGAGTCGACTGACTAGAAATGCGAGTTCACCAACTGGAGTGTCCAATTGACCAACTAAGAAGTCCAATCGACCTCATGGATGACCAGTAATATTTGATCAAGGATTAATGTTTACATCATATTGTGCATTGATTGTTGCATTGAAAGACAATATGTTTGCTAATAGGAAAACATTCCAATCAACTAATTCGATGTTCCATTCGACCGACTAGAAGGCCAGTTGATCGATTTAGGATTTGAAACAACTGAAAATTCATGAAATTTGTCTCTTTGTGTCCCTGGGTTTGTGGAAAGCATGACCCATCCACTCCATAAAAAGGGGGTGGCCAAGAATTTCAGGACAAGTCTCCTATTCTCAATGTTGTGGTATTATAAGAGTCAGAGGCATCTTACTCATAAAAGGGAGAAATAGACAAAGGGGAGAAAGTCATTCCCGCCAGTTCTAGAAGAACGAAAGGAGTCCCAGGTGGTCTGCGTGAACTAGGTAGAGGTGTGGAGGTCGTTGCCATCATGTTGGGACAACGTCTAGCACGATGCCACCACTGACAATCGTTCATGTGTTGTTTGAAGAAGAAGCACGACTCTATGGGGATTTTCACTAGAGTTGCTCCAGGACCAGGTATATGCCTCACAACCTTCTTTCCTAGATATATCATTGTTGACACGGTCTACTAGTTAGGAATAAGGACTTTTTTCATTTCTATTGCCTTGTCTTCCATCCTTATTTCCCTACATGAACATGCAGAATGACAAGGTTCGGTAGGAAAATAAAAAGAGCCACCACTCACATTATCCTTTTATTAGTTACCAAAGTACGAAGGAAGAAGATTAGAAGAGTTCTAAATCATATTTTACTAGGATTTGGTGCTAGTACTAATCATAAAAGCCATGGCTTGGGTTGGACTATTATGATGTGGGAAAATGAGTTTTGTAAGACTAATAATGTGTATGAATTTATGTAGTTCTTGCATACTAGAGTACAAACTACCTCTCACACCTTCCACCTAACTATGGTTTTGTGCATTATTGAAGAAAAAGATATAGAAGAAATATGGGAGGATCAAAATAACATAAATAATTCTATTATTGGTCCTTGGATGAAGCTAGGTAATCTCAACATAAGAAATGCTTCAAATAATGTAGGAGGATTTATATCTTCTAGTTCATCTATGACCAGATTCAATAATCAGATCTTAAAATGGCAGTCTCATCACTTTGAAGATGAGTGGTCCAATTTATATTCAAGATGGCATGGTTGGATAGTATACATCAAAAATAGACAAAAGATTTCACAATTAAAATTTTCTAGATATTTTTTGTGAGTTTGATGTTGAGGTCCACTCTACTATATATAGTTATCATCTCATCCTAACTTTTCATTTGCTAAAGGAAAGAAATTTGTAAAGACTCAAACTTCATGACCAGATATTTTTCAACATGATTTAAATCAAAATGTATAAACAAATCTTTTTGCATGCATGATTTACAGAGTTTCACAAGAGCCTTTACAAGATCACTATAATACAAAGTATACATGAGTCATGTCTACTCTTCAACAAATAGTAAAAATATCATGCACATCTCTTTTAGGTCATGTGTGTACTACCTGATCATGAATTCCCACAGAGAATACATCCACACATGGACCAAAAAGGAAAATATGGTCAGCAAATGCATTTACAAACTAGCTAAGGAGTATTTTGTGGACATAGGTAATCAAGTTAAGAATACATGAATCAAGATGATCAAATATTCAAGTTTCAAGATAACAATTCACAGGGTTGTTCAAAATATTCCAGATTGTTGACAAGATATCAACTATTTCAAGATTCACAATACTATTAAAGAACATCAAGATTTCTATGGATTTACAAATATCAAATAATAAAAAAATTATCTTCCTATCATATCTTTTCTGGGTCTAAGCACCTTCTGTTCTCACACTCCAAAAGAGAACAACACTAGTGCCTTATTATCTACTCCAGTATATTGGGGGACAACTAATCCCTATCCATTGAATAGGGTTGTGGGTACTTGACCCACACAAGTGATTCAAAGATCTAAAAGGATCCACAGTTCACAGGAAGTCAAACTCCAATATATCAATTCTAGTGTCAAATTCAATATATAATATTCAACATTCAACAATGTTCAAGATTCAAAAGAGTTTTGGTGACCTTCAAGAGGAAAGCTAAGGCTAGTAAACAATTTGGGTTCATCACTATACAATATCCCAAGCATGAAATTTCAAGATGGAAGTAAAAAGTTCAACAACAAAATGGAAAATTCAATCCCTCATTACCAGGACTCCAAGGTTTGCACAATCACAAAATGGCTTCAAGAGAGAGACATCTACAAAGTATAGAAAAAAAATTTGGTTATCATTTGGCTTGGAATCATGTACAGTTTAATTTGTTGTGTTCATGATTAATTTTTCTATCCAAGGTTACTAATATATACTTCCCCAAAAATTCTAGATTTCTATGTAGGTTACATATTGAAGTATATTTTCTCTAGATTAGGTCCCTAATTTTTATTCTGTTTCTCATATTATATCATTTTGTAGACACATTCATTCACTATTCCACATCCATATATATAGTTATTCACATACTTTTTTAGTCTCATATTGGTGTGTATATTGGATGGAGTGAGGGTTCATTTCCATTAATTTTGCATTTCCAATTATCTAAAGGTATCAATTCAGAACATATTCATTATTGAATACAATATTCTACTTTCTATCCATTATTCCCAACTTCTTCCATTTAATACATGAGTTTAACTAGTTGTTCCTTTATTAAGCACTTAGGTCAACATATTATTTAATATGGTAAAGTGGGTCATACAAAGTCCACCTAGGTTGATTATGATCCAAGGTATTATTTTCAACCTTTCATGGAATTTTTGCAATTTTTAATCTATGTATAATCTATTCTTTGCATTTTATATATGTATAATTTAATAGCAATTATGCTAATCATTTATCATTCTGTCTAAGAATAATCATTCAATCACGTAAATATCAATCAATCTGGTTAACTAAGTTGAATACAAGCATTTGCATCCATTTAGAAATTTCCCACATGTTTGCTCTATTTTTAGTCATTTATTTAATCTTCTATATTTACTACTTCTTTATCATGTATATTAATCGATTATCATTTTCAATGGGTATAAACATAAGTGATGCCAATTTTGGTCACTAGGGTCTTTGTTAATTGTATTTTATGTTACAGTATTTCCCTAACAACATACCTATTTATCCTTTACATTGATTAATTACTAAAACCATATACAATCATCACATATATGTATATAAATGAATTTCTATAATCAAAACATAGATAAAATTATGTATTTAGTATATAATTACATTATTTGCTAGGCTAATACTTATATTTCATAACTTGGATATTAGTACTATGTTATAGTTATTGTTACTATTATATTATTATTTTTGTTATTATTATAAACATTGGTTGTTTGGTTCTAATCAAAATAAAAATAAATGAAGAATAGAAGGGGGAGAATGAGGATCTTTGCAGAAGAAAGGAGGTTGTTTGGAGAAGGTGTTTCGTAAGGCTTGGCACTCCATGGGTCACGAGTATTGGTCATTGTGGTCTATCTATAGTCATCTAAAGTGGTGGGTGACAACATACATCATGAGAAGGCATGAGCACCAACACCATGCCATAAGCTCGTAGGAGACAAAAACATGGGTCATATTATAACCATGAAGAAGGAGATTCAAGAAAGAGTGGTTTAGGATGTAAAACAATGTGGAAGTGGAAATAATGAGACATGAGGGGTTATGGTGTTTTTATATGTTTTAGGTAGTTGGAGATACAAGGATGCTTGGGCATACATTTTGGATAATTATAAGTATGTGTACCATCGTGTCTATGCGAGCTGGTAGTAAGGTTTGAAACTGTCAGACACAGAGTTTTTGGTGTTCATCAACATGTTTTAGAGTTGAGACCTTGCAATTTGTGGTTTGTTGACATCTAAGATTTTCTTACCATGCTAGGATGATGGTGGAAAGGTTTTAGGTCACCAGAACATATAGGGGAGACTAAGTTATGGGAGGTATCTATCAAGCTATAGGTTGATGGTGGCTTGAATATGGTGGAGATGACCCATGGTGGGACCTACTTATTCATGGGTAGAAGTCAATGAACACACATTAACCGAAAGGTCATGTTAGTTTAAGTTCTCACTTCTCCCGCTAATGATTCATTTGATCGTTACACATGGCATTTAAATGGTCTATAAGGGCACAAGTCGTATAAAATTGGCTGCTTAATTTTACTCAATGAATACCTTTGCATGGTGAAGAAAAGGGAAGTTTGCTCCTTGATATTTGACTTACTTTTGTATTGACTTTTTTTGGGGGGAGTTTGTGTCATAGTAGAGTAATGATTAATGAATGAAAATTTTGATTTCCACAAATAGTAACTCTTGTAGATCAAGATGAAGCAGTGATAATTAGATTACTAACTCCAGTTAGTAGGATATGAATAAATCATTTAATTTGAAGTAAAGGCATGCATTCAAGAGAAATTTTAAATAGGTTTGTTGATAATTGGTAAGATGAAATTTTTGAGTTGTAAAGTATGACATTTATTTTCAAAATCTGAAAATGGTTAAAATTGAAACGTAATAGATAGTAGAAGAAGTGTGGTTGATATCAATTTTACTTGGTGCCTTTTTACATTCTAATGAACTGTATATTTAGACTTGAATGAGTAAATGGAATTCTCCATCAATCATCACAATATTATGATTCAATACTTGTACTTGTAATTCATGGTATAATTGGGATCAAAAGGATAATCATGGGGTTGTTTTCAATTTAAACTATTAATTATCATTAACTTGACTGTCCAAAGAAAGAGTGAGAAGACAATGTGTAGTAAATGAAAGGGAGGGAGGGGAACAAAAGGAGGAATACATGAGGTGTAATGATTTTTTTTATTTTTATTTCTTTTTATTCTCCATTTAGATTATCAAGTAACATCTTATTCTTTATGAAACATGCAACTTTTCACATTAATTTTGTTCAACTAAATGCCCTTCATTCAAGATGAACACCATAAAGTTCATTCTTGTAAATATGCATCTATTATATATTCCATGGATGTGAGACTATATTACATAATGTATTAATTATATATTAAATTTTTATAATAAAAATGTAGTTTATGTAAGTACAAAGCCAATGATTTACAACTATGTCAAGCTAGTCTAAAGTGAGACATGGTTGCATTAATATATTTTATTTATTCTATTGAGGCCATGTGAGTTCATGGTTATTTAATGTACTCTAATTTGCAAAACGTTAAGACTTGTATTACTATTGAAGACAATCAAGTATTAATTAGAGAATAAGTTTAGAGCCAATTGTATTGTTGACCTTTTCTATATTTTAGCAACATATTTTACCATAATCACCACAAAACACACTATTAACTCATTTTTGTCAAACACATATTTTTTATGTAACATGATTATTTAGTTATTTCCATACTTGTATTTTGTTCTAATACATATGTAATTATCTCATTGATTTTGAAGTCAATGCATCTCAGTCAGGTTGTGCTAACCCAAACTTCTTCTTGATCTAATTGGATTAATCCTTTTTCAAGAAATTCAAGTATTCAAGGATATCAAACAATATGTAACAAATTGTAAAATAAAAATTTCAAGATTTGAGATTATGCAATATATCTCAATAATGTTATGAGTAGAAAATGTCGGTATGTTGCAAAATTCATTCTGGTTCATTAATGTTTGTGTAAATAAAGAGGTTTTTCTTGATGTGGTTTCCAATGCATGTAGGATGGATGTGGTTAGATGGTTTATGTATAGAGTGGTCCAATATTTGAAAATGGTTCATATTGCTCATATATAATGGAGCAAACCGTATGCGGGAAATTTGTATGTTATGGCCAAGAAATGTAAAAAACAATTAATGGTGATTTATTCATCCCATCACCAGGGTTAGAACCTTCAACCTCTCAATCGTACAACCTCAACTTTACCAACTCGGATGCCACATCTTTGGAAAGAAATGTAAATTTGATGCTTTAGATAAGAAAAAGTGTGCTAATTTGAATCCACTTGATGAGAAGTCTTTTTTGGAATGTAGTAGAATCAAGGAAGGCTTCTCTAGATGCATTGCAAGATGAGGACTCCTTGTTTAAGAAATTCGATGGAGAAAGATGATTCCAAAACCCAAAAAAATGTATTTGTGCATGAGAGCTAGAAGTGTCAAATCAAATCAAAGTTCTTTGTATTGAGGGATCCACTAAACATGATTCTAAAGAAAATTATGTCTCATGTTTATGATTAAATTTTTGGTGTTTTCAATCAAAATCATGTTCAAAAGCCCTCATAGGATGATAGATGGAAGTTACCAAAATTGCAAGATAATCATTATGAAAATCTATACAAAGAAATGGTCAGGGAAGAAATTAATTTGATTGTGAGTTAAGACAATTTTGATAGATATCCCATATGGGTTTAATACATGCCTCTTTCAGTGTTATTAGCAAATTGTCAGTAACAAAACCTATAAGGTTGTATTAGATCTTTTAAGTAAGGCTAAACATCTAATATTGTCTAACTGGACATTCATTACCCTCATAGCTAAGTGAATAAAGACATGAAAACTAAAGAGTGGAGCCATATATCCTTATGTAATTTTGTCTACTAAATAATCTCCAGAATTATGGTGAAGAGGTTGCATCCTATCTTAGATTACTTCACAAGTCCCAATCAGCTTTTTTTTTGTCAAAGGCTGAAGGAATTTTGATTCTATTATGTTAAACAATGAGTTTATTAACAATCTTAATCAAAGTAATGTTAGTGCTAAGATTTGGTATAAGGGTGATAGTTCAAAATCCTACGATTCTACCTCTTATGGGACTATATTTTTCTTATCATACATAATATGAATTCCCTATGTGTTGGCAAAATTGGTTGAAGGAGATCTTCTGCACTTCAAACTAATAAATTTTCTTCAATTGAGAGACATCAAAGATTATCAAAACATCAAATCGAGACTGAAGGGGGATACATTAGCCCCATGTATGTTTGTGATAGGGATGCACATTTTAAGTGCTATGATTGAATATGAAGTGTATGTTGGAAATTATAGTCCTATAAACACATCTAAATAACACTTAATCTCTCATTTAACATTTTTTAATAACTTAATGTTGTTCCTTAAAGATAATGTCTCCAAAATTTCAGCACTATCTCTAGTCTTATAGTAAATCCTGAGAGGAGATGAGTAATTTGCAACAAAGAATTAAAAAAGTGGTAATTTTGGAGGTTCTTAGATCCCCTACTGCCTCTTTTCCTATTAGGAATTTGAGTATTTCCCCTATCTATTCGAAAATTTAGGAGAAAATATTATTATGGTCTTATTTACAAGTTTAAAATCAATGTAGATGGATGAAAATCCAAGATTTTATGTTTTACAAGAAGAATTGAGCTGATCAAATATACCCTACGAACATTTGCATATATATTGGTCCATGGTGTTTGTCTTACTTGTATCTATCATGGAAGAGATTGATGGTATCTGCAGGAAGTTATTATGGGAAGGAACAAATGAGAAGAAAAGCATAAATGTTAAGATTGGGTAGATATTTTCTTTGCCTAAGAAAGAGCATTGTTTAGATATTGAGAGAATTAGGGAGATTTTACAAGTTGGACTCCTAAACAAATATGTGGTATGTTGCTACTAAAAAAGGATCTCTCTAGGTTAATTGGTTGCATGAAAGATATATCAAGAAGAAGTCATTATGGTTTGCTTGGGAGAGTGGTCGCTTCTCTTGGGTGTAGAGACAAATTCTTTGATATAGAAATTTCATATTTCCTCATATTTCTTTTTAAATAGGAAATGGTGAAGATGTTTTGATGTGGCTTGACCCTTGGATACCCAGTAATGAATTCCTTGTTGATCATGATGGTAGAGAGAAAACTCTAAACATGAGATTGATCCTTTTAGCATCTATGAGTGTGATTATTGTAGATGTTGAGTAGAATTTTAGATCTAATAGAAGCACTATTACGGTGTTGGAGTTACTAAATAATAATATTATGGTGAAGACATTCCCCTATTTTTTATTTTGATTCCCAAAAACACTTCCTCACCACAATCCCCAATATCAATCACGTCTAAGAGTTTGTGGAAAGATCAGGGAAACCCAAAGAATCACTAGTACGCATAGATCTGAAACTAGGGTATGTTGAAAATATAACAAGATGATGCATTTATTTAGTCCCTTAGTGGAAAATGAAGATACAGGGTATGGATGGAAAAATTGAATATCTCCTCCATTAGACTTTAATTTTTTTCCTTGAATGAAATACAAGCTTTGTTTATTGAGTGCATTAGTATTTTTTCTTTGTTTTTGGTGGTACACTCCTAAAACATGGAGAGAAGTATGGAAGAAGAAAAATAGACCCGAACTTAGGTTTCACACACTATGGTTTTCATTTCTATTTGGTGGATGGAAGGTGAGAAAATGGAAGAAGAAGTTTAGAAGAGGGTTCAAATCAACATGAAATTTGATTTGAAGTTTAGTGTGTTGGATTTTTCTCATAGTACTATTATGCTCAAATAGTGACATGATAGGAGATAAATGATGATTCCATGAATTTTTTTCACTTGTCATTTATATTATTTAGAGAATCATGTTATTCCACTAAATTCACTACAATCAAGTTATGGTATGTAGGGGGAAATGTACCAATTCCATGGCTATGATTCACTAATTGGTAGGAGGAGCACCTCGTTTGTTTCTTATTGGTTCCTACAACACCTACTATCCTTCCTAAAAAACATGTTGCTAATATTAATTTCCTATAAAGGGTTATTTCTAATGTTTGGCGTGTTATCAGATTTTAATTATCATTGAGTATTTACTTAAGACAAGGGGGTTGAAAGAAAAATGCTAACATGAATGCAAACTAAGACGACTGGAAAATAGATTCAACTAATAATACAAGAGATATGCATTCAAATGAGAATTGTTTTAAGGTACAGGAAATGTAGATAGTTGAAATGTAATGGATGCTTGTAATAATATATGCAATGTAAAAAGAAGAATATCAAAAGTGGATAAGTATTGGTAGAAAGAAGTATGTACCATCCACTCTCCAGCTCGAGCTTAGAAATGTGCTCATACCTAAGCATATACTAAAACTAAGATGGAAGAAAGGAAATCCTCCGTGCTCATCCATACGGATAGGACAACGCAAAGTAGGTCCAACTAAAAGGAATGCGAAAAAGGGTTAATAATATTATATCTATGAAAATTGGCAGTGGAATATCTTCTTAATGCGACCAAATTAGTATGCACTATATCTACAACCGATAATGTTGAATCTGCTAATTTGGTGGAGGGTCTGAATTTGGATTCTTCTCAACACCTAGATCTGCATGTAGAAGGTGTAATATTGGCATATAAGGAAATGTTCCATATATAAAATCAGCATGGTAAACATTTCTAGATGGATGTGTATCCTCCTAGTCACCATAAAATCATATAGAAGTAGTGGGCCCCTTCGTTGTCTCAATGTTTCTCTAGCTACTCTACATCGGACATACCCTACTCATATAGGGGTTTAGCATGAACTAGAATTAGAGGAGAATTAATAGATACAAGTGGCTGTGATGTTTAACCTCATGTTAAGAGGTACATTTTCATATCAAACAACTTGATATGCAATAGAATTCGACTTTTCTTTTTCATCATGCAACTCTTCCTCAAATTATGTCATCGTCATTGTGCAATGTACTATAATCACTAGGATGACCTATGTCTCATCCTTTACATTAATCATTGTCCTCAGGTGATCCTATTTCTCTAGTTAATTATTTATTTGACCCTACAATGCCCTGGCTCTTTGAGATAGTTGTGCTTCTAACTAAGTTGATCGTGTCATTAACCTTTTTCCTCCTCTTATTAATTGGCTAGCATCTTCTCTATGGCATCCAACTATTTTCTTGTTTCAGGTGAATACTGGTTTTTATAATAGGTCTCTTCACTATAACTCTCACAATATTTTTATCATATTTTGCCTCATCATGATAGATCTTCGTAGAATGGCTCCTCATAGTAACCCCCTAAAAATTGTTGGTTGTATTCCATTTTATGTCCACAATTAGAAGAAGATATGACATTCTACTCTGCAAGGATCCTACATGGTGTTGACTTCAATTGTTAAAGTAGGCTAAGATAGCCCCATGCATCCTAATTTTGGTAGCCACACATTTGATATTGTATGATTTATGGCATTGGCCACCCTAAATGCCTAAAATATATGAACATTGACTATCAAGTTCTTAAAAAAATAAAAAAATAGCGCCAAAGAATGTAGTTATATGATTGACTTTAATTTTTAGAAAGGAGAACAATAAATTATCAACTTTTCAAATATAGGAACCAAAACAATATGAAATCTAAAATAATTATAAATCCAAACTCAAAATTGCAAAAGCAAATTTAGAATAATATAATAACTTAGTCTCAACCGACCAAAAAATCCAAAATGTGTCGTGTCCCTAACAACAATGCCAAACTTCACTTCAAATACTTATTGCACCTCAAATTCACTTGGATAGAGAATCATAGATTTTACCAAGACTAATAGTATGACAATCTCATCCACAAGTAGGTCAATATTGTTTCTATATAGTTAAGGATCAATCTCAAAGAAAAACAAATTATTTAGAATGGATTTAGATTTTAAACCAATTGAAGAAAAAGAAAAGTAAGAAGGATATACTTTTTGATGAGTGGTTGATTAAAACTATTAATCAAAAGAAATCAATAAAAGAAATAACTTTTTAACAATGTGATAAAAGAACCTCGACAAGGGATTTCACCATCACTACACACATTCTCTATTTAACCGTATCAACACAAGCATGAAATAACCACCATTGAGTCCACATGTATAATTCAATCACTTTAGAATGAGGATCATATATGGACATAATATCACTCTAGGATGACTTCCATGTGTCAAAACACTATGTCATCCTTCATCATGAAGTGGCATTTCTCCCAATTAAGCATAAAAAACACTTCCTCACAACACTCCATGACTAATGAGATGATGTAGGCACAACTCAAATGGGTCTTCATCAACTGAGAAACATTCTACAAATACAACCATAATTGTATCCACAATGCTTTTTGATAAAAATAGCAATTGTATCTACACCCCCATCAAATAGTATTTAACATACATCTCTAGAAAGTAGTGGGGTGATACACATCTCAAATTAGATTTGTCTAAATGCAAAAGTACCAAAAGGACATGTTAAAGTATTTGTCTTTTGGTCATGCAGATGAATGGGAATATGATATAATCCTAAATAACCATCAAAATAATAGAAAACATAGTGAGATAACATATTAAGGACTTTATCAAGGAAGAGAAGAGGGAGATGAACTTTGTATTTGGCCTTGTTGATCTTCCTATAGTCTATGATGGTGCACCATCCTCTCATTGTGTTATGGGAATCATCTCATTCTTCTCATTAAAACTACCATGGTACCCTCATTTTTAGGCACACCCTACACCTATATCACCTTGTAGAGAAATGAAAATAGGGTAGATGTAGTATGAAATTAATATATTTATAAATTTTTTGTTTACTACTTCCTTTGTGATTGGATTTAAGCACCACTAGTGCTCAATCGAAGTTTCAAAGTCATAAACTATATTAATCACTTGCATGTAAAGTGCATGTCTAACCCATATAAGATCTGAAAATCTATATCCCCACTTCCTTCTCTCTCTTCCATACTTCTATAGGAATATGTTAGGGAATCTTGTTTGTCATCATGAAAGACAAATTTCATTCTTGCAAGCATCAAATTAATCTCAAATATGTTGGACTATGAATTTATTCATTAACAACATATATCATATTTAATTCTTCACACTCTAGATTGGGTTCCTCCTATGCAAATACCAAGGTCAAAAGGAACTCAATCTACCTTCTCATCTTCAAGCTCATATGCATGAGGACATGTCAATGTTGTCTCAAGTGGATCCTCGGTGTAGTGACTATGTTGTTGAATCATGGTAAACTAATCCACACAATAGAGAAAATATACATCCTTCTAAATAGAAGGGCCTTTCATGTCGTCACTCATTTTGACGTCTATGCATTCAATTCCCGCACACAGTGTTAGGATACCAGCCTCTAGATCAGCAAGGCATGTGTGAGCAGTAGGATTGGTCTTTCAAATATGAGAGGATATTGCATGTCCTCCTTAATGTTTGTAACTAGGAAATCAAAAAGGGGAAATCATTTCCCCACTTGGAGGAAAGGGGTTCCATGGTGGAATCTACCGACTGAAAAGCCATGTTTGTCCCGAGTGGATCAGTAATTTCCAAGTGCTTTCATAAATTATACGGCATGATCGATATGTTGTCTTATAGATCTACAAGGCCCTTCTGGAAAGTAGAGCACCAATGTCACAAGAACTCCCAAAGGATCTTATATTCTTTGGTTTTTACATAATCTTAGCTTGGATAATGTATGTCGTTGTGTGGGTTAATTTTATTATTTTACACTCCTGCTTTGCATTAGCACTGTCTTCAAGAACTTGGAACATGAGGGCATCTCACTCATTGCCTCTCGAAAAGGGGTTTTAACATGTAGTTTCTTTAATTCATCCTAGAATTTCTAAAAGAGTTTGTCCAACATTATCTGCACAACATAGTATAGGAAGAGAACCCTCAACTTTTACACTAGAATATACTACTAAGTTGTTTGCTATATTGGATTTGCATTGCTTTCTCCCTAAATGAAGCTCCTATATCAATAACACTACTCAATATATATGTATAAGGGATGACCTTTGTATCATCATCAACTGTAATTACATGTAGTTTCTCTCCTAGAATTAGTCTCTTGAGTAAATACAATGAACATCCAATTATGGTTTTGTTTCTCATTCTTGGCTTCTAGCTTCTAGATGCCCTACATATGCATGATATGACATACAATGATACAATATGAGCCAATTTTATATCTAAACTTCTATTTTTGAAAGCATGATTGGTGAGATTCTAGTTAGTGATGCATTATTGGTCTAATTTCTACAAAAGGCATCTATTTATAGTTCAAATTGAGTGTGTGTTGCTTATTTTCCTACTGTTGTCCTTATACATTTTTTTTACTTTGAAATGGATGATGGTCCTATTTTTTATTAAAATTCCTATAGTGTTGGCCCTAAAAGAAATTATTGTTTTGCCTGAAGTTCTTATTTTGTTGAAACAATGGTGGAGCTTGATCTTGGCCATAGTTATAGTTGGGCCTTTTCTTGTGGTAGTTTTCTACACATCTTGTATATATATATTTGAATCATGTATGATTATTGTCCCTATTTGAAAGTTAGAATCCATGTCTTGGCATCGAAATGAGCACATTGACCTTTTCCATGTTGCCATCATACTTTGGTTTCTCCATTTGTATTTTTTCATTGTGTGTAAAACCAAGATAGCTACAACCAATTGGTGCATGTCCTTCTATGATATAGATATGGCTTAGATCTATAATAATTCTTCACCTGTTGTGGTGGTGGGTTGCACTAATGATTCGGAGTAGGGAATCCTCTATGTTTTCTAATTTGATAGCCAATTTCCTAAGGGAGTATGTTATAGATTTTAATTTACCACTGGTCCCCTCTTCTTCCTTAGAAACATTCAAGATGTCACCTAAACAATCACAACTCCAATTTGTCTAATTTTATTCCATCTTCTTTACCACATTCCACACATTGGCAAAAGACTAGCTAATGAATATGTCCTTTTAAGAGGCATCTAGAAACCCTTTAATATAATCATCCACGACTTTTTAGAAATTCTCATTAAGCATCCATGAAGTGATCTTGTGATGCAGGCACTTGTAAAGAATCTCCTAAATCATACTCAAGCTTCAAAGAGATATTACACTTTTTAAACTGATTTCAAAGCTCACATATCTTGTAAGTTAGTGAAGGTAGGTAGAACTTTTCCAACATGGATTTCTAGCTCATCCCATGTATGTATATTCTTTATCTGTAAGAAATTGTACTAGTGGTGGGATTTGTTTGAAAAGGAGTAGTGCAACATCAGAAGATTAATTCTTCAATATGGACCCATCCCTTCTTGATAGTGTTGCATAAGTTACTAAATTATATAAGGTGTATGTGGGCAGCATTTTCTATTTTGCATACAAAGATGTTGTTCTATAGCATTTATATTAGGTGTGTCTTGATTTCAAACTTTGTTGTTGGAATGTCTAGGTATGTCACAACTAGTTGTGCATCAGATGATTTTAGAATTCAGATCTCTCATAGTATGTTCCATGCCTCTGCATCACTAGCAGCATGTAACTCTTTTAGAGTTGTTTCTCCTACCTATCTACCATGTTTTGTTCATGATGTTCCTCAAAGGCATTCTACATGAGCCATTAAATTTCTTCATCTACCATTTTAACTTGACTCTAGTTGAGTGGTCGATGAAAGGATTATTATATCTCTATATATAGTACAAACTCATGTTCTATACCTAATAGAATATCATGTAGTAAAGGTCAACCTAAAAAACAAAGTGAGTTTTAATTAACTAACAAATAAAATCCAAATTCACAAAGATATGAGATCATGTCAATTATATAAAGTAAAATGCTATATGAATCTCAACAACCAAAAATGTAGATGTTTGTTGTCTCTGAAAATGGTGCTAAAATTATGTGCCTTTTACCATACTAGAAGATTAATACAATTAAATCATGTTTTAATCTTAGAATAAAACAAAAAACACATATAAGCATGTAATTTTTTCATAATATATCTTAGCGGTCAAGCACGAAAATGTTTTCAAATATGATTGGATTTTATTTCAATTAACTAAAGAATGATTGACAAGAATATATTGATTTTGTTGATTAAATTTACTAAGAAGAATATGAAAGCAATGAAATAAATTGGACTAGGTCAATATGACTAATATACTAGAGTGACGAGTTTCACCACCACCACTTAATTATCTCTCTCTCTATCTCTACTTGTGTATTTATGATCAATTATTATGATAGGATTCAACTATATAAGGAAATAGAGCTATTCAAATCATGTCGTGTACAAGAGTTTAAATATTAATGGATATCACTCCCCTTAAAATTTTAAGATATTTGTGAGATCATATATTTGTCACACATGATGCTTTATCTACTTTCACATCAATATCCTAGCATAAAACCTTTGGCATTAATGATAATTATCATGTCATCACTATACTAAAAAACACATGCAATATGGTAATTAATCAATAATGTGGGGGTAAATAGGTGATCTATAGTTAACAAAGTTCTTACAATACCCAACATAGAGAAAAACAAGTAGTGGTATTGGGGATACTCCCACACCCTAGCAAGTGAATCTATTGCTAAGCATGGTTAATGTGTAAAAATAAAATGATGGAGAGAAGGACATATTTTTTGTTGAGATGGAGAGAAGGAGATTATTGACAAGAAATTGTGGCATGGACAATATGATCCATGGTATGTGGACCTGATCCTAAACATTAGCTCCTACAATCCAACCTCTATCTCCAATCGTCTTCTGAGAAAGTTTTGTTTGTTTGTCCAAGCTCTCTCTAAATGATGGGTGGTACATGATCATTAAAAGCAACCTTCAAGGACATATTTAATATGACCTAAGATGAAGTCCACAAATGGGCCTAATATCTATAGCTAACTCATCAAAATCAGTAATATGTGGTGCATTGCCAGTTAGTCGACTAGCTGAGCCTTAATATATTCATTATTTACTAAAATTTGCCGCCTGATCAACTAGTTTGGCTATATAGTTGACTAGATTGGCTAGTTGGTTTTCTAGGAGTAGAAATTTCCTTTTAGAGATGACATTTGATATCTGACCATCTATTTAGCTTAACTATCTCGCTAATGATTTTTGGAAAGTATCTTGAGTCTTAAATTAGTTAGCCAATTAAGTAGGTCTACTAATTGACCGACTAACTATTCCAAATTATTCATGAGATGTTGGTGATGATCTTAACCGGTTAGCTAAGGGTCTAGATAGTTTTTTAGGTCAACTTGGTTCCTCAATGCTTCTTTATAACCTCATTATGTGTCTCTAACTCCAAATATGCACTTGATGAGGCATGGTGTGATTCGAGGAACCTAGGAGAGAACCTAGGGCATCAAGATGAAGGTACTTCCCCTTTGGAGACATCTTCATGAATCCTAAAACCCAATCTATAATATTATATTATAACTTAAGGAAAACTAACTATAAACATATATCAATTAAAAATATAACTAAATCACAACAAGGTATGTGAAATCTAAGAGTGACGTGCAATTAAAACATGATGAATAGACATTCAACAAAACCCTACTTGTACAAAGTTAAATGTTGATTTAAATTGAAACACCATCACCACAAAAGACTCTCCTATTCTCAACAATTCATATTATAAATCACCAAAATCCACAAATGTAGAGGTCCAAGGCTTTGGACTTCTAAATACTCCCCCTTATCGGGTCTTGCAAATGCCACAAATAATGTAATATAATGTGACAAGGACATCTAGGGTATCCAGGGGTTACCCCTTCAGTTATTCCTTTAAAGTGATGAGGATATCTAAAGAACTTGTGACTAGATTCCTCAAAATAGTGAAGGTAAAATACATTTACAGAAACTCATAGTGACACAAAACCAAAACCCTAATAATACCTTGTGTAGGGGATTAGGAAGAATAAGTAAATATCATGGTGGGGTTTTGCAATACTTGACTCTCCAAGATGCATTTACATATACTAGATCCACATCTTTATTCACGTCTAAGAAAGAGGCCACTGTTGGTGATCTCTTTAAGTTGAACCTAGAAACCATCCATGGTGCGGATCTAGTTATAGTATTAGATAAGGGTGATGACTGGTTGTATTCTATTGAGTATGTATTTGGATTCCAATGATATATTGAGGAATTTAAGGCCACTTTGCAACCTATCAACTTAACAGATACGCTAAACAATGTTGGGGGAAGGATGTTTTCCACACCCAAAGCCTATATACAACCAATTTAAGTTGAAAAGAATTTAGAAAAAATATTTACATTTCTCTGATGGTCTGTTTATGTAAAGAATGAGAAAGAGAAGCATTTTAATAATATTAACCACGAAATCATACATGTTGCAAGCTATGCCAAGAGATTTTTATTCTAAGAACATCATGCCTTCATGCTCAAAAATAAAGGAGAACTTATCATTCATCGACAAGTTCAATCCTTCCATAACATCTCTAGTTTCAAATGTTGGTACTTCAACTTTTAACAAACCCCATAATATTTCTATCACCTTGGAGAGCAAATAATGTCTAGGAAGTTTCCCATTCTAGAGTATCATGGTCTCATTAATGCATCCATATAAAGGATAAAGGCAGGGAGAAGAAATACCTTAATATCCATGGGAGGGACATGTAAAAAAAATTAATGGTCACTATACCAAGGGAGTTCGTAACTGAGGAAACCATTTCAATCGGTGTCGTAGTAGTGGAATCCCGCACATAAGGAAGTGCATGGAAGAGGATTGATTTTATCTTTTCTATGATAAGGAGGTAAATTTTAGGTCTCATGCTCAAATTCACCACCTTGAGGAAACCTCATTTCAAGCCACCTCGGTTGGTCGGTCAACTTTTGTAGTCAGGAATGATCATCAGGTTGGGCATACCAATTTTTGGCATGTTTCTACCCAAATTCATAATGGATGAATTTTAAAATCTTGGCACAGACTAAAGCCACACAATAAGTATGAGATTCTTATTGGGATTGAGCCAGCACAAATAACATAATAAAATGATGATATTTTCAAAATTATGTGTCGATGTATATTTATTAAGATCTTAGGAAGGCTCTATTAATTGATACATGCATTGCGTATCCACCGGCCATAAACTGTAATTTATCTAATCCAACCATATAGATTAAAATAATATTTTCTAAATTAGACATGTTTAAATGACACAGACATATTCAATGTATATCATGTGATATAATTAAAACAATCTAACAATTTGAAAATTTTGTGGAACTTATGTTGATTAGAACATACTTGTATTTGTTAGTTAATGGTCTACAAATGTCTAAATGATATAATTTTCAGAGCACGTCTAACATAAGTGGCATACATCCAGTTTGTATGATCATAATATGTTGTAGATTATTTTAAACATTTAAAATATCATCTAGGTGCATATAATATGCATGTGCTCTTCATAGCTT
Organism: Alisma plantago-aquatica; assembly: GCA_963693085.1. Classification (NCBI taxonomy): domain Eukaryota; kingdom Viridiplantae; phylum Streptophyta; class Magnoliopsida; order Alismatales; family Alismataceae; genus Alisma; species Alisma plantago-aquatica. Next base: position 1,008,901,085 of record OY856410.1, on the reverse strand, counting down.
TCATACCTAAATCAAACCATCTTGGAAACATTGGTGACTGGAGACCTATCTTTTTGTGCAACTTCTATACAATATCATCTTCAAAGTTCTTAGTGACCATTTCTTAGAGTATTACTTTGAGCCTAATATCCTCAAACCAATGTGCCTTCATTCTAGGGAGGAAATTTTCATACGTCATCCTACTTGCAAATGAGGTTTTACATGACTTTAGAAATCCAAATAGTCTAAGTTTTTTTCTAAAAGAAGGTATGTCCAAAGCATATGACAGGGATTTTGTTCTCCTCATCACAGTTAGATGGGATTCCCATCTTGTTGCTTATATTGGATTGATGTCTGCATGAACACGGTCTCTTTTCAAATTCTCATGAATAGAAACCTACCTCTCTTTTGACATTTACGAATGGATTATGGAAACAAGACCTGCTTTCCCCTTACTTTTTCATGATTGCAATGCAGGACCTCACTTCTATCATCCAAAAAGTAGAAAGTTAGAAGAAACTATTCTCATTACAGGATTAGGACTATTCACTATCTCATCTCATATTTGTATATGATCTTCTCGCTTTTTCTAAAATTGGCAAATAGGATGCTACATAAAGAAGCTGCTAAACATCTTTGTAAAATTATTTGAACTTCGTCTCATCCAACCAAAATCCATATTTTCCTAAGCAACAAGGGAGAATGCAATATCTCATCTACCTGAGTACTTTAATGATTGGGCTACATGTAGGCTATCTTGGTCTCCCCCTCTTCTGTGGAAGACTTGCCAAGTTAATGTGCTACCCTCCCATTTTGATAAAATAGAAACTAGAGAGATTGAAATTTAGACTCCTTTTCATGGTAGGTAGACTAGAGTTGATTATTTCTGCCCTCTCAGCATATCACCTCTTCTGGACGTGCATATTGCTTCTTCTTGCATGTATTGTCGATCAAATTGAGAAAATCATGTGCAAATTTATTTTTTTAGGAGGAGGGCGCTCAAACAAAAAGAATCATGTTCACACCATTGCTTGGGACACCATCTCTAAACCAGATGTCGAAGGAGGCCTCGGCATTTGACATGGACCGGAACAAGGTGGACCTCCTAAAGGGCTTGTGGGATATCACAAGAAAGAGGGATAGACTTTTGGTGCAATGGGTACATGGTGTATACATACATGATTATGATCTATGGCCCAAACTCCAAGCCAAAGCCAAAGTTGTTATTGGAGAAATTTGCTTAAACTCAAAAGACATTTGCATCAAGCACATCCATTTCACCATTGATGATGAGACTTCCACTTACCTTTAGAAAGATCCTTCGCTACCCTAAGGTACTTTTCTTGTTGACCACATTGATGTGTGTCAACAACAAAGAATGGGTTCTGGTCTTCATAGCATGGTTAGTGCCCTTATCGTTTATGGTCGGTGGTGCACCCATGATCAAAGGAATGTCAACGACCTGCATTGCCTTCTCAACAATCTGCACAAGCCCAAAGGTGGATCTTACTACTGTTGGTATGTATGCCCATAGAGCAAGTCATGTGATGATTGTAATGGGATACTTTGTAAATGATTTGAATAATAATAAAGGCAATTTCCAATCTATATGTTTTAACTATTTCTGAGATGATAGTGTAACATGATAGATGTCTAGAGAATTGTTTTTACTCAATGATGTATGCTTTTAGGTTAAGGACCTAAACGATGAGATCATACGGATGTTAAGAGTATACATTCTTGTTTAGTCCCTAGTCGATTGTTATTGTGGAAATAACCATAGACATCAATAACACTAAAGACTAGATTGTGTTTTGGTTGATGACAGAATCTCATTAGTCATGATATAGTGATATCAAACCAAGCACATAGGTACTTGTTAGAGAACAAGTGTACCGGACAGACCCACCGTGAGAGTGACACATGGAACCATGATTTGGTAGTCATAGTCAGCTCTCACAGTGATGGTGGTGAGTGTGATTCTTCAACCTGAAATCACTACACTCAACACATGTCGTTGGGTACACTTTGACATCATCAAACGTAGTCTTGAAACATGGGTTGTTATAAAGGTGATGATTGGGTGACTTTGACACATGAAGCTTTTGAGGGGTGAGTGATAGATATGGGATTTGTCCCTCCTAAGGGAGATTTATGTCCATGGCCACTTGATGAGTAGGATTGAGAAAGGCATGCGCATGCATGTGTGAATCAATATGTGATATTGATGTCACACACATCTCACCCAGTCTACTCTGAAATCAAGGAAATGGATGAATGTTGAAAGGATGATTGTACCATGCCTTGAGTTCATTCAGGACATTAGTGACAAAGGAATTATACATTCACTATAACACCATTCACAGATTGTATGATTGAAATTTGTTCTCCAACTTTCTATTTCACTTGGGTAGAACTGATGTGTGACTAGGCACCACTCTTTGCTTGTGAAGTCATAAGTGTTATGGACTTTCACTACCAACGTGAAATGGACTTGTAGGGCCACACACAAAGGATTTAACCTGGAAAAGGAGTTTATTCACAAACGATGTTTAGATTGATTACTAAAGGAGTTTAGTAGTTTAATTAAACACTCAGTTGATTGATAGCTCAAAATCATAGTGTTCAAGGTGTTGGACTAATTGATTAGAGTATCGGATTGATTGAAACTGCAATTGACTGATTTTAGACAGTCTGCACTCCCAACCGATCGACTCATGTGATGAACTGATCAGCTTAGGTTGGTGAACCGATCGGCTCAAGTGGTGAGTCGATCGGCTCATGTGTCAATGAAATGATTAGATCAATTATTGAATTGGTCAATTCGTGTGACCAACTGAGATCGTTTTGAAAGTCAGAAGACTCTTTTTGCAAAAACATATTTGTTTCACTTGTAAAAAATTGATTTGGACAAGGACTAATATTTGATTAGTCGGAAACAAACATGGAAAGTCAATTCGAGTTGGATCAGGACCACCAACCGATCGGCTCATGTGATGAACTGATTCTCTCAGGTGTCTCAACTGATCGGTTCAGGTGTGAACTGATCGGCTCAGGTCCCCAACTGATCGGTTCATGCTTGAAATGATCATTTCAGCTAGCGCAGTTATTTATTTTGTGGAAAATCTCGAATCCTTCTACTCCTGCTTTAATCCTGCATTGCCCGGGGGAGAGAACCCTATCCCATGACCCTCCTATATATAGGGGTATTGGTGGCTTCTCAAAGTACAACTCAGAACACCAGTTGCTCTGTAAAGTTTCTGTTCTCTCTGGTTGTGGTAACCATGAGAGCTCGAGCAAGTGCTACCCAATAAGGGAGGCACAGCAAGGGAAAGACAACTGCAGAAAAGTGATTGGTGGCAGGAGAGTGTGTCGGTGACTAGTACGCCGACAGGAGGGTGCGACTCCTTCTGATTCCTTGTGGGACAAGGAGATCGGAGTTTTAGGTGGTCTGTGTGGACAACTACAGAGGTGGGAGACTACTGCCGCTCGGAGGACAGCTGTCAATCTCGACAGTCCCGGTGAGACCAGGAGCTGCACATACACCGTCCAAGATCGGAGGTGAAGACCGCGCAAGCCGTGAGGTAACATCGCTGAGCAAGTCTCGGGATAAGGTATGTTTGTACAAACCATCCTTCCTAATGTATAGACGTTGACGTGATTCCTTTATTCTGGGTTTGGAGAGAAGAAATTTTTTGTTTCCGCTGCCTTCTCTGTCTCCCCTAAAACCCAACAGTTGTATCAGAGCCACGTCAACTGCTCTATACTTTAGGATTATCAATATGATCGATTTTGGTTTGTCGCCTTTATTTATTGCATATGATGCGAATAAAATTGGCTTTATGCATGTCCAATCCTAAATCCACAAATCCTAATATACATATATGATATGTAATATGAATGCACTCGATACATGTCGCTCTTAAATGAGTTTTGTGGTGGATGTATAGCGTGGTTATGGCCAATAAACCCTATGTTTGTGTATGGTTGTATGTGGATGCTTGCATCTCGGTCTGCGCACTGATTCCCTACCTCCTTATTCCTAATGTAACTCGAGATAACTTGAGATTTCTTTCCTACCTTTGCTCCCCCCAAATGTAACTCGGGGTTTCTCTTTTAAATGTAAATGTAAATAGGATAGATTTTTTATTTCCTGTTATGTCAAAGAACGGCAGACAATTTGACGACTGGTTTGAGGAGCGAGATGAGCGGGTGGCGACCTGAGGAGATGCACGATGACCAGTGAACTGATTGGCTGGAGGCGCCAGTCGATCGGTTGGTGGCACCCAACCGACCGGCCTTATGGAGAGCCGATCAATCGTGGAGATGAGTTGATCAAACCCAGAATGGCGAAGCACAGAGTACATCTTATACAGGTTGCATGTAATGTGGACCTAGATGACCGTGATTCCTTTTGGCTCGAGGAATCACATTAGGATGGCCATAATCATTGCTTTTATCATTTCGCATGTTTTCTGTGGGATATAGCATGTATATGATACTTACTATATTGTGGTAATTGGATATGTATATGTACCTATAAAAACCAAATCCCTCATCCAAATATTAAGTCTTTCACGCCTTCCATTAGCGACACACATGAAAAACCTAATCGACCAAGCGTAGGTTACGCCAAAGCGTGGTGTGTCGTCTATCTCATAGAAGTGTGAAGGGTAAATATGTAGGTTCTGCCAAAGCAGGGTGCATGTTTACCGTGGAGATGAGTTGATCAAATCCAGAATGGTGAAGCACAGAGTACATCTTATACAGGTTGCATGTAATGTGGACCTAGATGACCGTGATTCCTTTTGGCTCGAGGAATCACATTAGGATGGCCATAATCATTGCTTTTATCGTTTCGCATGTTTTCTGTGGGATATAGCATGTATATGATACTTACTATATTGTGGTGATTGGATATGTAAATGTACCTATAAAACCCAAATCCCTCATCCAAATATTAAGTCTTTCACGCCTTCCATTAGAGACACACATGAAAAACCTGATCGACCAAGCGTAGGTTACGCCAAAGCGTGGTGTGTTGTCTATCTCGTCGAAGTGTGAAGGGTAAATATGTAGGTTCTGCCAAAGAAGGGTGCATGTTTACCGTGTTGACTTTTGGGTTAGACTTAACTGGTGATTCTTAGAGCATCTAAGCCCAGAGGCACGGAATGTTCATGGCAAGGTGTTGCGCATGTTCATTCATCAAGAGTTGCATTTGATGCAATTGGCATGATGGCCTACCTAAATAGTCAAGTTGTGGGCGATCAGCCAAAGCTAACTCATGACTTGATGAAATACGGATCTTGCCCACTAGAATATTGTGCGCTACAATCTTCTGAATTGATGGTGAGGGTTGTTAATTTGAATCAAAATAGTGGGAGCGGTAATTAATTAAAGGCCTAATTAACTATCGTCAAATTTTATTCAATTCAAATCAAATCAAAAGGAGTTTTGACAAATGCAATTTTCTCTTGTAGAATGGCAAAAGAATCATCTTTTAAAATGGGCAAATTAATTGAGAATAAATTCCATAACTGGTTGGGGATTGTGAGAAGTGTTCTGCACAATCTAGAAATACTGGTAGCCTTTAGATCCACTCCATGTACGCCGAATGCGTTGTTTGAGAAGAAGGATAGTTCATTGATAAAGATCAATGGAACAAAGTCCAAGGACAAAGGTGAGGGAGAGAAGGGTTCTCTCACCAAACCAATGTCAGAGTCTTCTGCATGGAGAGGATGGAAGGAACGATGGAAGAAGAAGAGAGAGATAGAGATCTCTACTTCTGGTGTATACATGATAGAGATTAACTTTACTACTTCTTTGTCATGGGTACTTGATACCGGATGTGGATCTCACATTTGTTCAAATGTGAAGGATCTTAAGAGAAGTAGGCCTTTGGGGAAAGACGAGGTTGAACTACATGTTGCCAATGGGGCAAGGGTTGTTGCTAGTATCGTAGGAACCTATGAGTTAACTCTACGTAGTGGGCTAATAATAGAGTTGAAAAACTGCTATTATATACCTGCCATAAATAGGAATATCATTTTCGTTTCTTGTTTAGACAAGGATGGTTTTGAATTTCTTATTAAGAATGGAAAGTGTTCCATTTCAAAAGATGAGATCTTTTATGGCAGTGCCCCAATGTCTTATGGTCTATACTTGATAGATCTAGAGACAAGTTTATACAATGTAAACACCAAAAGGCAAAAACTCAACAACTCAAACAAAATGTATCTTTGGCATTGTCGTCTAAGACACATAAATGAGAAATGCATTTCTAGACTCCATAAAGATGATTATCTAGACTCTTTTGATTATGAATCAATAGAGACATGTGAATCTTGTTTGTTGGGCAAGATGACTAAGACTCCCTTTTCAGGTAAAGGTGAGAGAGCTAGTGATCTATTAGGACTCATACATACCGATGTATGTGGGCCTTTTAGAACTAATGCCAGAAATGGGTATCAGTACTTCATTACCTTCACTGATGACTTCAGTAGGTATGGCTATGTGTACCTGATGAAATATAAGTCAAAAACCCTTGAAAGGTTCAAGGATTTCATGAATGAAGTACAGAACCAACTTGGTAAAAGTATTAAAGCACTTCGATCCGATCGCGGTGGAGAATACTTAAGCCAGGAGTTTGAGGACCTTCTACGAGCCCGTGGTATTGTATCACAATGGACTCCGCCCGGAACACCACAGCATAACGGTGTGTCTGAAAGAAGGAATCACACTTTACTGGATATGGTGCAATTAATGATGAGTTTTGCTGATCTTCTGATTTCCTTCTGGGGTCATGCTCTTGAAACCGTCACGTCTACACTTAACCGGTTCAAAAGACACCATATGAGATATGGATTGGGAAGCGTCCCAATATGTCTTTTATGAGGATTTGGGGGTGTGAGGCATATGTCAAGAAAATGTTTCCTGACAAGCTAGGCCCTAGATCTGATAAATGTTATTTTGTTGGATATCCTAAGGAGACCAAGGGATATTACTTATACCACCCAACTGACAACAAAGTGTTTGTTGTCAGGGATGTTGTATTCCTAGAATAGGAATTTATTTCCAAAGGAAGCAGTGGGAGGAAAATAGAGCTTGAAGAGGTTCAAGCCCAACAAGAAAACATTGAACCAGTAGATGTACAAGAGGAACATAGAGATTCACAAGGTGTTGTGGAATCTCAATCTCCTCAAGTAATACAAGGACGTCATAGATCTATTAGCACACGCCTTGAACTTGAGAGGTTTGGATACCTTGTGACTCGGGAAGGTGGTGAGTTGATCATAGATGATGATCCAACTACCTATCTAGAGGCTATGGAGGGACCAGATTTTGAGAAATGGCTTGAGGCCATGAAATCCGAGATGGAATCCATGTATTCCAACAAAGTATGGACTTTGGTGGAACCACCCAAATGGGTAAAACCCATAGGGTGCAAGTGGGTCTTCAAGAAGAAGACCGACATGGATGGCAATGTGCAAACTTATAAAGGCAGATTGGTTGTAAAGGGTTTCCGACAAGTTCAAGGTGTTGACTATGATGAAACTTTTTCTCCAGTTGCCATGATTAAGTCCATCAGGATCATACTTGCTATTGCGTCTTACTATGACTATGAGATTTGGAAAATGGATGTTAAAACTGCATTCCTTAATGGGAATATAAATGAGGATGTGTACATGACACAACCTAAAGGTTTTGTAGATCCAAAGAATGCTAATAAAGTCTGTAAGCTACAAAGGTCAATCTATGGAATGAAGCAAGCATCTCGGAGTTGGAATCTTTGATTTGATTAGGAAGTCAAAGTGTTTGGCTTTATTCAAAATGAAGATGAACCTTATGTGTACAAGAAGGTTAGTGGAAGCACGACCACATTCCTCATATTGTATGTGGATGACATACTATTGATGGGGAATGATGTCGCAGCCTTAGAGAAGGTAAATACTTGGCTTGGGAATACTTTCTCAATGAAGTACTTAGGAGAAGCATCCTACATTATAGGTGTTAAGATATATAGAGATAGATCTAAAAGGCTTCTCGAACTAAGTCAAAGCACATACATTGACAAAGTGCTGAAACGGTTCAACATGGAGAACTCAAAGAGAGGTGACATCCCCATGCTACATGGAGTCACCGTCTCTAGAGCTAAATGACCCCAATATTGTGAAGAGAGGGAGCGTATGAATGGGATCTCATATGCATCAGCCATCGGATCCATCATGTACAATATGTTGTGCACACACCTAGATGTCTCGTATGCTCTCAGCATGACGAGCAGGTACCAGTCAGATCTCGGGGATGCTCACTAGACAATCGTAAAGAATATCCTCAAGTACTTGCGAAGGACTAAGGATCAGTTCCTTATATACGGCGGTGAGGAAGAACTAGTTGTAAAGGGTTACACCGATGCAAGCTTCCAAACTGACAAAGATGATTACAGATCACAATCAAGATTTGTGTTTTGGCTAAACAATGGAGTTGTGAGCTGGAAGAGTTCCAAGCAAGAAACAATTGTTGATTCTACTACAGAGGCCGAGTATATTGCGGCTTCACATGAAGCAAAGGAAGTTGTATGGATCAGGAAGTTCATCACTGAACTTGGTGTTGTTCCCAGTAGCTGTGTTACAATTGAGCTTTATTGTGACGATAATGGAGCTATTGCTCAAGCTAAGGAGCCCAGATCACACATCAACGGAACAAGCACATATTTTGGCGCTTCCATCTCATACGAGAGATTGTACAGCGAGTAGATATGAAGATTTGTAAAGTACCAACTAAAGACAACATAGTTGATCCACTCACTAAGGCCCTTTCTCAGTAGAAGCATGATGGTCATGCTAGGTCACAAGGACTGAGGTTCCTAGGTGACTGGCTCTAAGTGCAAGTGGGAGTCTTTTGGTATGTATGCCCATAGAGAAAATCATGTGATGGTTGTAATGGGATACTTTGTAAATGATTTTAATAATAATAAAGGCAATTTCCAATCTATATGTTTTAACTATTTTTGAGATGATAGTGTAACATGATAGATGTCTAGAGAATTTTTATTACTCAATGACGTATTCTTTTAGGTTAAGGACCTAAATGATGAGATCATACGAATGTTAAGAGTATACATTCTTGTTTAGTCCCTATTCGATTGTTATTTTAGAAATAACCATAGACATCAATAACACTAAAGACTAGATTGTGTTTTGGTTGATGACAGAATCTCATTAGTCATGATATAGTGATATCAAACCAAGCACATAGGTACTTGTTAGAGAACAAGTGTATCAGACAGACCCACTGTGAGAGTGACACATGGAACCATGATTTGGTAGTTGCAGTCAGCTCTCACAGTGATGGTGGTGAATGTGATTCTTCGACCTGAAATCACTACACTCAACACATGTCGTTGGGTACACTTTGACATCATCAAACGCAGTCCTGAAACATGGGTTGTTATAAAGGTGATGATTTGGTGACTTTGACACATGGGGCTTTTGAGGGGTGAGTAATAGATATGGGATTTGTCCCTCCTAAGGGATTTTGATGTCCATGGCCACTTGATGAGTAGGATTGAGAAAGGCATGCACATGCATGTGTGAATCAATATGTGATATTGATGTCTGACACGAATTTACCGTGCGTATAATGCAAGTGCACGTGCCAAAGTAATATAGCCTTTGTGAGGCTCGAGTCAAACTCAGGGAATGGATTTTCGGTAGACTACTACTAACTATTCACAAGCAGCTAGACCAATTATAATGGTTTGAAGGTTGATTGAAAAAGAAAAAAAAAAAAGCAAAACAATCGATTAAATGGTTGGTTTAATCAATTAAAGGTGGAATCTTTAGGATTGTGGTTTCACTACAGGTTCTCATTGTACTAGTTCCTACACAATTATCCTAATTTGTCTCCTATTCCGAGTAGTGGCATGTAGTCAGAATTGTTCACTGTCACGATACATTTCACTACCTAAATCTAGGTCGGTTCCACGGTAGTAGTAACCTATACCCTAAATTAGATGCATGAAGATCACACTCTGGGTTTCCACCATTAATTGTGCATCGCCTTGTTCAAAGGATTTATTAGTTATTGTTATTATCATCTCTTTTCAACTATTAATTCTTCTTTCAAAGTAATTAAAGGTATTAGATTATCATTAGGGTGATCAATCATAATGATATAATGGAGAAAACAAAATCATACCATGGATTTAGAGACAAATTATGATAACTATGTCAAAACTATCATACAACGATTACTCGGGCTACTCCCAGTCCTAAAGATAAGGGGGTTAGCCCCGCATGTTCATCTCAATGAAAAATAACATGAGGAAAGGAGAAAACATGGATAGGTGTTGTGTAACCCCTGAACAGAGAAGATCTGGGCATTCCTTGGAACGGGGTGAACTTTCTACAGCCTTCCGGCGGTGGAAAACATCTTCTGCGGCTCTCGGAATGATTAGGGCATAGCTGTCGGCTCTGTTCTTCTCTCCTCCCCTTCTTGAGACTTGTCTGGTGGCTAATGACATGATAGATTGCTTAGGGCCGCCTTAATTAGTTATATGCACCACTTTAGGTTGCCCAAAAATCACCACCGTCTGATTAGACATGATCTTTAGCAAAACCTGATATGACAGTGTCGATACCATCGACGCGGGTCGATGGTATCGACTTGCATAAGGCATTGGCGCTTGTACGATTCTTTGAGGTTCTCTCTGATGTTGCCTCGATACCATCGACTGTGTGTCGATGGTGTCGACGCCTTAGGCATCGCTTTTCTGTAGAGAACAACATTGAACATGCATCTGCTCAGGTGAAGTCGATAGTATCGACTCCTAGGTCGATAGTATCGACCTCTGGAAATCTGGCTCGTTGACGCTCTCTCGATACCATCGACAGTCCCATCGATGGTATCGACTGCTGGTTGCTCTTCTCCGGCAATGCACTGTGACCAGGTCGATGGTATTGATGGATTCAGCTATCCGACTTGCCTGAAAAGAAAATAATAACACCAATCAAATCCAACAAATATGATCTTTTATACAGAATAAGATGAAACAAGGTAAATTTGATGCAAAAAGAGATTATAGACTAAAGGTAGTGAATCATGCGATATTAATCACAAATATGATCAAAATACACATAAAACGTATGCAAAACCAATCTATAAAAATGACTCAAAACCCATGCATCAAACTCCCCTAAGCTTGAACATTGCTCGTCCTCGAGCACAAAACTGTAGAATAGAATTGCGAGAGTCAACTAAAGAACATATTAGCATAAAAGACAACTCAATATGACTCCCACCTGTCATGCACATGTCGGCCCTCACTGACCACAGAACGATAACTACCCTAGAGGTGACAATGATCGTCCATAAGAAATGTCCACCCCAAGATCATCAAACACTATCAAATAAAGCAGTTGATATAATAAATTCCTCCGGTTCAGACTTAGTGCATCTTGTGATATCCTATCTACGTTACTCAAGTATTAACTATCATATAAATGGAAGCAGATCTCCTGGTATACAATAATGAGGAGATAATCATGGGTGGCCTACCATTTTAAGCAACGGGTGGATGAAATGGGCGGTTGTGGAAGAAAGAGAAGAACCAAATAGTTTTATCATGCAAAATCAACAAAATGACCTAAATGATACATATGCATATGAAAATGACCTAATGCCTAAATTTTTAGGTAGAATAATGCATGCACAATAATTCTATCTCAAGAAAAGATGGAATGACTACTAAAACTACATTATGTGCTTATTCCTCTTTCTTTTATATATACATGCAGGTGAAACAAGTTCCTTTCTCCCTCTCTCTTTTTTTTCTACAATTTTTTCTTTTTTTTTCAAACCCTCATTTTTCAATTGACTAGAAGAACATTCACAATATTTTCTTTTTATTTTTTTCAGGCTTATTTCCACTTAGCTAACATCATTGATGCCTTACAAATTACTTTTCAGCGAGTATAGAACAATTGTCCTTCTTTTCTTATTTTCCAGAAGAAATAATGCACAAAAAGTCCTATATGCTCTAGAGTATGCAAAATGCAACTATAATGACATGCATTTGAGAATGTGTGAATGCAGAGATGCAAAATCTAGCTACAATGAAATCCTATCTACATGTCATGCACTCAAAAGATGAAAAACTATAAGTGCTTCCAATTCTTATGGTGGATATTGAATGAAATGAAATGGATAAATCACAAGACTAATTTACAAAACCATTGGAATAGATTATATTTCCCTCTTTACTGGCTTGTGTAACAATAAATCAAAGGGTTTCTCTCTCTCACTTTCTATTAAAGTCCCATTACTGTTTGGGCAGTTTAGGCTCAACATCCATGTCCATCCACATTTCTTGAATCATAAGGATGTACAATTATGATCTTATGTTTTAAAGTTGACAATCCCAATTATTTTCATAGGTTAAGTGCTCAAGTTCAAACAACTTCCACTTGCAAATTCTTGAAAAAATTTCAATTATGCTCCGATTTCAGATAATGGCACCCATAACTCCCATGTGAAAAACATTGAAATGACACATTAACATTAGACATCCACAGATACACTAGATAGCATGTGGATCCTAAAAACTAAGAAAATTGCTAAAATAAAGGAAAAGGAAATAAAAGATATAAATTGTTCCATCTCCCCCCCTAAGCTTAAATTCGACTATGGCCTCATAGTCAAAAACAATCTCAGCAGGTGGAACAGTGATACTGTTTACTGCTCCGGTGGTGGGTACTGTGGGGGCAGTGGGATCCCAAGATGGATATTGCCCCTGGAAGTTTGGATCATATGGCGGCATGGGAGGAGGTTGAGGATATCCCCTGAAGTAGTTTTGGCTCCAGTAGTGATCATAGAACAGTTGCTGCTGCTATTTGATCCTCCCCAACTGGTCGTAGACCTGCTTTTGAGTTGCGAATAGCTGACGTTCATTCTCGAAGATGGCTTGTTATTTCACATACAACTGATTTGTGGTATCCTGGATATCGGCGAAGGAGGTAATGTGCTATTGTTGTGTCTCATGGATGCTCTGGAGCATGTTGTACATTCCCTGCATCGAATAGACGTCCTCTCCTTCCTGAGAGGGTTGTGGTGGCGGAGGCTGCAAAGATGATGATGCACCCGGGTAGAAGCGTGGCCGCTTCCTCGGTGCCACTCATGCCCAAAGAGGAGTGAAAGTCTCCTCTTCCTCTTCATTCTCATCATCGTCATCATTGTTACCCACGTCTTCTTCACTTACTGAATCTTCGATTGCAATAATGGGCCACCTGAAGTACTGGGCCCCCTGAATGTTGAAGATAGGATCAGGGAGCGCACACTCCTGATACTCTTTGTTGACGTGGCAGTGCGCATAGACCACGCTGTCATGAACTTTCAGAAGGTTGGAGCGGTGGAAATGAGCAAGATTCACCAGATTTTTGCTGACCAGTGGAGGAAGTGATGACAGGTATAGTCCAAGGTAGAGGGCTAGTGGCGTGATAAGTCCCCCAAAGTAAATAGGGGCTCTTCTGGTACTCCTCTTCATGGCCATCACGTGTGTCAAGAAAAACACACCCCAGTTTAACTTTTCCCTCTTCAGCAGCTTGTAGAGGAAGAATAAATCCATCTCCTGGAATTTGCTCAAAGAAAGCTCGCCGCGAGCAAAGAAGGTGATGCAAAGCATACGGTGTAAAACCCGCACGAACGGGTGCTCAAAGTCAGCCACCACTTCATTGTGATAGCTGATAGATTTTCCCGCAGGAGTGGTTACCAGCGCCGCAAACATCGCATCATAATCAGCCCGATTATCCAGCCGTCAGTACTACTCGGGTGAGTGCCACCAGTTGTAGATCGAGTTGAATTGTTCGAGCGTAATATTATAGTTGTGGTTGAAAAAATGGAAGGAAACGCGGCCCTTGATCCACTCACGGTCAGTGGTGATAAGGTCATTGGGCACAACACAGATGTCGAGGGAGGCCATGAACTCCGCCATGATCTCCTTATAAGTTGGCCACTCACCAAAGAAAGGATGACCCTCAACATGGTAGGGAATTGCTTCCTCCCATGTTGTTGCCATCCTCCCAACTTGACCAAGGAGGACATAGGTGAGGTTGTCCTTAAAGCCAAGGTCTTGAATCATTGCTCGATCAATGTAATGAGTGGGCTCTATTGGCCGCTTCATCAACTCGTCAAAGATTTTCGTCACGCCTGCCGAGGGGTGGGCAATCCTCAGACGGGGAATAATGCTCGGTGGTGGTGGCATGAACGTTTCAATCTCCATGGGAACAGCCCATGAGGAAGAAGCTCATGTTATCCTCACCATTGTGAATAGAAAAAGATAATGAAAAAGAGCTCGGTGAAGGTTGGAGAAGATGATCCCCGCAATCCATGAAGAGCTCAGGGAAGATTGCTCGCTTGTTATATGCTCAGTGAAGACCTCCGGTTGCTCACAAGTGCTCAAGCACAAGTAGGAAAGGAGAAGGTCTGAAGGTGTGAAGAGAAAATGAATTCAACCCCTCCTTTTATAGCTGAAATCACCGCCACTGTTGACTCGTCGATACCATTGATGAGGTGACGATGGTATCGACCCCTGTAGCACAATCTGGGTATTCGCTTCTATCGACGGTCTTCGATGGCTGGATGTGGGGGCCCGGATCGATGACGCATCGATACCATCGACACGGGTCGATGGTATCGACCCATCCCACGGATCGACTTCTGAATTTGGCGAGCCCTGTTGATATTTCTCACGGATTGGTGACGTGTCAAGTCGATACCATCGAAAAAATGTCGATGGTATCGACACTTTATGTGTACTTTATCTTCACGAGACCCCAACGTCACTTCGTTACTACTGCCGAGTCGATACCATCGACTGCCCCGTCGATGGTATCGATTTCACTGAGACGAATTTCTCTGAAAATCTTCAGGGATCTCGTGAGCTTCGACTTCCTAGTCGATACTATCGACCCGGCGCTCTCTTTTTTTCGATGTCGCTGATGGTAGGTCGATACCATTGACGAGGCCGTCGATGGTATCGACTCAGAAAATTTTCTATAGTCGCTTGCCTGCACCCACGTCGCTACCATCGACATTGTGGTCTATGGTATCGACTTTTAAATAGTACTGCACACTGAGCAAACTTATTAGGGTATCATTTTTACACTAAAAATGAAATTAATCAAAACTAACTTGAAAACACGACCGAAAATAAAATAACTGGAAAATGTGAACTACTAATGGTTGGGTTGCCTCCCAACAAGCGCCCTACTTTAACGTCTTAGGCTAGACACAATCCAACTCATCATTCTTCCTTGAGTGCCATGAGTTTAACCTCATGTACCTTTCTCGTGTAATCCTCCCCATAGTAGATCTTCAATCTCTGACCATTCACTAAGAACGGTAGCTCTCCATCTCTCACCATAATAGCACCATGTGGTCGGACATCTTCCACCACAAAAGGTCCACTCCACTGGGATTTTAGTTTCCCGGGATGCAACTTTAATCTCGAGTTGAACAATAACACGCGATCACCCTTTTTGAAAATTTGCATTTGAATGTGGCGGTCGTGGAGTTGCTTTGTCCGTTCTTTATAGATCCTCTTGTTCTCATAAGAATTCATCCTAAGCTCATCTAACTCATTGAGCTCTAACATTCTCTTCTTTCCTGCATCATCATAGCTCATGTTAAGATTTTATAACTCCCAATGCGCTTTGTGCTCTAACTTGACCGGCAGATGACAAGTAACTTGACCGGAAGATGACAAGCCCGCCTGTAAACCAGCCTAAAAGGTGTATTGCCTATAGGGGTTTCAAAGGTGGTCCTATATGCCCATAAAGAATCTGGTAGTAGTACATTCCAATTCTTCCTCGAAGATGCCACTGTGCATTCCAATATCTTCTTGATCTCCCGATTGGAAACCTCGACTTGGGTTTGCGTCTGCGGGTGATACGGGGTACCAATGTTGTGCTTGACCCCGTATTTACTCAATAGTATAGAAAATTTCTTGTTTGTGAAGTGGGTACCCCCATCACTTATAATCATCTGTGGAACACCAAACCTACAAAAAATATTTTCCTTCACAAACCTGCACACTACCGCAGCGTCATTAGTCCTTGTGGGTATTGCCTCTACCCACTTCGACACATAATCAACGGTAAGCAAAATATACAAATTGGAACTTGAGGACACAAATGGTCTCATGAAATCAATGCCCCACAAATCAAATACCTCAACCTCTTAAAACACATTGAGGGGCATCTCTTGTCGTCTTGAAATGTTACCTGCCCTTTGACACAAATCGCATCTTTTCGCATAGTCATAGGCGTCCCGAAAGAGTGTAGGCCAATAAAGGCCACTCTCCAACACTTTGGTCACTGTCCTTGTGCTCACATGATGACCTCCAGTGGGTAGTGTATGACAGTGACTAAGCACACTATCATATTCACCTTCTGGTACACACCTACGTAAGATGTCATCCCTGCATTGTCTCAACAAAATGGGGTCATCCCAAAAATAATATCTTAAAGAATGGGAAAATCTCTTCTTTTCTTGATAAGTCCAATCGTCTGGTATTTCCTTACATGCAAGATAATTCACAATATTAGAAAACCACAGATCCTTAGATTTTATCGAAAGGATTTGCTCATCGGGAAACATCTCGGTAATGGGTATATTGATATCTCTCTCATCTACCCGCTCTAACCTAGACAAGTGGTACGCAACCACATTCTCAATGCCCACCTTATCTTTAATTTCGATGTCAAACTCTTGCAAGAGAAAGATCCGCCTAATCAATCTAGGCTTGGCATCTTTCTTTTCCATTAAGTATTTGATGGCAGCATGGTCTGTCCAAACCACGACTTTTGACCCCACTAAATATTGCCTAAATTTTTCAAATGTGAAGACCACGGCAAGCAGCTCTTTTTTAGTGGTGGTATAATTAAGTTGTGCATCATTTAATGTCTTAGATGTATAGAAAATCACTACAGGTTTGTTCTCAAAACGTTGTCCAAGAACAACACCTACAGCAAAATCGGATGCATCGCACATGAGCTCAAAGGGTTTAGTTCAATCCGACGTTTGAACAATCGGTGCAGAGATCAATATTTCCTTAAGTACATTGAAGGCATGCAAGCATTTTTCATTAAAATCAAACATTGCATCTTTTTCAAGCAATTTAGACAACGGTTTAGCAATTTTAGAGAAATCCTTAATGAAACGGTGATAAAACCCTGCATGACTGAGAAAAATCCTCACCCCTTTCACCAAATTTGGTGGAGGTAGTTTGGAAATAACCTCAATCTTGACTGGATTCACCTCCAGTCCTTTGCTAGACACCTTGTGTCCAAGCACGATTCCCTCACTAACCATCATATGACACTTTTCCCAATTAAGGACTAGATGTGTGTCCTCACATCTTTTTAAAACTTTATCCAAATTATACAAGCACTCATCAAACGATGCATCGTTGATAGAAAAATCGTCCATGAAAACCTATAAACAACGCTCAACCATATCTGAGAAAATAGCAAGCATGAAGCGCTGAAAAGTAGTCAGTGTGTTGCACAACCCAAACGGCATGCTGCGATATGCAAAAGTCCCATAAGGATAAGTGAAGGTAGACTTCTCTTGATCCTTCAGGTCTATAGAAATCTGATTATAGCTGGAATAACCGTCCAAAAAGCAAATATGAGAAAGGCCATCTAGCCGCTCTAAAATCTGATCAATAAATGGAAGAGGAAAATGGTCATTTAAAGTGGCAGATTTGAGGCGACGGTAATCAATACAAACTCGCCACCCGCTTACCAATCGGGTGGTGACCGGTTCATTTAGCAAATTCTGAGTTACAGTGATTTCCCCCTTCTTAGGGACTACCTGTGTTGGACTTACCCACGTCAAGTCTGAAATGGCATAGATGATTCCCGCAGAAAGGAGATTAATCACCTCCTTCTTGACGACCTCCATCATGCTCGGGTTGAGTCTACGTTGTGGCTGAATCACATGTTTGGCTCCTTCCTCAAGCCAGATCTTATGTTGACAAAGAGTAGGGGAGATCCCCTTAATATCAGAGACTGACCACCCGAATGTACCACGGTGGTTCTTTAGTACGATCATCAACTGGTCTTCCTCCTCAACACTCAGACATGCTGAGATGATCACCGGGAGCTTTTCACCATCAGCTAAGAAGGCATATTTCAAGTGAGGGGGCAGTGGCTTCAGCTCTAATTCCAGTGGACAGATCAATGATGATTGAAGCAGTGGTGGCAGCGGCCCTAGATCTTCATAATGCTTGGTGTAAAAACAAGGAAGCACTTGAAGCATCCTTACACATTCTCGTAAGGACGTGCTTCTCATCCAATCATCCATGACATTGAATAGGCATGCCTCAAGGGGCAATTTTGGATATGAGTCAATCATCAAGACTACTATAGCATCATCCTCAGTAGATAGAAAAATTTCTTCCTCTTCATCATTTGGATAACCCACGGCTTTGTAAAGAGATACAACTTTTGTTTGTTCCATAATATCCACGGCCAGTGTCCCCTTATCTACCTTAGTCATCACATGAGCCATATCCAAAAATGGCTTCCCTAAACAAAGAGAAATGTTCTGATCAAAGTGCTTCACCATACGACACTGCTCCTTTGCTTGAGATTGTTTTGTACTTGGTGGCATGACCATCTCAAATCTGTCATCAGCTATACCCAACGTCAAACGGACTCTACCCATTTCCAGTATCATATCAGCAGTAGCCTAGAAGGGTCTTCCTAGGAGTAGCTCATTCCCTTGCTCATCTTGCATCTCCATTACTACAAAATCAGCTGGAAATACAAATTTGTCAACCTTTACCAAAACATCCTCACAAATACCATATGGTCGTACCACAGAATTATCCGCAAGTTGAATTGTCATGTTGCTCTTTCTAGATTCCTTAAGACCCAGTTTCTTGAAATTAGAAAGGGGCATCAAGTTTATACTTGCCCCGGAATCACACAATGCTTCACCGAATTTCACCTTACCAATGTAACATGAAATATTGAAGCAGCCCGGATCTTGTCGTTTTGGTGGCAAAGTGCCCAAAATAAAGGTGCTAACCTGCTCTTTAAGAACTACCACCTCAGTATCCAGAATCTTCCTCTTTTTGGTAATTATATCCTTTAAGAATTTTCCATAAGAAGGTATATGCTCAATCACCTCTAACAAAGGAATGTTAACAGAAATTTTCCGAAAGTTGTCTAAAAATTTCTTAAACTGTGCATCCACTTTCTTGGCTTTGAGGCTGTTGGGGTAAGGGATGGGAACAATGTGTGCCCTCTGGTGTGGTGGCACATATGACGTCCTCTTCTCAGTCTCTTGAATAGTTTCTTCTTCTGGGATGGGCTCTTCTGTGACTTTTTCTGCAGCATCATCCACTATCTCTGTGGTTGTAATATCCTCTGTGGCCTCGCCCATTGCTTCTGGTTTTGTTATGCTTGGTTCATCGGCCTTGGAGTTTAAAATATTTTTGCCACTCCTCAACAAAATTGCCTTAGTTGGTTGATTCCCTCCTGGAACATTGGTATTTCCCGGGAAGCCTTGTTGGGTTGGTTTTTTTAAACTTGAAATCGCTGCTACCATCTGTGCTAAAGACGTCTCAAGTGTCCTCATTTGAGCCCCATGACTTTGCAGAGTTTGCCCAAACTGATTCATAAACTCTCTTGTTGCTTAATTTTTTGGCCAAAGGTGCTCATTAGCTCTTGATTCTGCTTTATCACCTAATTGAGCAACTCATTGCTCTTTTCCTCTGTCGTGGGCTGTGGATTGGCATCCGGATCCTGCAAAAAATTATTTGGATCTTTCCGTGAAAACTTTTTATCTTTCCTCCAAGAGTAATCATTATTTCTGTACCCTTGTTGTTGACGCATGTATTTGACATGCGCTTCTTCCTCAGATTCCTCCTCTTATGCAAGTAGCCTTTTCGCAATTAAGTCCATCTTGTCATTGAGTTCTTTTATGGCTTTGGCATCTTCCGCAACTTTAACTTATTCTGGTGCATCTCTATCACCCCATGACTGCTTTTTATCCATATTTTTCATAATTTTCCAACACCTTGTATCTGTGTTGTTCAAGAAGAACCCCGAACCTGTTGAATCCAGGTTGCTTCTATCATGCTCAGAAAGAGCAAAATAGAAAATATTGACCTACTTTTCTTTGTCCAGCCCATGATATGGGCATCTCCTCGGCATTATCTAGAATCTCTCCCATGTCTCAGAATATGTTTCACCAGCTTTCTGATTGAAGTTATGGATTTTTCTTATGAGATCATTTGTCTTCTCAGGCGGGAAAAATCTTTCGAAGAAAACTTCAAACATGTGGTCCCAAGATTCCACATACTCATCATCCATATTATGCAGCCATTCTCGAGCATTTCCCACTAGAGAACTGGGAAATAACTTCAAGTAAAGCATATCTTGTGGAAACAGGTCTATCTTGACCATATCACAGTTCTCCACGAACTGGCTTATGTGGGTCACTAGATCTTCATTTTTGAGCCCGTGAAATGCATTGGACTTGACCAAATTGATTAGGCCTGGGTCAATTTTGTAGTTAGGAATGTTGATGGCTTGCTTCTTAATTGGCCCCTTAGATGTAGAAGAGGACGACGCCTTGATTTTCTCCCAAATTGTTTGTTCCTCAGACATTGCTTTGGTGTCAGAATCTGAATTCTCGTAGTCTGATCCCAAAAATGGGACCTCCGACGATGACTGTGTGTAGTTTGTGCTACGCGTACTCACCATGCACCAGTACATGCACAGTAATTAATTTAATTAGGCACAGTGCTAGACGATTACGGATTATGAAAGATAGACGATTAATTTCTAGAATTTTAAATTAAGAAAAAAATGTGGCCTAGAGTGGCCGCTTGCAGCCCTCGTAGTTCTGAAAATCACTGTTCCCCAGCAACGACAGTGTGTATCACGCAAGTGCACGTGCCAAAGTAATCTAGGCCTTTGTGAGGCCCGAGTCGAACTCAGGGAATGGATTTTCGTTAGACTACTATTAATTGTTCGCAATCAGCTAGACCGATTAAAATGGTTTGAGGGTTGATTGAAAAAGAAAAGAAAAATAAAAGAAAGCAAAACAATTGATTAAATGGTTGGTTTAATCAATTAAAGGTGGAATCTTTAGGATTGCGGTTTCACTGCAGGTTCTCATTGTACTAGTTCCTACACAATTATCCTAATTTGTCTCCTATTCCAGGTAGTGGCATGTAGTCAAAATTGTTCGTTGTCGCGATACAATTCACTACCTAAATCTAGGTCGGTTCCACGGTAGTAGTAACATATACCCTAAATTAGGTGCATGAAGATCACACTCTGGGTTTCCACCATTAACTGTACATCGCCTTGTTCAAAGGATTTATTAGTTATTGTGATTATCGTCTATTTTCAACAGTTAATTCTTCTTTCAAAGTAATTAAAGGTATTAGATTATCATTAGGGTGATAAATCATAATGATATAATGGAGAAAACAAAATCATACCAGGAATTTAGAGACAAATTATGATAACTATGTCAAAACTGTCATACAACGATTACCCGAGCTACTCCCGGTCCTAAAGATAAAGGGGATTAGCCCCGCATGTTCATCTCAATGAAAAACAACATGAGGAAAGGAGAAAACATGGATAGGTGTTGTGTAACCCCTGAACGGAGAAGATCTGGGCGTTCCTTGGCGAGGGGTGAATGTTCTACAGCCTTTCGGCGGTGGAAAACGTCTTCTACGGCTCTCAGAATGATCGGGGCGTAGCTCTCGGCTACGTTCTTCTCTCCTCCCCTTCTTGAGACTTGTCTGGTGGCTAATGATGTGATAGATTGCTTGGGGCCACCTTAATTAGGTATATGCACCACTTTAGGTCACCCAAAAATCACCACTGTCCGATTAGACATGATCTTTAGCAAAACCTGATCTGAAGGCGTCGATACCATCGACACGGGTCGATGGTATAGACCTACATAAGGCACTGGCGCTTGTGTGATTCTTTGAGGTTCTCTCTGATGTTGCCTCGATACCATCGACGCCTTAGGCGTCGCTTTTCTATAGAAAATGACACTGAAGCTGCCTCTGCTCAGGTGAAGTCGATAGTATCGACTCCTAAGTCGATAGTATCGACCTATGGAAATCTGGCTCGCTGACGCTCTCTCGATACCATCGACAGTCCCATCGATGGTATCGACTGCTAGTTGCTCTTCTCCGGTAATGCACTATGACCAGGTCGATGGTATCGACCATCCGTCGATGGTATCGACGGATTTAGCTATCCGACTTGCCTGAAAAGAAAAGGATAACACCAATCAAATCCAACAAATATGATCTTTTATACAGAATAAGATGAAACTAGGTAAATTTGATGCAAAAAGAGATTATATACTAAAGGTAGTGAATCATGCAATATTAATCACAAATATGATCAAAATACACATAAAACGAATGCAAAACCAGTCTATAAAAATGACTCAAAACCCTTGCATCAATGTCACACACATCTCACCCAGTCTGCTCTGAAATCAAGGAAATGGATGAACGTTGAAAGGATGACTGTACCATGCCTTGAGTTCATTCAGGACATTAGTGACAAAGGAATTATACATTCACTATAACACCATTCACGGATTGTAGGATTGAAAGTTGTTCTCCAACTTTCTATTTCACTTGGGTAGCACTGATGTGCGACTAGGCACCACTCTTTGCTTGTGAAGTCATAAGTGTTATGGACTTTTACTGCCAACGTGAAATGGACCTGCAGGGTCACACATAAAGGATTTAACCTGGAAGAGGAGTTTATTCACAAACGATGTTTAGATTGATTACTAAAGGAGTTTAGTAGTTCAATTAAACACTCAGTTGATTGATAGCTCAAAATCATAGTGTTCAAGATGTTGGACCAATTGATTAGAGTATCGGATTGATTGAAACTGCAATTGACTAATTTTGCACAGTCTACACTCCCAACCGATCGGCTCATGTGATGAACCGATCGGCTCAGGTTGGTGAACCGATCGGCTCAAGTGGTGAGTCGATCGGCTCATGTGTCAATGAAACGATCGGCTCAATTGTTGAACCGGTCGATTTGTGTGACCAACCGAGATCGTTTGGAAAGTCAGAAGACTCTTTTTGCAAAAACATATTTGTTTCACTTGTACAAATTTGATTTGGACAAGGACTAATATTTGATTAGTCGGAAACAAACATGGAAAGTCAATTCGAGTTGGACCAGGACCACCAACTGATCGGCTCATGTGATGAATCGATCGGCTCAGGTGTCCCAACTGATCGGTTTAGGTGTGAACCGATCGGCTCAGGTCCCTAACTGATCGGTTCATGCTTGAAACAATCGGTTCAGCTAGCGCAGTTGGTTGTTTTGTGGAAAATCTCGAATCCTTCTACTCCTGCTTTAATCCTTCATTGCTCGGGAGAGAGAACCTTGTCCCATGACCCTCCTATATATAGGGGTATTAGGGGCTTCTCAAAGTACAACTCAGAACACCAGTTGTTTTGCAAAGTTGTCTTTCTCTCTGGTTGTGGTAACCAGGAGAGCCTGAGCAAGTGCTACCCGATAAGGGAGGCACAACAAGGGAAAGACAACTGTAGAAAAGTGACTGGTTGCAGGAGAGTGTGTCGGTGACTCGTACGCCGACAGGAGGGTGTGACTCTTTTCGATTCCTTGTGGGACAAGGAGATCAAAGTTCCAGGTGATCCGTGTGGACTACTACAGAGGTGGGAGACTTCTGCCGCTCGGAGGACAGCTGTCAATCCCGACAGTCCCGGTGAGACCAGGAGCTGTACAGACACCGTCCAAGACCGGAGGTGAAGACCGTGTAAGCCGCGAGGTAAGGTCGTCGAGCAAGTCTCGGGACAAGGTATGTCTCTACAAACCATCCTTCCTACTGTATAGACATTGACGCGATTCCTTTATTCTGGGTTTGGAGAGAAGAAAATTTTTGTTTTCGCTGCCTTCTCTGTCTCCCCTAAAACCCAACAACTACTACACCTATAATGGTGCATTATTGTTACTCTCCAGTTCTGTTGTGCGTGCACCACATCCAGCCTCCATAGGCTAAATGGATGTGGTCATTCCCAAGTTCCCAACATCAAAAGGTTAATCATTCACGCATGGGAATCCTTCCATGGTAGACTACTCACAATTGACAATCTTCAACTCAAGGGAGTACATTTGTGCTACAGGTGCTTCTTAAGCCAATAGGATCAAGAAACAAATATCCACAACCTCTTTCCATGCAAGGTCTCAACATCCTTGTGGGAAAGAGTTGTCACCAAGGGGTCAGTGCCTCAGTTACCGAGCAAATATGAGTTTGTGGTAGAGAACAATGAGAAATCACACAGCCTTATTTTTCTTTTCTTTTTCAATATATGGACAAAAATAAATATAATGACATTTGAAGATAGAGGACCAAACATACAAGTCATCTGGAATAAATTTGATTATGATAGTTTGCTACCTTATAGAGATAGTTCATGTATAGTTTGAGTTCCCTTTTCCTTTCTTTTTCCATTGTATATGACCATTTTTTGTATGAATGATAGAAGGAGTACCATGCTTAACATGGATGTACTCTTACACACTACTTTTCAGCCTTTATATACCTATTCAATCAGATGATATATAATTTGGAAAATTGGTAGTCAAATTTACCTTACAAAAGATTCATATTTTATAATACATGTGGTTATTTATACATGTGTATGCAGTAAATCTGAGTATCTAGATTTGTAAGTCTAGGTTCACCTTGGCCCAAGCTCGACCCTTTAAAAATCATGGTCAAAAAAGTATAGCATGTCGTATCCATGTAAGTTATATATGGATCGGGTCTAGGTTAGGTTTTGTGATTTGGGACATGCGTCAGAATGAGTTGGTCCGGTCTAATGCTTATCCATATGTAGGGTTGTCAATGGGGAGGGTATTATCTATTTACCCTTACCCATACTGACGTGTATTTTACTACGCGCTAAAATGCAAGTATACGCGTCGAGTAGTATAGGCCTTGTGAGGCCCGAGTCGAACACAGGGATACGTTGAATTATTGGAGACTCCTACTAACTATTCGCGATCAGCTAAACCGGATAACAAAATCAGGTTTGATTGTCGAAATTAAAAGAAAATAAGAATAAAACAAAACAAACAATCGATCAAAGGTTAATTTAATCAATTCAAAAGGGTATCTTTAGGATTGCGGTTTCACCGCGGGATATCATTGTATTAGGTTTCAGATAATTCCTCAATCTTCTCTCTCCATCCGGGTAGTGGCCTGAAAATAGAATAACCTACTGTCGTGGTGTAATTCACTACTTAGGTTTAGGTTGATTCCACCGTCGTAGTAATCTATCCCCTAAACTAAGTGCATTACGAACGATCTCTCAGTTTCCACCATTAATTTTACACCTCCTTTGTCAAGGGATTTATCGATTAATGTAGGTTTCGTCTCTTTTCAACCGTTAATCCTTCCGTTGAAGTGATTAAGGGCATTAGGTTATTATTATGGTGATCAAGCATAACAATATATGGAGAAAACGAAATCATACCACGGATTTAAGAGAGAAAATATGAATTATTAATATAAAACTGTCATACAATGCATTCCCGGGCTACTCCCGGTCCTAAAGATGGAGGGAATTAGCCTCGCATGTTCATCTTGCACAAATACATGGTAGAAATAGGGGAAATCATATGAAAAACGTGAATTGAATGGGAAAACCCCTGAACGGAGGAGAACCGGTTGATCCCTTGCGTAGAACACAAGCTTTCCCGCCTCTCGGTGGTGAAATCCGTCTTCGGCAGCGTCCGAATCGACAGGTATGAACTTCTGGCCTCTGTTCTCCTTTCTCTCCTTCCTCGGCACTTGTGCAATGGCAAATTAGATCCTGATCTCCTCCGGGCGGCCGTCATTAGGTATAAGTCCCTAATTAGGTCGTCAATTAACTCCAGCCGTCCGATTGAGATCAAACTAAATCCAATGCATATCTGTCGGTGTCGATACCATCGACGCGGGTCGATGGTATCGACCCAGTGTGGTAGCGACAGCCTTCTTGTCTTTTCGTCTGAGTGCTTGTAGCCATCTCGATACCATCGACTTGGGTCGATGGTATCGACCTCTCTGTAGCGTCGGTTTTTTTCGTTTAGCGACGCTATAGCCTCCATGCGTCGATGGTATCGACTTGGGGTTGATACTATCGACAGCTCCCTCACCAGCAACCTGAAGGGGTCTCGATACCATCGACTTGGGTGTCGATGGTATCGACTCTTTGCTGCTCCTTTCGGCTGGCAACCTGCGGCCTCGTCGATGGTATCGACTTCCATCGATGGTATCGACGGAAGCAGATACTTGTTTTTTCCTGTAATTCAAAGACAAGATCAAATAAATCCACGCAATTAATAATAATGTGATAATGAATGCTCAAAATGATGAAACTAAGGGGATTTGACATAAAATGATGGCAAAGACCAAAATGGATGAATTATGCAATATTAACCATAAAAATGACTAATAAAAGCACAAAATACATATCAAAAAGGTCTATAAATGCGACTCAAAATCATCGCATCAAACTCCCCTAAGCTTGAACATTGCTCGGCCTCGAGCAACTAATCTTTAGAATAGAATTGCAAATGTCAACTGAAAAACAACACACCAACCCAACATCCCATGTGACTCCCACTGAACGTTCTCAAACCGGCCTTCTCTAACCACAGAACAGTAATTACCCTAAAGGTGACAGTAATCATCAATAAAAGAAATTAACCTCCAAACTGATGAACACTATCACATAAGGCAGTTAACATAATAAAATTTGCCGATTTCAGCATTGGTGCATCTTGTGATCGCCTATACTACGTTGCTCGCCCTAACTACCATCTACATGGAAGCAGTTCTCCTGATAATCATTAGTGAGGAGAATTTCATGGTGGCCTACCAATCCGAGCAACGGGTGGATGAAAATGGGTGGCTCATGGAAGAACTTGGAAGTATTGTACAGTTTCAACATGCATAATACAAAAATGTCCTAAATGATGCCAATGCACATTAAAATGCCCTAATGCCTGAAATTAGGTGAAATAATGCATGCACTAACCTTCCACCTCAAAATGAGATGGATATCTAGTCTAACTACATCATGTACTCAATTTTCCTAAAATGCGAGTGATATCATGTTTCTTTCTCCTTCTTATTTCACTTTCTTCTAAATTCTCTTTTTTTCTTTTTCTTTTCCTTTTTTTTTATGTATTGCAGATTTTCAGAATTTTTTTTTCTTTAGCCCACATATCCATAATTGCTTAAAGATAAGTTTATTGGGCTATTTTCTTCATGCTCAGAAATTTTTTCAATATTTAGAAGGTATGGAACAGTTTAATTCACCATTGGGGAAAAATTGAGACACATGATGTGTTGTATGCATGAAAATCATGAGTGCAACTACATGGCATGCACCTAAAGGTAATGTGCATGAATCCCTATATTTTGTTCTCTTTTTTTCTCTTTTTATGCAAAAATATGGAAAATATCAATGCAAGTCCTATCTACATGCTATGCACACAAGAAGGAATTAAAACTGCACTTTACTTCCAATTCTTAGGTGGATTATGGAAAAATGAAGTGGAATGATCACAAGATTAGATGACTGAACCTTAGAAAGATATTATGTGTCCCTCCTTACTGACCTGTGTAGTAGTTTAGAGGGTTCTCTCTCTTACATCCAATTAAGGTCTCATTACCATTTGGTTAGGTTAGGCTCAAACAACCATTACTGTCCACTTTTCATGAATCATTAGGAGTACAGATGTGAAATGTTGTTTTAAAGTTGACATAATCAATCATTTTCGTAGGATGTGTTCCCCAAGGTCAACCAAAGCAAGCTATCCAAGACACAAAAATTTTTAAATTTCCCATGAACTAACAGCAAGATGACACACGTTTACGACATCCACAGTTACACTAGATAGCATGTGGATCCTACAAAAACTAAAGATGCAAGAAACAAATAACAATGCTAAAAACTAAAATAATAAAAGATAGAGTTGTTCCAACTACCCCCCTAAGCTTGAAACTGACTATGGCCTCATAGTCAAAAACAAACTTAAGATTGGAACAGAGATACCCGATCACTCTTGTGGAGGTGGAGGTGGCTGCGGAGAAGTGGGGTCCCAACACGGGAACTGCCCTTGGAAGCTCGGCTCATACGGGGGCATTGGTGGAGGCTGTGGATACCCACCAAAATAGCCCTGACTCCAGTAGTTGTCGTAGAATGGCTGCTGCTGCAGCTCCATCCTATGCAGCCGATCATGGATGCTCTCTTGATTGGCAAAGAGAAGGCGCTCATTCTCGAAGATCGCCTGTTGGTTTACAAAAAGCCGGTTGGTGGTGTCTTGGATACCGGCATATGCAGCGGTGTGGCTGTGCTGCGTCTGCTGAATGTCTTGGAGCATGTTGTACATGCCCTGCATAGAATAAACATCCTCGCTCTGCTGTAAGGGTTGCGGCGGTGGAGATGGAGGCCGTGATGATGATGATGCACCTGGATGCATCCGAGGATGCTTCCGGGGTGCTACTCGTGCGTGAAGAGGTGTAAAGGCCTCTTCTTCCTCCTCGGCCTCGTCGTCCTGTCCGTCGTCGCCGCCGTTATCGCCGCCTTCTTCCTCATCGGAGTCGATGGCTATGATTGGCCATCTAAAATGTTGTGCGCCCTCGATGTTGAAGACGGGATCCGGCAGTGCGCACTCCTGATACGCTTGATTCACGTGGCAATGTGCAAATGCCGCGCCATCCCAGAGAAGAATTAAGTTGGCCCGGTGAAGATGTTGCAAGTTGACCTTGCTTCTTGTAGAAAGGGGAGTGAGAGATTGGAAATTCAGTCCCAAGTACGACGCCAGTTTGGTGATGAGCCCACCGAAGTGAATCGGCGCTTTCCTCGTACTCCTTTTCACATCCATCACATGCTGCAAAAAGAATGCACCCCAATTGCATTCTTGTCTCTTCAGAAGCTTGTATAGAAAGAAGAGATCGGAGCCTTGAAATTTGCTAAGGGCCAGATCACCCCGCGCAAACACAGTAGAACTCAGCATCCGATGCAAGACCCGGACGAAGGGGTGCTCGAAGTCGGCTACCGCAGCGTTGTGGTAGCTAACCGACCTCCCTTGTGGCACCGTCACCAACTCGGAGAAGATCATGTCGTAATCGGTGCGGTGGTCCGGCCTCCGGTGGTCATACTGGGAATGGTTCCAGTTGAAAATTTTGTTGAACTGCCGTAGCGTGAGGACGTAGTCGTGGTTGTACAGCCAGAAAGATACCCGGCCCTGGATCCACTCTCGTTCGGTAGCATTGATGTCGTTGGGATAGATGCAGACGTCCAACGACGCCATGAACTCGGCTACCAGCTCTTTGTATATCGGCCAGTCACTAAAGAACGGCTGGCCATCTTGATGAAACTCCAGTTCGCCAGGCCTTATGCGAGTGTGACGGGTCTGTCCGTTAAGAACATAGGCCAAGTTGGCCTCGAATCCCAGATCACGCACCATCTCCCGGTCCACATACCGGGTGGGCTCGATCTTCCTCCGCATTATCTCCTCGTAGATCTTGCGAATCTCCGGGGAAGGATGGATGAGTCGGGGACGAGCAACTGATGCCGTTGGTGGTGGAATGAATTCCGTCAGAGTTGCATGTGAGGATGATGCTCCGGCTGTATGCACCATGGTGGCGACGAGAAAGGGGTTGAAGAAGAAGAGCTCGGGGAAGATGGAGAATCGACTCTCCGCTCGGTGAAGATCTTTGCTCAGTGTTGCTGCTCTTCGATCTTGGATGGCTCGGGGGAGTGCTCGGTGCGAAGGAGGAAGATCACTCTGAAGGTGTGACGTCAAATGACGTAATGACTCTCCTTATATAGACTTGGCCGGCGCTACTGTTGACCCTTCGATACCATCGACGTGGGTCGATGGTATCGACACGTCTCGATGCTATCCGCCCCCCTCGCGAGTATCGACGGCTGACGATTGCTGGATCGTGAAACCCGGATTGCTGACTTGTCGATACCATCGACGCGGGTCGATGGTATCGACACAGCACCCGGCTCGATGACGTGGACTTCGCGATCGCCGTCGATGTCTTTGCGCAGATCGGTGACATGGATGGTCGATACCATCGACAGGAGTCGATGGTATCGACTTGGCTTCATTGCGACACCGCCACTTTTTCACTTCAACTTGTGACCATGTCGATACCATCGACGAGGCCGTCGATGGTATCGAGTTGACTGAGACAAATCGCTCTGAACTTCTCCAGAGATCTCGATGGTATCGACGGATGGGTCGATACTATCGACTGTTATTGGACGACCTGCCTGTAGGTGGGTCAATACCATCGACGTGACCGTCGATAGTATCGACTCAGAACGAGCCTTGCAGTTGTCAACCTGAACCTATGTCGATACCATCGACCAGTGTGTCGATGGTATCGACTCTGCCTCAGCCTGCACAATGAACAAACGGATCAAGGTATCTTCTTTACACTAAAATTTTAACGAAATTAAAGCAACCTATGATTATAATTAAACTATCCTAATGTACCGATGGTTAGGTTGCCTCCCAACAAGCGCCCTTATTTAACGTCTTAGGCTAGACGGCTTCCGAGCATCTCATTCGTCCGCAAGTGTAATGAGTTTGACCTCATTCACTTTTCTCTTGTAATTCTCACCAAAATACAGCTTTAGCCTCTGTCCATTCACCAAGAATGTGGCATCTCCATCACGCACCAGAATCGCACCGTGCGGTTTTACCTCTTCCACCACGAACGGTCCACTCCACCGGGATTTCAGCTTCCCGGGATGCAACTTGAGTCGGGAGTTAAACAACAGAACACTATCTCCCTTCTTGAACGTGCGCGGCTCGATATGGCGATCGTGGATCAGTTTTGTGCGCTCCTTATATATTCGGGCATTCTCATATGCCGTCATGCGCAACTCGTCCAGCTCATTCAACTCAAACATCCTCTTTCTCCCAGCTTCATCATAACTCAAATTTAGCCTTCTAAGCGCCCAATGGGCCTTGTGCTCCAATTCCACCGGAAGGTGACAAGCCCGGCCATACGTCAACCTAAAAGGCGTAGTGCCTATAGGTGTTTTGTAAGCAGTTCTATATGCCCAAAGTGCATCCGGTAGTAGGGCACTCCAATTCTTCCTTGTGGAAGCCACTGTTCGCTCTAGAATCTTCTTGATTTCACGGTTTGAGACCTCCACTTGGCCTTGAGTCTGTGGATGATATGGGGTGCCAATGTTGTGCTTGACCCCATATTTCTTCAATAGTGTCGAGAATTTCTGATTCCGGAAGTGTGTACCCCCATCGCTTATTATCATTCGGGGTATCCCAAACCTACAGAAAATATTTTCCTTCACAAACCTGCACACTACAGTAGAATCATTAGTCCTTGTGGGGATTGCTTCCACCCACTTCGACACATAGTCAACAGCTAGCAAAATATACAAATTGGAATTCGAGGACACAAAGGGTCCCATGAAGTCTATTCCCCACAAATCAAATACTTCGACTTCCTGAAACACATTCAGGGGCATCTCTTGTCGCTTTGAAATATTACCTGCTCGCTGACACGGGTCACATTGCCTTACGAAATCGTAGGCATCCCGGAACAAAGTTGGCCAATAAAGGCCGCTTTCCAACACCTTAGCTGCTGTTCGCGAACTGGCATGGTGTCCTCCCGTAGGCGATGCATGGCAATGGTGGAGACACTCTCGTACTCCACCTCAGGCACACACCTGCGTAAGATATCGTCCCTGCATTGCTTCAAAAGAATTGGATCATCCCAAAAGTAGTATCTTAAAGAATGAAAGAATCTCTTTTTCTCTTGATATGACCAGTCTTCCGGGGTGATCCCGCAAGCCAAATAATTAACAATTTCAGCAAACCACGGTTCTTTAGAATTAATTTTCAAAAGCTGTTCATCGGGAAACGTCTCGGTTATGGGTATGTGCAAATCTTTTTCATTCAACCTTTCTAACCTAGACAAATGATCAGCCACTACATTCTCAATTCCAGACTTATCCTTAATTTCAATGTCAAATTCTTGTAAGAGCAAAATCCACCTAATGAGTCTAGGCTTTGCATCCTTTTTCTCCATCAAGTATTTTATCGCAGCATGGTCGGTCCATACAACTATTTTAGATCCAACTAAATACTGCCGAAATTTTTCAAAAGCAAACACGACGGCAAGTAATTCTTTTTCAGTAGTTGTATAGTTCAATTGAGCATCATTCAGAGTTTTGGAAGCATAGAAAATCACAGCGGGCTTATTATCTACCCTTTGCCCCAAAACGGCTCCTACTGCAAAATCTGAAGCGTCACACATCAATTCGAAAGGTTTTGTCCAATCCGGCGTTTGAACAACCGGGGCCGAAATCAATTTTTCTTTCAAAACTTCGAATGCGTGAAGACACTTATCGTTGAAATCGAAAACCGCATCTTTCTCCAACAGTTCGGATAAAGGTTTTGCAATTTTAGAAAAATCCTTAATGAATCGCCGATAGAACCCGGCGTGTCCCAAAAAGCTTCTCACCCCTTTTACAGAATTTGGTGGAGGTAGCTTGGAAATCACCTCAATTTTCACAGGGTCTACCTCAAGACCTTTGCTAGACACCTTGTGTCCTAGCACTATTCCCTCTGTCACCATCATGTGACATTTCTCCCAATTAAGGACCAAGTGTGTGTCCTCACAACGCTGCAGCACCTTGTCTAGGTTATAGAGACATTCATCAAATGATGCACCATAAACCGAGAAGTCATCCATAAAAACCTCAAGACAGTGCTCTACCATGTCAGAAAATATGGCGAGCATGCAGCGTTGAAACGTCGTCGGTGCATTACATAAACCAAACGGCATTCGTCGGTAAGCAAAAGTCCCATAGGGACAGGTGAACGTAGACTTCTCTTGATCCAAAGGATCAATCGAAATCTGGTTATACCCCGAATACCCATCCAGAAAACAAAAATGCGACCGACCGGCAAGACGTTCTAAAATTTGATCAATAAATGGTAAGGGAAAATGATCCTTAAGAGTGGCGGCATTCAGACGACGGTAGTCAATACAAACTCGCCACCCGGTTACCAATCGGGTGGTGACAGGTTCATTCAACAAATTTTTTGTGACAGTAATTCCCCCCTTCTTAGGGACTACCTGTGTGGGACTCACCCACGTCGAGTCTGATATGGCATATATAATCCCTGCCGCAAGAAGTTTGATGACCTCCTTCTTCACAACCTCCATCATGCTCGGATTTAAACGTCTTTGAGGCTGAATAACTGGCTTGGCTCCCTCCTCAAGCCGAATCTTATGCTGGCAAAGAGTAGGGGAGATCCCCTTAATGTCTGCAACAGACCACCCAAAAACTCCACGGTGGTTCTTGAGCACTATTAGCAATTGCTCCTCCTCATCCGCACTCAAGTAAGCAGATACGATCACCGGTAACTTGTCCTTCTCAGCTAGAAAGACGTACTTGAGATGCGGGGGCAGCGGCTTCAATTCTAAATCTGGCGGGCTGATAAGAGATGAATGCAACGGTGGGGGAAGTGCACCTAAATCTTCATAGTGCCTCGCATAGAAGCATGGAAGCATCTAAAGCATTTTAGCGCACTCCTTGAGTGATTTACTCCGCATCCAATCATAGGTAACATTCAACATACAAGCCTCTAACGGCAATCCCGGATATGCATCAACAATCGAAATAGCAATTGCATCATCCTCCCATGAAGGTGGAATGTCCTCATTCTCATCATTCGGAAATCCAACCACTTTGCACAAAGAAACAACCTTAGTTTGCTCCATGATATCCACAGCTAAGTTTCCATTATCCATCTTGCTCATCACATGAGCCATGTCCAAAAATGGTTTCCCAAGGCAGAGTGAGATGTTGTGATCCATGTGTTTCACCATATTACATTGTTCTTTTGCTTTAGAAGACGCAGTGCTAGAGGGCATGACCATTTCAAAGCAGTCATCTGCTATGCCTAAGGTCAAGCGACCTCTCCCCATCTCTAAGATCATGTCGGCTGTAGCTTGGAATGGACGTCCAAGTAACAGCTCATTACCATGCTCGTCCTGCATCTCCATAACCACAAAATCAGCCGGAAAGACAAATCGATCCACCTTCACTAAGACATCTTCGCAGATTCCATAAGGCTTCACCACAGAGTTGTCAGCCAATTGGATAGTCATATTGCTCAGCCGTGACTCCTTTAATCCCAGCTTTTTAAATGTCGAAAGGGGCATCAAATTGATGCTTGCCCCTGAATCACATAATGCCTCTCCAAATTTAAACTTCCCGATAAAGCAAGAAATGTTGAAACACCCGGGATCCTGTCTCTTTGGCGGTAGAGTGCCCATAATGAAGGCACTCACTTGCTCCTTTAGCACAACGACCTCAGTATCTGGTATCTTCCTCTTCTTGGTGATGACATCTTTTAGAAACTTCCCGTATGATAGGATTTTCTCAATAGCTTCCAACAACGGAATATTGATCGAAAGCTTCCTAAAGCTGTCCAAGAATTTCTTGAATTGTGCATCTACCTTCCTTGCCTTTGCACTATTCGGATAGGGGACCGGAACGGCATGTGCCCTTTGATGAGGTGGCACATAAAGCGTCATTTTCTGCGGTTCCCCCTCAGCAGCTTGTTCTTCATTACCATCCACGGCTATGTCTTCAACCTGCCCTGTGACTGGTGTGGGCTGCTCCGTAGTGGTTTCACCTTCAACTTTATCTTACGGTATGCTTGTTTCATCCATTCTTGGATTTAACACCTTCTTACCGCTTCTCAGTAAAATGGTCTTGGCTTGCTGGTTTCCCTCGGGAACATTGGTGTTCCCCGGAAAACCTGGATGTGCTGGCTTCTTCAAACTAGCAATTTCAGATGCCATTTGCGCCATGGAGGTCTCTATGGTCCTCATTTGAGCCCCATGGCTTTGCAATGTCTGCCCAAATTGATTCATAAATTCACCTTGTTGCTTGATTTGCTGCCTGAATGTGTTCATTAACTCTTGATTTTGCTTGATGACCTGATTGAGCAACTCTGTGCTCTTGTCCTCTGCAGCTGGTGCGGGCTTGGCTTCCGGATCCTGCAGAAAATTATTCGGATCCTTCCATGAGAACTTTTTTTCCTTTCTCCATGAGTAGTCATTGTTACTGTACCCTTGTTGTTGTCTCATGTACTTGACTTGAGCCTCATCCTCAGACTCATTTTCTTCTTTTTGCAGTAACTTCTTTGCGAGAAGATCCATCTTCTCATTCAGCTCTCTCATTGCCTTAGATTCACTGGCGACTCGTGCTTGCTCGACTGGGCCTCTCTCTCTTTCTCCCCAGGACTGCTTTCTCGCCATGTTCTTGAGTATCTCCCAGCATCTAGTGTCAGTGTTATTCAGAAAAAATCCCGACCCGACTGAATCCAGATTACTCCTATCATGCTCGGAGAGAGCAAAATAGAAGATTTTCACTTGTGTCTCTTTGTCCAGCCCGTGATGCGGACATCTTCTTAGCATAACCTGAAATCGCTCCCAGGTCTCAGAATATGTTTCACCCGCTTGTTGGGTGAAATTGTGAATCTTCTGGATCATGTCGTTAGTCTTCTCAGGAGGGAAGAACCTCTCAAAGAAGACTTCCACCATGTGATCCCATGACTCAACGAACTCATCGTCTAGATTATGTAGCCACTCTCTTGCTGCTCCTGCCAAGGAACTTGGGAACAGCTTGAGGTACAAAGCATCTTGTGGAAACCTGTCTATCTTTACCATGTCACAGTTTTCAACGAACTGGCTGATGTGTGCAACAGGATCCTCATTCTTCAGCCCATGAAACGCATTTGATTTTACCAAATTAATCAACGCTGGATCGATCTTATATGTCGGTATGTTGATCGCCTGCTTTTTTATAGGCCCCTTTGAAGCTGATGAGGAAGAAGCTTTGATCTTCTCCCATATGGTCTGTGGCTCGCCCATGTCTTCTGGTTCAGATTCAGAATCTATCTCTTCTTGGTACTCGTGCTCAGAATGCTCCTCGTCCTTAGGTCCCAGAAATGGAACCTCGGGTGTGCGATTGTCGTAGTCTATACTACGTGTATGCACCATACACAGTACCTGAAATAAGAAAATTCGAGTTCAGTACTATGCTTAGACGAGTATAACAATTATAGTGCAATGTAAAAATATTTGAATTTGAATGAAAATTAAAAAGAAATTTGTGGCCTAGAGTGGCCGCTCGTAGCACTCGAAGTGCCAACATTTCCGCCATAATCCCCGGCAACGGCGCCAAAAACTTGACGTGTATTTTACTACGCGCTAAAACGCAAGTATACGCGTCGAGTAGTACAGGCCTTGTGAGGCCCGAGTCGAACATAGGGATACGTTGAATTATTGGAGACTCCTACTAACTATTCGCGATCAGCTAAACCGGATAACAAAATAAGGTTTGATTGTCGAAATTAAAAGAAAATAAGAATAAAACAAAACAAACAATCGATCAAAGGTTAATTTAATCAATTCAAAAGGGTATCTTTAGGATTGCGGTTTCACCGCGGGATATCATTGTATTAGGTTTCATATAATTCCTCAATCTTCTCTCTCCATCCGGGTAGTGGCCTGAAAACAGAATTACCCACTGTCGTGGTGTAATTCACTACTTAGGTTTAGGTTGATTCCACCGTCGTAGTAATCTATCCCCTAAACTAAGTGCATTACGAACGATCTCTCAGTTTTCACCATTAATTTTACACCTCCTTTGTCAAGGGATTTATCGATTAATGTAGGTTTCGTCTCTTTTCAACCGTTAATCCTTCTGTCGAAGTGATTAAGGGCATTAGGTTATTATTATGGTGATCAAGCATAACAATAAATGGAGAAAACGAAATCATACCACGGATTTAAGAGAGAAAATATGAATTATTAATATAAAACTGTCATACAATGCATTCCCGGGCTACTCCCGGTCCTAAAGATGGAGGGGATTAGCCCCGCATGTTCATCTTGCACAAATACATGGTAGAAATAGGGGAAATCATATGAAAAACGTGAATTGAATGGGAAAACCCCTGAACGGAGGAGAACTGGTTGATCCCTTGCGTAGAACACGAGCTTTCCCACCTCTCGGTGGTGAAATCCGTCTTCGGCAGCGTCCGAATCGACAGGTATGAACTTCTGGCCTCCGTTCTCCTTTCTCTCCTTCCTCGGCACTTGTGCAATGGCAAATTAGATCCTGATCTCCTCCGGGCGGCCGTCATTAGGTATAAGTCCTTAATTAGGTCGTCAATTAACTCCAGCCGTCCGATTGAGATCAAACTAAATCCAACATATATCTGCCGGTGTCGATACCATCGACGCGGGTCGATGGTATCGACCCAGTGTGGTAGCGACAGCCTTCTTGTCTTTTCGTCCGAGTGCCTGTAGCCATCTCGATACCATCGACTTGGGTCGATGGTATCGACCTCTCTGTAGCGTCGGTTTTTGTCGTTTAGCGACACTATAGCCTCCATGCGTCGATGGTATCGACTTGGGGTCGATACTATCGACAGCTCCCTCGCCAGCAACCTGAAGGGGTCTCGATACCATCGACTTGGGTGTCGATGGTATCGACTCTTTGCTGCTCCTTTCGGCTGGGAACCTACGGCCTCGTCGATGGTATCGACTTCCGTCGATGGTATCGACGGAAGCAGATACTTGTTTTTTCCTGTAATTCAAAGACAAGATCAAATAAATCCACACAATTAATAATAATGTGATAATGAATGCTCAAAATGATGAAACTAAGGGGATTTGACATAAAATGATGGCAAAGACCAAAATGGATGAATTATGCAATATTAACCATAAAAATGACTAATAAAAGCACAAAATACATATCAAAAAGGTCTATAAATGCGACTCAAAATCATCGCATCACATACCCTGGAGGGTAAGGGTAAGGGTAGAGATTTTTATTACCCTTTACCCATTTACCCATTCCCCGTTTCCCCGCTGTACTATAAGGGGAGGGTAAGGTATAGACATTATCCATACCCTTTTACCCGCACATGATATAAAGGTTACACAAAAATATATTCTAAAGGGGTTTGTATGTAAATGTTTAACCCTAATACTTTATTCTATCATTGGAAAATGACTTTGTATTGTGCTTGTAATACTTTCTTGTTGAGGGAAAAACATATATATCTTACAGAAAATGGGGTGTTGGTGAAACACTTATTTGTTATGCATACTTATGCAAAGGAAAAAAACGATTTATGCATAAAAAGTTGTTATTGTGTGAATTGACTTAACTTTACATGGAGAAACATATGATTTTGAATTGGATATAATGTTTTATATGTTGTTATCAATAAATTAGTTATAAAATTATTAAAAATCAACACAGAGTGTGTATAAAACTATTTTTTGTCAAAATTACCCGCTTACCCTTTACCCTCCCTATTTACCCTGTGGAGAAGAGGATAAGGGTAAGGGGAGGGTAAGGAGATTGCTGAGAAGGATAATTACCCTTACCCTTACCCACTACCCAAAGAGAGTAAGGGTAAGGGTAAGACCTTACCCTCCCCATACCCTCCCCATTGACAGCCCTATCCATATGCCCTACCCGCTCCCAATCATTGCCATTGCTTAGTCTTTCCAATCCGTGTAACATAAGCTTAGGTCAATGATAATCGTCTTATAGAAGATAATGAGATTTTTACTTAGACTAGTCATTGAAATAAACTACGGCATCATCGGGGGTTGCATTTAATTAGAATTTATTGGGACTTTTGAACTAGTTTCGTTGGAGGAATAAAGTTTTAATTTGGAATATCATGGAGTTTGGGAAAATATATTCAAAATCATTAGACGATGAATTATATGTAATAATGTAAATTTATATAAAAATGTGAAAAATGGATGACGAACAATGATGATAGTCAACACATCGTTCAATTAATGTATTGTGTAACCAAGAAACTTGTTTTATTGACTAATGGACGGTGAAAAACATGAGATGGACTAAAACATGATCGATGAGATGATGTTTCACATAATCATTTTTGAATTTTTAAATTGTGTGTGTGTGTGTGCTTGTGTGTGTGCGCGCGTGTGTGTGCGTGCCTATGTGTTTGCATATGTGGGTGTGTACATGTGTGCATGTGTGTATTGGTTATATGTGTAGCATTGTTGTCTGATCGTGGGTGTTGGTCCATTATTGACAAATATCTGAAAAAGAATTGCAACATTAGAAAAGGTTTTCGTAGACGTGGAAAAGGATGATATTAGGAACGGTTACATGATAAGATTGCATGAGCTTTTATATTAAGGATAAAATATGATAGGGCTTCAACAAATGGTATGTGCATACATATCATATACATAGAAATAAACCTAGTAGTATAGCTAAGGAAAATGATACTCGAGGGGAGAGAAGTAACCCAAAGTGGCATTATGAAATTAGAAAGGAAATAAGTTTTCTGCCACACAACTTTATTAAGTTACGACAAAATAGAGACAATAGAAAATGAAATATAAATGCATCATATAATATCTAATTTGTATTGAAGGCATTAATTGTTTATAGTTTAGCACTAGGATAACATCCATGTGTGATTATTTAATGAGTTAATGCAATCCATAATTCACGTTCTCTTCAATATAAGAAAGAAATGGCCTAATCTTTGGAAGAAAAAAACATCTTAGTGCAATCGGTTTTGGGACTAAATGTGCCCCTGTTAGCGGCGTTTTTATTAGTTTGTTTTGTCCTACCAGTGGTCGAGTTCAATGTTAAAAAAAACAAGTATATTAGACATATTTAGTTATAAGTTTAGGTAAAAGAGAATCTATGCATGCCAAATAACTACAATGCTTGAGCTACAAAGTATCCATGAATACTTGAGGATGAACTTTTTTCTATTTTCTTGTCAGTTTTTCTTCTCAATTATAATGAGCCTATATATGAAAAAGAATTATGAATTGTGAAATGTATAATCTTATCAAAAATCAATATAATTGGTTCTTATCCTTAAGGTACAATGATGGTGAGGGACACTGATGAGCCTATAGAGTTGCATAGAATTTTTACAAGGATGACCGACATGATTAACAAGAGAACATGTAGTTGCTTCAAAAGAATCTCTAATAGGGAATTTTGTGGTCATGCATAAAATGAGTGCAATATTTATTGAAAAGCTTCAAGACATTACAATATGAGCAACCCGGCTATATTATGATCCCTACTATCTCTTTAGTGTGTTCTAATTGACCACTTTCACTATCTTAGTACAAATACTAGGTGTCAATCCTATCTGACATATCATTGTAGTGGTGATTTTGATAATCCTTGTAAAGAAACATGTTGTATGTATATCTATGCCAACATGATGACTATGATTTTTTTGAACTTGTGCCTAAATATTGTGTTATATTTTAGAGCTTGTAGACAAAGTTTCAACAATCCATATGCTAATAATTATTAGAGAAACAAATCATTAATAATACTATAACAAGCATTACTTGTAATTTTTCATTGTTGTTAACTGATGTAATTCATATGACCATGTTTTAATATCATGATCTTGATGGAGATCATTGTAAACTTAGGTGACTTGTCTTGCTTTAATGAACTACTAAGAGCATGGAAAACGTAATGGCATATGCTAGCAACCATTACAACATTAAAAATCTAGCTAAAGAAGATGTATTGCAAATGCATACATGGTTGATAAACGTAACGAATGTTTGTATTTACATCAATGAGCCAATTCACAACTTCTTATAGAACATTTCAAGAGCAACACACTAATTGATCCCTAGGAAAAAAGCAACTCTTCTTACTAGGACATATTCATTAGAGCAACTAAACTACATGAAGAATTTGGAAGGACCTTAGTCATCATACCTATTAAATTTCAACATAAAATGGATTTGATTCTACAATACGTCTTTCATAAGTGATATCATATAACGATATCCCACCAAAAAAAATATTATATTACTATAGAATAATTGCAAAAAATGCAAACGACATGTTCAATCTATAATATATATCAAAGGTGCAAAACATTACCACAAATAATGTGGGCCAACCAATTCAAAGCAATGGCCGAAAATGATTGATTGCTCCCAACCATCTAACTAAATGTAACGAATGAAACGATACGAAATCATCTTGCTAGCTCAATTGAGGATGTTGATTCATCAATATGTTTTTTGTTTGGTTAAGAACTGATACGACCGTCCATCAATCCCCATTAACCCTTCAAACACAGAAGTCCTAGACCTCGGTCCACTCTCCTCCACACAAAATATTTGGTATAAATTTTAGTATAATGACAATATGTAATTGGATGCAATCTGTGTATGTGTAGTGAGTGCTCACGAGAAGCATCTTGTGTGTGCGCCTATTTGTTTGTGTGCGTGCGTGCGTATGTCTAGAGGGCGTGCGTGTGGTGTTCTTTTTTAAATAACAACGTAGTATTTGGGGTTTACATGGTGGCGTTCTATTTTAGCAAATTAAGGGCTCAAATTTTTCACTACGGCAACTTTGTAAAATGATCTGGACCAGATCAAACTACATAACACTGGTTCAATGTGATTATAAATGACAGCATCTTTCAATTCAATCCAGTTCAAACTCTGGTTTTCTGTTTATGGCTTGTTTGGCTGGACTGAATTTGGAAAATTATCATTTGCCCTGCACCACGTTTTAAAATTATGCTTGATCAGGCGTATTATGAAACCATAGTGGTCCATATCTTTGAACAAAAATGCACGGTGTATAAGATGAATGCAACCGTGCGTTTTGGTGCTGTGTTTGTTATCTTCTGAAGATAACTGGTTCTACCAAATAGGAACATAAAAATAGTAAACATTTGCTATTCTGCGGTTTTATTTTCTATCTTGCAATAGTAAAAAAAAAACATCATTTATGTACCCACACTTAATCAAGTCACTGCCACATTACATCTACAGTGACATCA
Source organism: Alisma plantago-aquatica (assembly GCA_963693085.1). Taxonomy (NCBI): domain Eukaryota; kingdom Viridiplantae; phylum Streptophyta; class Magnoliopsida; order Alismatales; family Alismataceae; genus Alisma; species Alisma plantago-aquatica. The sequence goes on along the minus strand of OY856410.1, from coordinate 1,008,859,077 downwards.
TTTACATAAGATGGTTAGTAATTACTTGCTGACTATGCATTCAGAAGTCCAGAAACCAACCGTCAGTAGACTACTATCAACTGTTTGCAAACAACAGAATACCATAACTCTGAAGTCCATTCAGATTTTTTTCAGTCACACCATCAGTACGAGTTTCTGGCGTCTCCCTCACGGGCACGGCCTTAGTGTCTGAGCTTTTTCGCCTAATAGAAAACCATAACTGAAGTCCAATCTACGAGTACTTGGAAACTTTACTGGTTTTCAACCTTTTCTGAAATTCTGATCTGCTTTTCTTCTTTTTTTGTCTAAGTGGCTGACCTACCTCATTTCCAGCTCTCATCTAGTTGACCTTGTTGGCATTGGCCATCTTGCACAATGATGAATTTTGTATCCTCCTTTACTACCCTGCTAGCTGCAGCGTCAGCTTTCCGACACCTCTTTTTGACACGACAATCCCTCCTTCCTGTGCTGACTATTTGATCTTCCGCATCTTTCAAAGACTTTCCTTTTTTGGCCTTTCTGGATACCCGTCAGCTTTCCCACACCTCTTTTTGACACGACAATCCCTCCTTCCTGTGCTGACTATTTGATCTTCCGCATCTTTCAAAGACTTTCCCTTTTTGGCCTTTCTGGATACCCCTTTGGAAGAATCATTTCTCGATTTGGTGACACCATGCTTAATTGTTAACTTTTGTTCTTCAGGCACGAAGGCCGAAGTCCTACCACCAGCTGTGACGAAGTCAATCATCTGACCGTTGATTTTTCTAGATTTCTTTCCCCAGCGAAAGTGAAACAACCATTCAGCAGGAAAGCGACTGCAGTCAGCATCCACAGAGACCGCATAATGTATTACTTCCTTAATACATCTGTGTAGCAACTGAGAACTCTCGTTTGACAACTCTGAAGCAATCTGGAGAGGGTGAATTTTAGATTGATACAAGACCTCATCTGCAATCCAATTCCCAATGCCTGATATGTAGCTCTGGTCAAGTAACAGAGCTTTGATACCTATCTTTCTTTTGCTTAACGAGTTCACAAACTCATCTTCTTGCATGGGCTCTAGTAAAGCATCAGGACCTAGCCCAGATATTGGAAGCTCGGATGTCGGATCATTTAGTAGACGAACTTTTGCAAAGCGCCTCTTGTCTGTGAAAGACAACTCCAAGCCATCATCTAGTACCACAAACACTTTTGAGTACTTGGATGGCCACTCCGAGGTTGGATCAACAGCATACCTTTTTAACCTTGTTAAGGCCACGCCTTTAATGTAAAAAGCACCAGCCATTCCAAACTGAAATGAGGGGAATGGAGGGGAGTCAAGTTGGAGCCAGAGGTTCTTACCCTTCCGAAGGGAAGCAACTATGGTTTTCCCCACAATAGAGGTTTGGAATTCAGCAGAAGAGACCCCATTGATAACCTTCTGGTCGTCTGACACAATGACTTTCACAATCTTCTTCCCCACACAATGCTCCTCAATAGCTTTCCTCGCTGCCTCTACCTCCGGGAGCTCTGGCATCTCCACGTTCCAACTTTTGCAGTTATATGAAGTTTTACAGCTACGAGAAATGGTCTATAATCATACTTTTCATTATACATGGGAACTGACAGGTCATCTTATCATTGGAACATATACTAGGGTGAGAAATATTAAAAGATTATAAGCGAGAAAAAAACTTGGGGAAGAAGGGGCATGTTCACCAAAATTTTGTGGTCCTCAATTATTGGAAACTGTCATGATCAAGAATAATAGTTCGTCTAATGTGTTGACATTTTGGAATTTTGGGTTTTAAACATTTATCTTAGCTTTGAATACCTGAGTACTACAAACAGTTAATGTATTGATATTTATCGCACTTTTTACTTCATTTTCACAAAATTTTGGGAGTCACTGGTTTTTCACTTTGTAACTATATTTTGCACTATATCTACAGTAATATAGCAAACAAAAACAATTCATACTCTTGGGACTTGACTGATCCCATGTAACGTAGACTTTAGTGATAAGCTCCAAGTTTTCATTATTATGTTTTGTTTGATCTGCAGATATTAAATTCTTTTTTCTATGTGATCATTTCAATAGATTTTTTTTCTTCTTATCTAATTCATTAATAGTACCATTTATTTAATCGTTATGTTGATAGGCGATTGACACAAACATCCACCACACAAAATTAGTAAATACATATATAAACACATCTGCATGTAAAAAATCCGTTTTATTCCCATTTTTTCCAAAATAGATGACTGCACTTTTGTCAAACATTTATACGAATTTGGCAAATCTCCTGCATAATTCACAAACTGTGACTGTTTTAGCTAACCTGAGCATATCCCAAATTTTGTATTTGTGACTATGCTCATGCCATTTGAATACATGGTAACAGCAAAAAACTGTGGCTGCATACCTATTGTAACACAGTGCGAATCTCATGCACTAGCATAGATGCTTTAACAACACCATAGTATCACCCCATTCTAGGGGAATCCAACCTCATGCGCTCGCTTACATGTGTCAATGAAATTGTATCATGTGACACCATAAACCTGAGCTCAACACCACTCACCTGCGCCGGAACGGCATCTGGTAAAAAGGCAGACATCCTGTGATTAGCGTTCTCTGTCATAACGATCAGTGCCCTACCCAAAGAAAGCAGGTATTTTGTGATGCAACTATATTATCTGTATATAGCATAGATAAATCATAAAAGGTATCGCTTCCCAAGGTTTGCAAAATGATTGTCCAAAATCTCCAGGTGGTCCTTTCCATAAAAAAGAAAACGCCAACAAAGAAAATTCTAGCAACTTATAACTAGTTTCTGAAACATGTAGGCCTCTATTGAAGAAGCTTTTGGAGTGCCTTCACATGAAGAATGACAGAAGGATGAGGGACTCCACCCCATCCAACTAGATCGATGACTCAGATTTTGTCCAAACACCTCTAGAGCACCCCCAAAACCCTCAAAAAAGCAAGACCAAATGTAAATGTGGAGGCTGTTCAGAGTTATTTAGCTAATAGGTTTATTATCTAATTAGTAAATAGGCCTAAGTGTGTTTGAACAATTAGGGGTTTGTTCAATTTTACAAGTGCCCCCCTCTCCTATATATTAATAGGAGCAGGGTTTTTCATAACAAAATTATCCCATTTCCCATTTATTTATTTACATTGTATCAGAGCATCCAATCTAGGGACTTAAACCCTATAAGAGATGAAGAGAGAGGAAATCTTCTCTTGTGAATGGTCGCCCCTGCCCCTTGGTTGGTTGATGTGCCTCCAATTGTTGTTGTTCTCTTCCTATTACTCTCTCTGCCTCTTCCTATTTGAGGGTGACCCGCGCCAGCCCTAAGGAGGCTACTTGCCAATGTCGGCCCTCTTCAGAGGCAGTTGTTGCCGCAACAGAACCAGTCGGTCGTGTGATACATTGCCAGCCTAAGGGGGAATCTCTGTCCAACTTCCAACCCCCTTACAAGGTGTTGCTGTTGTTGCAAGCCTCTGTCAGCCTGTTTGTTGTCATTGTCAGCTTGCTTGCTGCCACCACAAGATCTGCAAACTCACTTGTTGCCGCCTCCTCTATGCAGCCACTTGTCGGCCTTGTAAGCCTCGTGAATGTTGTTCACTTGACCACCATCAACAGCCTGCTATACCTAATGATTGATTGGCTAGCCGCGGCTGTTGCAAACATTTTTTTTTTCATAATAGCAGAAAGGGGAAGGAGCAAATTGTTGCAAGCAGCTTGTTTTGTCGACATTAGGAAGATCCCGAAGGTGCCCCTCTGAAATAATAGAAGACGGCTAGTTGTTGTATTGATAAGAGGCAACCCTGATCCTATATATAGGAAATAAGGGAAGCATACAGCCTCAAACTAAACCCTAATGGGCCAAGACATACTTGGGCCCATATTACAAAGACACTTAATAACATAAATAAACAGACTCTCTAATACTCCCCCTCAAGCTGAAGTTGGGAGAATCTCAAATCAGCTTGGAAATAGATAGACGTACTAAAAAATGGATAAGCCAAGCCCATACAAAAAGAATTCTCCCCCTCAGTATTACAATTAAGCACTCAAACACTCAAATACTCCCCCTCAAGTAGATACTCCATAACAGGCAAGCAGGTTGCAGAAGCTTCTCGATCATTTGGAGCAGAAGTTTATCAATCATCTGGAGCAGAAGCAGCAGCAGAACATGATGGTCTTTATCATAGTCGCTAATATCGCAGCAGCATACAGACTCAAACTAAACCCTAACGGACCAAGACATACTTGGACCCATATTACAAAGACACTTAATAACATAAACAAACAGACTCTCTAATACCCCATTTTTCCTTACTCCTGCTTAGACCTGTAAATGGATATCTGAAATCCACACATTTGATCCAGATTCGAGTCCGGAATTTTGAAAAAAATCTGACATCCGCATAATCTGAATTGGATTTAGGATATCAAATTTCAGATCTGAAAATTTCGGATAGGATATCGGATATGGTTGTATCCGCTCCGAAAAATCTGAATCTGACAAATATATACATATATTATTAAATATATATCATGTATATATAAAAATATGAAAATATAGATATTTTATCATATATATCCAGAATATTAATGCTTTCTATATATAATATATTTATAATAATACAATTATGATTTCTGGTTCGGATCGGATATTTATCCGAATTGGGATATTATTTGTCGGATTGGATTCAGATATTATTACGTGATATCCGTCGGATATTGGATCGGATATCGAATAGAATTTTTTTTGTATTTGGATATCGGATATAGTAGTGTTTGATCCGTTTACAGGTCTACTCCTGCTCTGCTTTTCCTGCTCCGGTCTAGGAAGAGCGACATGTTTTTGTTGTATGATTCATTATGGCTCGATCACCCCTCCTTATTGTGGTCACAATGGTATCAACCCCTACTCTCTGTTTGTTGTCAACAAAATGCAATAATATTATTAAATATGAAAATAATATTATTAATATTATATCTTAATCTATCTATCTTAGAGAGCTTCAATGCTACCAATTTATGATGTTATTTATCTTTTGCCATGGTATTTTCTACTCCTGTGTTGCTACTACGCATAGACGATTTCTTGGGAGTCCTTGTGATAAAATGAGTTTTCTGAATATCTAAAACTTGTACCTTATTATCCTTGTGTTCTTGACTATGGTCTCCACTTCATCATCCTTTAATCATTTGCCAAATTTGTGACACTTAACTGAGAATTTGATACATAAATATACCTTGTATGTATATGAATATGACTTGTTACTCTTTTGGATCATTTATGTACTTGACTTTATCCTTTGGATCCCAATTTTTCTCTAAATATTCTAAGACTATATTGTGAGTTTTCTTAATATCTCAATCTTGTACCTTATTATCCTTGCATTCTTGACAATAAAATCCACTTCATCATCCTTTAATCATTTGCCAATTTTGTGACACGTGATTGAGAATTTGATAAATAAATATACCTTGTATGTATATAGACATATACCATGAATATGACTTGTTACTCTTTTGGATCATTTTTGTACTTTATCCTTTTGATTCCAAACTTTTTCTAATTATTCTGTAGACTATATCGTGAGCTTTGGGTCCAAATTCCACTCCAATCAGAGTTTCCTAGATTCTTCTATAAATTCCCAAAGAATTGCACCTTTTTTCCCTTGATTTCTCCTTTTTGAGCCAGAAAATGCCCTTAATGGGCCGACCCACGTGCGCTCAGCCAGCTGAGCTGGGCAGGGGACTGACTCGCATGCCATAGGATCTTGATCCGACAGCTGCGGGTTCATCCCCTACCTCGGGTCGGCCGGCTACAATGGCCGCCAGGAAGAGGAACCCTAGCTACCCGGATCTCGGTCAATGCTTGCCCTTTTGACGTGATTTTGTAATCCATTCTTTCCCTCTTGAAGTTTTGCATCTTTTGCCCCTAGTTTTTGGACCCAAGCAACCCCTTTCGTGAAGTACTAGACCCACCCCCCATAGTCGCCGCCATGAAGGATTCTACCCCAAATAAACCCCAACTCTAGGTCTACCCGCCTATATAAAGCCCCTCTCCCGCTTTGTCTCGCCCCTACGCACACGAACCAACCCTTTGATCGCCCTCACCCCCTATCACGGTTTTGGATACCTTGGAGTAGCAGCGCACAGCCATTGCAACACTGTAGCACACCCCTTCTTCTTCGTGCAAGGTCTCTCTATGTCTCTCTCTCTCTCTACAAAACTTGTTTATATCATAACTTTCACATACATACTCAAAAATACACGATATTATAGTTTGTTTCAATCGGGAGAACGAGACAAATCAAATGAGATTGTTATTAAAAACTAGTTCCCAACCCAATTAGGAAAGTTCACAAATGATGATTTTAGAATTAAAAATTGAATTTTTATCTAGGCCTGATCCATTTATCATGAAACCTATTTTGAATCGGAGTTGAACTCATATCTCAAATCTCGATCACCATTGATTATGATGTTGGATATTAAACATGATGAGATGTCGAACTTTAGGTTTTATCTGTAATCTGACCTGAGTTTTAACCAACCACTTGATATGGATAACATGGATAATTTTGATCTCAGAATGACAATGGAAAATATAAGAGATGATTATAACTTCTGGTCACATTAGGACTTATGTATCCTAGACTTGAACTTCGAAAATCTATTTTGGTATCACCTCAAATATTGATCCTTGTATGCATGTTTGCATGCCCAGGATCCTTGATCTATTGTTGACTCGTATTCATAAGATCTAAATGCATAAACAAGCAAGGTAGGCTTTATCCTCTTAAACAAATTATCTAAGGTTTCGTTTGGGTACATAATATATGTATGAGTCATTAGACACAACTTATGTTATTGTTTGAAATAAGTGACTCTTATGATACTTGTTCTGTTTTTCCACGTATATGTATGTTGCTTTCTAAAAATCTTGAACATGATAATAAGCAAACTTTTGATATTGATGATGGATGCATAGAAGTTCGCACCTATGGGTGTAGAGAGCGTCAAATGCTCGAGAAATGAATACAAAGATACCCGCACTATTGGGTATAGAAAGGGTTGAATGTATGAATAGTGAGTGCAAAGAGATCCATAATTATGAGTATAGAGAGGGTCAAATGCATGAGAGGGTATGCAAAGAGATCCATACTCGTAGGTGTAGAGCAGGTCGAATACATAGAGAATAATGCTTGTGGTAATGCATGAATAAAACATGTTGTGGTTTCATACAGGATGGAGTGTGAAATATTGTTTCCTTTTTCTTACATATTACTTCCTAGTAAATATTTTGGTATAACATAGTGTTTTATCGCCAAGCGTACTATTGCACTCACAATAACGTCATGATTCTTCCCTATTAGGTTGAATAAGAAGATTGATGAAGACCTGCTACAATTCATACTTTCGTGTTCGACTATATTACTCTGATGAAAAGTTCATTGAATCGTAAGGGATGATCATAATCGGGTTCGTTAGTTCTTGTTAACCTTTTATGTTCTGAGATATTATTTCTTATTGTATATGTTGGTGTTTGATCCCTTCATGCCGTCTAGGGACAGATGCTTCAATCTCTCTACCACATTGGGGTAAAATAGATCTGTGACAATCCTCTTTACCATTGTCTATCCTACCTTTGTGTTGTTCTCCATATGGTTGTTGTGAGGGGATATGTAGAGGTGAAATGAGGAAACAGAGAAGAGAGGATGAGATGAAGTGAGGAACGAGATAAGGATAGGATTTGCAGTCTTATGTTATGTACCTTGGAGTTTTGATATTGGAATTGTGTAGCTTCATCACCATTCATTTGTTGTTTATATTTAGTGACTCTTATGATACTTGTTCTGTTTTTCCACATGTGTATATGTTGCTTTCTAAAAATCTTGAACATGATAATAAGCAAACTTTTGATATTGATGATGGATGCAAAGAAGTTCGCACCTATGGGTGTAGAGAGCGTCGAATGCTCGAGAAATGAATACAAAGATACCCGCACTATTGGGTATAGAAAGGGTTGAATGTATGAATAGTGAGTGCAAAGAGATCCACACTTATGAGTATAGAGAGGGTCAAATGCGTGAGAGGGTATGCAAAGAGATCCATACTCGTAGGTGTAGAGTGGGTCGAATACATAGAGAATAATGCTTGTGGTAATGCATGAATAAAACATGTGGTTTCATAAAGGATGGAGTGTGTAATATCGTTTCCTTTTTCTTACATATTACTTCCTAGTAAATATTTTGGTATAACATATTGTTTTATCGCCAAGCATACTATTGCACTCACAATAATGTCATGATTCTTCCCTATTAGGTTGAATAAGAAGATTGATGAAGACCTGCTACAATTCATACTTTCGTGTTCGACCATATTACTCTGATGAAAAGTTCATTGAATCGTAAGGGATGATCATAATCGGGTTCGTTAGTTCTTGTTAACCTTTTATGTTCTGAGATATTATTTCTTATTGTATATGTTGGTGTTTGATCCCTTCATGCCGTCTAGGGACGGATGCTTCAATCTCTCTACCACATTGGGGTAAAATAGATCTGTGACAATCCTCTTTACCATTGTCTATCCTACCTTTGTGGTGTTCTCCATATGGTTGTTGTGAGGGGATATGTAGAGGTTAAATGAGGAAACAGAGAAGAGAGGATGAGATGAAGTGAGAAACGAGATAAGGATAGGATTTGCAGTCTTATGTTATGTACCTTGGAGTTTTGATATTGGAATTTTGTAGCTTCATCACCATTCATATGTTGTTTATATTTGCCTCATATATTACTTTGGTTGTATATACTTCATGTATCTCTATGGTGCTACATGTTTATGATTCTACTTATCTTTAGCCATGGTATTATCTACTCTTGTAATGCTACTACACATATACATTGCAGCTATAGAGCTACTCGTATATTTGCCTAAACATCATTGATTTTTTTGGTATATTTGCATATTGATCATGGTCTATCCGCCAACATCAATCTTGCTACTTGTGCTATGCTAGCACATTTTATTTGACATTTGGGGAAATCCCGCTAACATCCTGTGTGTAATTTGTTTTCATATGACCAAGCACCCTCTAAACTGCGACATCAGCGATTGAGATGTAAGCTATTACGTATGTTTCTTGCTATCTACTTCCTCAAAAGCTACTTTATTTATTTGAGAGGCTCATCTACTTTCTTCATGCTACCTGCTTCATTACAATATGTTTCATGAGTCTACAATTCTATTATTCTTGCACTATTTGCTTAAGGTAGCTACTACCTTGACACTATTTACTTTGTTGTTGGGGGAGGGGGTAAAGACTTGCTTCAAGCAATCCTCTCTAAGAGGTGTTTGAGTTTTTGAATTATGAGATTCATGGGGATATCAAAATTTTATATGGGCTATTGTCACCTTTTATGAAGTATGTTTTTCTTGAGTTTTCCTTGGCAATCTGGGCATGGGTTTCACACATACTCCATCTTGAGGGGGATGTTGAGGGTTAGTTATTTAATGGGTTTATTATCTATCTAGTAGTTGGGCTTAAGTGTGTTTGTCCCGTTAGGGTTTGTCCAAGTCTGTAAGTCTCCCCCTCCTAAATATAGGAGCAGGGTTTTGCCTAATAAAATTATCTCATTTCCCTTTATTTGCTTTTTCACAGAGGTGGAATGGGAAAAAGAAAAGGCAAAAGTGAGATGGAAATGAGAGGAAAAGATTCCACATATGCGACTCTCATACTTCACCATATACTAAAGTGTAAGAAAAGATCTAAGTTCTAGGACGGTTGTGTTCATCAGAGATCATGAATGCCCTTTAACATAGGAACCCTTAAATAAGATAGAGACCCTTGCATGCTTTAGTGCATTTTTCATGTGCTAAAAATGATTGGGAATTACTAAAAAGTTGTCCAAAACACAATGTTGAGAAGTCCAGAACTTATTGAATCCATTGTTTGGGCTCATAACAAATTAAAAGTTGCTCTTTTTCTCGAATCCGTTCTTTTTTTCCTAGTTGTAAGGCGAAGAAGAGGGAAGAGCCTTTTCAATATTTTGAGAGATTATGGAAAAGTTGAACAAAAAACAAATAGAGAAAAAAGCCAGCTATCGGAATAGAACCATTATAGAATATATAGATATATCCATAATACGTACATAATATAATAATAGGATAATATATACATAATATAATAATAGGAATATATAATAAAATAAATAGATAATAAATATCTATATAATATCTAATAGAATATAAAATTAGTAAGAATATTAATTAATGACTAACAATTAATAACTAACAAATAATTGCTAACTAACTTTTGCCAAATAATTATATGTTTGATAGCTAATGGTGCCCGTTTTATACTTATATGTGTTTCACGTTGGAATATTTAAGCATGGTTTGTAATGATATCTATGCCATTCATTGTTGGTAAATATATTCTGTTAACCTCAACAGCCTTGGAGTTATAGATATTTTTGTTCCACCTTACAAATAGTTACATTTACCCTAAAATATATTGTTGTGTTTCACCAACTATTGTTTTTTTTCAGATATGTGTCGTGGATATCCAGGACAAACAGCAGTATGTTTGCTAGCTAACTACGACTGTTATGCACTCTAATGAGTTTTATGTTGGAATCGTTTTGCATGGATTATAACTATTGTGGTTTGTCAGAGTTCTTTGCCACTTATAACTGATAAATACGATCTCTTAACCATTAAAACTATTGAGTTCATAAATGTTTGTGTTATTCCTTCATGGTTTACATGCTATTCCGAAATATATATTAATGCAATTTCATGGACTTTTGTCTTTTTTCAGAAATTTGGTGTGGGTATCCAATCATCAAAGGATTCCATTTGAAGACTAATAAATAATATGAACTAAGATATTTGATTGCGAAAAAACAAACTTTGGGCTTGTATTGTTACTTTAAAATGAAAAGGTGTGCATTGTAGACTGCTGAGGCTCAACTTGCGTTCTGGTGATGTAACTAGCAGTCACATCACTATCTTTGCTTAAGCAGTACAAAACAAACTGGTACTTATATATCATCTTCATTGGTCCAATCCAATTGTCAAATGGCTAAAACCAGTATATTTTTTAAGCACTGTTCCAGTATATTTTTTAAGCACTGTTGTATTTGTAAAACTGAAAGAGTAACATTGATATGTCTACTACAAAGAAACTTCTATAATCAACCTACATAATCCAGGTTTAAATGATACCAATGAACCATTTTCATAAACCTAGAAAGTCAACTGCTAAGGGCCAGTTTGGTAAGATGTTGTTGGGTGTAATTTAATGAAAAAGAAAGTCAGACAATAACAATCATGTCTTTTGAACTCTCCAGATTTTATTTGGTACAATGTAATAAGAGTTGGTTGTTTTTGTTTGTACTCATTTGGTAGCAGCAACAACCTCCGTGTTTTACACCATTGTCCCTGTTGACGCTGCAGCTTCGCGCACTAGAATTGTGTGTGTTGTTCTCAGAAGCTCGTGTAGTACAACTGTCCAACTCGCAAAAGCGCCAACTGCACCCGACCCTTCGTTTTTTTGGTGCAGTACCAACTCCTTACTTTTGGCCTTTCAAGGAAGCAAACCGGGAATCACAACTCCTCAAACTACACCCGACCTCACCCTACCAAATGAAAAACATGTTCCAATTTCTGGAAATCGGATGAGCTTTTTTGGTCCAACACCCTACCAAACAGGCCCTAAGATAAATGTGAAAAAAGTATGCATATAAGGTCAATATATCCATATCAACTTCCAAAAACTTCATTTGTTTGCATAGTACATTTTCTTTACAGATTGCCTTCTAAACATTTCCCATAGAGCTAGTGTCATTACAAAATTCCATATCAATTTCAGTCAGCCCCTATTTTGTGGATCGAGAGAATATTATTGATGAATGTTTATCATTAAAGTATTTTATTGAAAGCAAGGTTGTCAGAACCGACCAGCGAGCGAACCAGTGAAGCTTCCGGTTCTCGGTTCACTGGTTCAACCAGTGTTGGACCAGTTCAATCGGTGACATCAGCATGATGTTATAAATTGTTTTAAAGAACCATATAATAAATAGGAAGCAAGATTAGATAAACATATCAAGGAGAATATCAAAAAATAGCCAATAAATCAATCGAACACTGCATATCCTGTCAAATTGGAACAAAATATTGGAATGATACATAAAAGATTAGCATGGCCCCTGCGCAAAAGATGACACGCACGAATCAAGAAATGCTCCAAACTATAGTGGAAAAGCAAAGGGGATGAGAGCATGGAAGCAGCAGCGGAAATAAACATAGAATGGGGTCTGAAGGTCAAGGTATACACATGGCCAAGAGCCGACAGATTGGAGAAAACTCAGACCAGTTCAACCGGTCTGTTGACTGCTTTTGGCCGATTTGAGGTCATATACAAGTTTGTGAGAGAAATGAACCGTCCCAACCACCGATTCTCGGTTCAACTGGCCAGTTTGGTTCGACTCAGACAACCATGGTTGGGTTACTGCTAGTCTGGAGGCCGTCGGCTTTCACTTAAAGTAAGGTTGTCAGACAACCATGGTTGAAACCTTTATAGAAGAAACTGTATAAATTTCATGTTTTATTCCCAAACAAGAATCCAGCTAGCTCTATTTGAAATATAAGAAGAAAAAAGCAGATGGCATTCGAGAGAATACTGGCGATATGACAGCTAATAGATCTTTAAGAAACCTTTCTCTAGAAAATAGAAGTATATCTCTTAGATATCATGTTGCCTCAGTCCATGTTTAATAGTCTAGATGCTCAAAATGTTTGCCATTTGTTAGAAGTAAAAGGAGATATCAAGTCATGTAATATGGGTTTATGTTTATAAGCCCAATGAAATTTGTTGCCCAAGTAGGCCAACCTCCTTGTTGATTTCTTTGAAATTTGTTACTCTTCCTCAAGTAGATCAATGTTCTGTTTTCCTTTTCTTTCCTCCTCTTAGTAATTCCTCTTGATTCATATATTGCTCGTAGGTTAATATATAACTATATATATGTCTATGTATGTAAAAAAAAGTCTAGGAACGCCTAGGCTGTCTAGGCGTCACTAGGCAACGCCTGGTGGCCCGGCCGCCTACACAACCTAGATTGTGACATGTTAGATTAGAAGATTAGTTAGATGATTTATTTACAAAGTCTCTAAATGGTCGTTTGTATAGTGTTTATGTAGCAAGCTAGGCACATATGATATGATGCACCAGGTTAAGGGAAAGTGTTAACATATACATATAGGGACATGTTTATAATTGTAGAAAGTCTCGCGAACCTATGTGTCAACTGCCAAGTCTGTACAAACTTTTTGTGTATAAATATACATGCACGCCAAGGTACAAGGGTGTCCAGCATTTCTCCCATATTTGGTGTCTCCACCAAAAACCTTCCACCAAATGGTTACTACTCAATATGATACTAAAATTTATAATCCTTTAGACTGATAATGCACTCAAATATGTCTGAACTTCCTTTGTCAATTTTTGTCATAGCATCGAGATGATACACCAACGCTCTTCTGCCTAAACTCCACAATATAATGGAGTTGTTAAGTGCAAAAAACAGCACTTATCGGGATTGTGAAATAATAAGATTGTATTGAATGTAATTGGATTAGATGATTACAAAACTGGACGCCCTCTCCTTTATATAGGAGAGAGGAGAAACCCTGAGAGTTGTGTCCCAAGTAATCTAAACGGGCCGAGACACTAAAGGCCCACTAACTAATTAACCTATTAACTAAATAGGCTAATATATACTCTTTAACACTCCCCCTCAAGCTGGAGCATGGGTGAAACACATGTTCAAAGCTTGGAGGTTACAAGACTCGATAAAACGATAAAAGAAATGATAAATCAAAGATAAAGGATAAATATCACTCCCATACAAAAAATGTTACTCCCCCTTAATCAATACTCCCCCTGAATCATATAGTGATGATGACTCTGCAGGCTGAAAATACTCGAGCTTTGAAGAGTGTCTTTCTTTGAAGTGCATCTGAAGAGCATCTGAAGAATGGACCTGATACTACAGCAGTAATTCGCCACTTGGAGCAGACGATCATCCATAACACGACCACGACGAATTCACTGGAATATGTACTTAACGCGGCACGAACGCGGATCTCTCAATGATGATGTAGTAGTAGTGGTGTCTTCAAAACGTCGGAGAAGATGTGCATAACGTGGCACGAACACGGACGGACGATATGTTGATGATACGATGCAAGTACCATAACTCTGTAGCGTGAACCTTGGGGGCTTGACAGGAAAGGAGATATCATCCATCAAGGAAAGTCCCAAGAAGATCAGCAACAGGTGATATCGAAATAGCAGATGCAGCTCGAAGAAGACGTGATGAAGCAGTTCGGTGAAGATAAACTCTGAGCTTCTGAAAATCTGAAGAAGCACCCATCTGTCTCATATGAATGCAGCTGAAGAAATACACCATCAACACTTGACGTACATAACGCGGTACGAACGTGGATACGGTGTCGACGCTGAATGAAGCTGGCTGGAGGTGGAGAACAGACGTGCTGAAGAATGTGAAGCTCCATGAAGATAATAGCCTGGAAGATATATAACCTGAATACATATATCATCATCTCATCTCATACTCTCTCTCTCATACATTCTCTCTCATATTCTCATGCTGGCTCTCTCTTCTCATCTCTTCCTCTCCTCTCTATCCCCCCCCGCACACCAAATACGACGAGAGTGAGTGTTTGGTGTGGAGAAATGGACACATGACCCCCCCCCCGTACTATGGAAAGGGATACACACATGATATGGGTGGGTGGGAAAGGAATTGGTGGATTTGAGAGAATTTCGTGTATATGGAGATGTATAATATGTGGAGAATGAAACTGATAACCAGAGAGAATATGCTAAATAGGCTTAAAATTGGATCCGATTAGCAAAAGATATGACCGATAAGGATCTGAATAGCAAGATGCATATTGTATATGAGGGGCTAGTAAAAACAATTTGGAGTTGTTTGGTAGCAGTGGGGAGTGGTGGGTGACTGATTAAGGCGTTGGACAGCAACGACGAGATGGAGAGCAGGCGTGAAGCAGCGGTAGAGGCGGCGGCAGTTTTTGATGGCCGGCGGCTATTGTAGATGGCCGGCGGCGGTTTTTAATGTTGTCGACGGTGGTGGCGTTGCTGTTTAGGCTGATGGCGGCTACGGCTGGCGACGCTGTTGGGGTTCGGTGATGGCTTCGATTGGAGAGGAGCCTGCTCATGGAGACAGCTGTTGCGCCTGCCCCGGGCGGCGGCTGCGGTGCCTGCCTTGGGCCACGGCGGCGGCTGGGCCTTGGGCTGCTGGTGATAGCTGTGGCGGCTGCTGGTGTGCGCTGGCGGCTGCTGCAGTTGGAGATTGACGACGAACAGAGATCGCCGTGAAGAAAGATCTCCGGCGTACAGAAAGAAAATTGGATCTTTTAAGAACGGAGAATAGATACGACCATAGAGGCCAAGATATGCCTGGCGGACAGCCGGCCTAAGCCATGGCAATGGTGGCGGCCGCCCGCAGGCGGGCACTCCCCTTCGGTTGCTCTCTCTCGGAGAGAGGAGTGGCGGCTAGGGCAATTTTCAGCGGTTAGGAGGGAGGAGAGAGGGAAGCGGCGGCTACTAGGTTTTTGCTCAGGAGCGAACCTGGCTCTGATACCATGTGAAATAATAAGATTGTATTGAATGTAATTGGATTAGATGATTACAAGACTGGACGCCCTCTCCTTTATATAGGAGAGAGGAGAAACCCTGAGACTTGTGTCCCAAGTAATCTAAACGGGCCAAGACACTAAAGGCCCACTAACTAATTAACCTATTAACTAAATAGGCTAATATAGACTCTTTAACAGGGATATCAGTCGGGCTCTTATGCTTCAAGTACATATATTGAAACATCTATGAGTTGAAGCTCTTTTTACGGCATGCACCCCAAGGTACAAGGGTGTCAAGTAATTATCCCATATTTAGTGTCTCTTAACAAAAACTTTCCACAAAATGGTTACTACTCAATATGATACCAAAATTTATAATCCTTTAGACCAATAATGCACTCAAATATTTCTGGACTGCCTTTGTCAATTTTTGTCATAGCACCAAGATGATACATCAATGCTCTTGTGCCTAGACTCCACAACATTAGAGTTGTTGAGTGCAAAAACAGGCACTTGTTGGATATCACCCGGGCTCTTCAAGTACATATATTGAAACATCTACGTATAGAAGCTCTTCTTACAGCATGCACCCCAAGGTACAAGGGTGTCTCTCATATTTGGTGTCTCCAACAAAAACCTTCCACCAAATGGTAACTACTCAATATGATACTAAAATTTATAATCCTTTAAACCTATGATGCACAAAATTATGTCTCGACTGCCTTTGTCAACTTTTGTCATAGCACTGGATGATACACCAGCGCTATTATACCTACACTCCACAACAAAATGGAGATGTTGAGCGCAAAAACAGGCACTTGTTGGATATCGCCCGGGCTCTTATGCTTCAAGTACAATTATTAAAACATCTATGTTTTGAAGCTCTTCTTATGGCATGCTACCTATTAACCAGCAGCCTTCTTCCTTCCTAAAGGGCATTGTTCCCTTCACTGTGATACATTGGTCAAGGACGAAGGTTCATCTCCCTCTTTGTGTCTTTGAGTGTACAGCTTTTGTGCACAACTTCGCCCCTAGGGCCGACAAACTTGATCCCCAAGCAATCCAGATTGTCTTTCTTAGGTATTCCTCATTCCAAAAAGGCTATAAATGTGTTGCCTGAAGTTCAAATGCATGTACATCTCGATCAATATGACACTTCTAGAATTTGATATGTTCTTTACCTAAGTTTCCCTATCGGACCCTGACTTACCAAGCTTCCCACAAGGCACTTTTGTACCTCTCGAAATCATTGTTTTCTCTTCTGCCATTGTGATTCCTAACAAACCTCCACAAACTTAGCCACCAATGAAAATTCCTACCTATGTTAAAGTTAATCTGCATAGAAGGCAATTGGATCCTTAGACTCAAGCTCTGCCTTCAAGGACATAGTCTGAGACATCTTCTATGCTAGTGGCCCACCACAATGGTACTCACTCGTGTACCATCCCACGTCACACTTCTCATACTTGTTACCTTTCTAAACTCATGAAATCTACCAAAGTTGTTGCTCTTGCTCTGGACAGCATCCAGATTCCACACAGTTGTCAAGAAGCTCTCAAAGATCATGGTTAACATGTTGTGATAACAGAGGAAATGAATTCTCTACATACGAATCACTCATGGTTGCTTGTTCCTGCTCCACCAAGACACAGTATTGCTGAGTGTTGCTAGGTATTCTCGATAAAGTATAATTTTTGATGGAACGGTGGAGCATCTCAAAGCAAGTGTGGTTGCCAAATGCTTCACCTAGACTATTGGGGTAAACTTGTTTGAAACATTCTTGACTTTCATATGCATGCACCAGTGTTTATTCTTCTAGTACCTCTGAATTGCAAATGACACCAACTTGACATAAGAATGCCTTCTTACACAGACCTAGCGGAAGAGGTCTACATGTAACAACTCCCCAAATTTGTTGAGGGGAGTCCGCAAAACATCGTTTGTAAATTGCAGCAATATACAGCTTAAAGCAATCATCCCGTGCATGGTTCAACAAGAGTAGCATGGTTCTTGAATCTCTGGTTTCAACGGTCATCTAGCGACCATAGCCTATTCTTATCCAGATGTACTTTTGGTATTATTGTCTTAGCAAGGGATGTTGATGATATTGTCATGACTAATAGGGACAACGATGGTATTGTGGCACTCAAGCAAACATTCAAGTCACGTTTTCAAACTAAAGACGTAAGATAACTCTGATAGTTTTTAGGGATTGATGTTCTTCGCTCCAATAAAGGACTAAATCTCTCCCAGCAGAAATGTCTTAGATCTACTCGAAGAGAGAGGGATGTTGGATTCCATGCATGTTTCCTCCTTGGTGGACTATCATCAGAAACTTTATTCATAGAGGGAGTATTTTTGTGATCCTGAATTATTTTGATAAGTAGTTGGAACTCATACCTAACCATCACTAAGCCTGACATCTGCTTTGCAGTAGTATTCAGCCAATTCATGAGCAATCCACTACAATGTCACCGGCAGTTTGTCTCGCGGAATCTATGATACCTTAAAGGAGCTCTCGTCTCGGGAAAGGATTATTAATGCTATACAAACACCACTTCACAAGTAAATCTTTGTCATGAGCTATGTTGATGCTTATGGGGTAGGTGACATCAATGATAGGAAATGAATATATTCCAAAGTGATCATCTCATCCATTCGAAGGGGAAGAAACAATCGATGGTGGCACATTAGCAAAAATATCGAGCCATGGCTCAAGCATGCTATTACATCCAGTGGGTATTTCTATTCTCCGTGAAATTGGGATCTGAATTCAAAAGCATATGGTTCTAAAATGTGTATGTGACAATCAAGCATCTAAACACAGCCAACAATTGTGTATTTCATGCAAGGACCAAGCACGTCGAGGTCGACTACCACCTTATTAGGGACATGGTCAAATCAAAATGATTATTACTATTTAAGTAAAGATAGGAGAATAGACAACTGAAATCTTTACTAAACTACTTCCGCCTTCTCTCTCTAAATGTATAACAAGCTAGGACTACAGGAAGTGTACTCTCTGGCTTGAGGGGGAGTACTAGAAGTATAAGTCATTTTAGAGTTAATAAGTTATTTAGTTTATCATGTAAATGGGCCTAAGTATGTTTGGCCCATTAGGGTTTAACACATACCTTGTATTATTCCCCTTCCTATATATAGCAGGGTCTTTCTTAATTAACTAACTCAATTGCCTCAAACTTATTTTCCACATGGTATTAGAATAGTGATCTAACCTTAACCTCAAGGGAAATAAAAGGAATTGCTTCCTCCTGCGGCCGGCCAACAACCCTTCTTGGTTTGGCTGCCCGCCTCTTCCCTAGGGTTGCCAGTTGCCACCCAAAGGCCCCTCTCTGTTTGTTACCGCCACTACCCTCCACCAGATAGGAGTCACCAGCCACCTCCACCCAACGATCATCGTCGCCAACCCGTAGTCCAACAAGACACCGTCCTCTCAACAGGCGGGCATCCCGTTGTCAGCTGCTACAGCCAGCAACATGCCTACCAGTCACCGTTGGCTATTGTGACTCGCAACAAGCAACTTTCCGGCTAGAAACGAAGGGTGTGCGGACCTCAACCTCCCCGTCGCCGCTACCAGCCAAAAGGAGGCCAACCGCCACTACGCCAGTGGCAGTCGGTGTATCAGCAATGCATCCCGCATCACCTACCAACCGTCAAAGCAACCTACTACAACGAGTGTCGTTTACCATCGTGCCACCTCTTTCCGTGCCAGGTGCTCAAGTGTCTTAAAGCCCTATTTTTGCATGATTTGTGCTTGATCTACCCACTCAAATCATTATATACCTTTTTTATTCTGGGGCTCCGCCCCTAACCCCGTTGAGGGGTGTCTTCCCTTGACTCCCGCCCAGAAAGGGGCAACAAGAACCCCGCACTAGGGGGGCAACGATACTACAACCAGTTTGTCAAGGAGCATCCTTATCATTGTCCACCCCACCCACTCTCTGTTATTTGTGCTTGGTATAAGGGGAACATATAGAGGGAATAGAATATCACTAGTCCTTACATGTTGTCTAGTTCCAGCATACACATACATGCTTTGTTGACACTTGTTATAGTGCATCTTTCATATAGTAGCGCATCTCAAACATATAGACCAGCTGCTATAGAGCAGTATTCCTATAGTAGTGCTCCTCACCCAACTATTGTGCATCATTCTGGTGTTTGTGCTTTTTGTGAGGAACTACCTCGGCAAAAATGGTGCCTCAAATGACTTGTACAAAAACCTTCCACCATCTACTGTTTTAGATGTTCACTAAAGTTTCAGATGTTTTGCTCCTACGGATGTGGCGATCACCAATTTTCTAGGGAATCTCATTTGCTATTACTGCTTCTTCCTTGGTGCTATCTTGTTTAGGGTAGTGTTTGAGTGATTTAATTATTGTATTGCAAGATTCAAGGAGAGATCGCTTTTTTGTATATGCTATTGTTACCTTTTTCTTATTGGCAAGCTGGACACGTGTTTCACCCATGCTCCAGCCTGAGGGGGTGTACATTAGTTATTTAGTTTATTATGTAAATAAGCCTAAGTACGTTTGGCCACTAGGGTTTATATACAGAAACCTTTATTTGATGTGTTTCGAACAAATACAAGGCACTCTCTTTTATAGGATAAGAGAGTAAGTGAGAAACAGAAGTAGGCAATATAGGATAAAGGAAAAGGCTAAAGACAAGCCAAGTCTAAAGCATAAGTGAAACATAAAGCAGTAAAGCCAATATACTAATAGTCCCCTCTCTTAGATATAGGAGCAGGGTCTTGCTTAATTAATTAACTCAATTGCCTTAATCTTATTTTCCTCAAGTCATATCTTGCATTTGGGCCTAATCAGCTAGAGAAAACATTAACATAGCATGTACTCGTACACTACACCTCTTTACACTCCTATGTTGTATGATGATTATGATTAAAAAATAATGTAACTTGTTAGATTAACACATGCAAAGGTTGAATGTCAAAATAACAAAAGACCTAGAACTCCCCCCTTCCACTTAACAACAAGAAAGACAAGTAACACCCAAATTCCTAAATTCATGAAATTTAATCCACATCCCCAACAAGCCATTAGCCTAATTCTTGAACCCACCCTATGGATAGAAATGTTTGCATTTTCACGGTTTGAAAGAAAATTAAGATTCAAGTCCTATCTAATCCCCTTAAAAGCAATTTCCATCACTTCCCAACTAATTTTGTGTTGTTCATCCTAGTTGTTCCCTACCTATACTCCGTGGGCTAGCATTCCCCACCTCAACCATAATGAGACGAAGGCTCATAATTTGTAGTAGGGATTCACAATCATCTAAGTTAGTCGGAACCATTTGGAGTCGGTATACTATATCTTAAGATCGTCCCTAGGCTCCCCTAATTTAGAATTGACATTAATGGGAGACCACAACTGACAGACTCACATAAACATGAAACGCTCTCCCGTCCTTTGCTAGTGACAAGAGCATGATTGAATTGCAAACCTACCCCTCTTAATGGCAACTTCAAAAGATAAGAAACAGATGTATAGAGAATGACATAACCTTCAGATTGATTTATCAATTGTCACTTAAGAGTATATTGTAGACTGAAAATCTTTGTATGCATTTTTCTAGCTTTCAATATTTGCTTTATTTATATCATTTGTTGACTCAAGGTCAATGTTGACTCAAGGTCTAAATTGACTAAACCCTTGTTTTGATGATGACTAACCATTCTACTTATTTGTGTCAAATGCTTCTACTTGAGTGATTTCAGATTAGGTATAGACATACTCCAACTGCCCTAACTTGCGCATCCTAACTTGGAGAAAAGACAAGTCAAAATCAATGCAAGTGCACTTTTGTGGAATATGATGTATGTCTATTAGAATCATGTTGTAAATCACTTGTAATGATTGTACGACTTGTAATTATGTTTAGAAAAAAATCAGGAGCACTTAAATCGAATATTTTAAGCATTCTAATGACATTTTCCAAAATACATCACAGAGTGCCTATTCGGTCGAGTTTCTCTTGTAACAAACTCGGCCGACACCCTTGATGCATTTTGAGAACGTCCAGGTTCAGTCGAGTTTCCAAAACATAGAACTCGACCGACACCCTGTACTGGCAAATCTGATTTAAGTGATCGGTCGAGTTTTATCCAGGATAAACTCGACCAATGCTTCAAGTTTGCTTAGTGGCATAATACAATCGGTCAAGTTTTCCAAAAGTAAACTCGATCGATCGCACTGTACGGAAAGTGCAGAAAAAGTATTTTTCGTCGTTGGAGTGTTGCAAAACTCGAAAAAATATTTGTTGCAACACCCCAAACGGCTAGTATTCGTCCTTAAGTGTTTCTACTAACTAGGAGGCATCCCCGACTATAAATAGGACCCCTTGGGCTTCATCCCATGGTTAGTCAAGCACTATGAAAGACCCTATATTATAGTTGAGTGCCTCCAAGAGACTCCTTCTCTCTCTAAACTTAATCACTTGCTACATCCATTAGAGTGAGTAGGAGATTTGTAAGAGAGTTAATCCTACATGTATATCTTGTGAGGCTCTCACTTCCTTCACATCCCAATCTCTCATTTCTACCATGAAGATGAAGATGAAGATTCTCTCTCTTGGTGAAGAGAGATGAAGAAGAAGAAGGTAAGGAACCCCTTGCCATACTTGTTAAGGCGACACGGCGTTGGGGCTGGACACCTTGCGCCTAGGCGTCGCCTAAGCGACCTTTAAAAAAAAAATTATGTATATATTTTATGTATATATACATGTGTCATGTTTTTCCCCACTTATATACACACATTGTATAGTTATATATGTAGTTATCTACATATTTATAGTCAATCTCCCCATATATATATATATATATTATTGTATGAAAAAATAACCAATTACATTTCTAATAAATTATCATTGACAATAATGTCAAGGACACGAAAAGAATTATTGTAAAGAATGTAAGAGAGTGATCAACAAATATATATTTATTGTCATGCATAGCTACAAGTATTAAGCAATGTAATCAATATCCTTCATAGCATAGCTACTTAGTACAATCTGAACTGAAGGTGCAAACTAAGAAAAATCAAATGTGTACTAAGAGTATTAGATCCAGTCAAACAAAAAAAGAGTATTAGATCCAGTCAAACCCAAAAAAGAGTATTAGATCCAATTAAAAGTGATATTTGGCACATAAAATAGGCAAACATTGGTGTAGCCATATCAAACATTAAAATAAGTGAATATACAACCAGACCCACAAAACTAGGTCACTGTAGCATTATAAATAAAGCGTCCTCGCCTAGGCACAGCCCTGGGACGCCTTGCCGCTTAGGCGCGCCTAGGCGAGCGCCTTGACAAGTATGTCCCTTGCTGAAAGCTTCTCCTTGGCGAAAGTGCAGTCAAAGACGGAAGATCAATGAACAGTGGATAATTCCTTCAAGGCGGAAGACTTGTGCAAGAGTGGGTAAGTCTTTGGTGAAGGCAGAAGACTCGTTGCAAAGTGGGTAAGTCCTTGTAGAGGTTGAAGACTCTTGGTCATGGATAGGCAAGTCCTTTGGTAGGTTGTTGGCTCCCTTCTCCTTAAAGGGAAGACTGGGTATCCTTGACCCGGAAAAGGAAGGTCTTATTGTATGTCTTATAATGGAGTATAAGTATGCAATGGTTGCAAAAACCTAAAACTTGACCTCTCTAGGTAGTGGACTGACGTTCTCCTAGTTTGGTGATTGGAACCACTCTACATTGTTTGTGTTCTTGTGCTTGTTCAAACTCTATCATCCTTGCTATGTATGTTTAGTTGCACTCAGATTTCATATTTGCAACCTTATCTCTTGACATAATTGGAAGTTCTAATGAAATTTGTTTAAGTGCATTTAGCTCTATTCACCCCCCTTCTAGAGCCCATTGATCCAACAAGTGGTATCAGAGCGGGTCTTCTCTAAGCGTACTTCCACAAGTAGGAGAACATGGGCGATTATCAAAGAGGGAGATACCTCATCAACATTCCAATCTTTGATGGGAGAAATTTCCTCTATTGGAAGAGAAGGATCCAATACTACATCCAAAGATCAAGTCTTGAGCTATGGAGAATGGTGGACCTTCCATACAAGCTACCAGAGACAAAAATTGAAGAATGGGATGAGCCTACTTTGAAGAAAGCAACCTTGAATACAAGAGCCATCAGTATTCTCTATGCTTCCATGTTCCCCACCGAGTTCAACCGGATTTCCTCTTGTGAGACAGTATATAAGATGTGGAGAAAGCTATGTGTCACTTATGAAGGGAAAAAGCAAGTGAAGGAAAGCAAAGTCTACATGCTCAAAGACCTCTTTGAAAATTTCAAGATGAGAAGGGAGGAGAGGATAGTCGAGATGTACTCAAGGCTCAACACCATTGTGAATGGTCTTGTCGTTCTAAGTCATCCTATAGAGGAGAGATCAACTCAAAGATCCTTCAAAATCTCCTCAAGAGGTGGGAATCCAAGGTGACCTCGATTGAAGAAACAAAGTCTCTTAGTGATACCCCTATTGAAGAGCTCATAGGAAATCTACAAGCCGATGAAGTCAAACTTTACAAGCAAGATGAAGAAGAAAGAGAAGAGAAAGAGCTAAAGAGAATAAAGAAGGCTGAAATCAAAGCACAAATTGAGGGTATTGTTGTTAGTCAAGCTTCTCCATCCTCTCAAGTTGAAGAAGATATCATGTACTCCAAGGGTAGACTCTACAAAGACAGGTCATCTTCCTTCACCGGGTGCTTCAAGTGGGGAAAGAATGGTCACTTCAAGGAAGATTGACCACAAGGTAAAAAGATCCATCATCATAAGAGAAGAGAAGAGAAGTACAAGAAGGAGAAATGGCACAAAATCTCAAGTGACTCCTCCAACTCAAGTTCAAGTGACTCCTCCAACTCAAACTCAAGTGAAGAATTTAGTGGAGGATCTAGCTCAAGCTCTAGTGAAGTTGGAGAATGCCACCTTGCTCTCATTGCCTCAACAAGTAAAAGCACAAATGAGGTAAATCTAAACTCTTTAGATAAAGAATCTTCAATTACTATTATTCATGCTACCTATGCCTCTCTTAAATCTTTTAAAAAGAAAAAGAAAAGGCTTGCTAGAATTGTTGATAATTCGTATGAATAAAAGGATGATCTTAAATATATTAATATTTGCTTGCTTGATGAAAACAATGCTTATCTTAGTCAAAGTAGATTCTCTAAAACTTGAAAATGTTAATTTGCTTGATAAGATTAGATTACTAGAAGATCAACCTCTTATGCCTAGTTTTAATGAAGAGCATAGTAATATTGTGAATTCTATCATGCTTGATATTGATATTCTTAAAACTAAAAATGAGGATAAAGATTTTGTTTTGCAAGGTATAGAATCTGAAAATAGTGTCTATCTTTCAAAGATTGCTTTGTTTGAAAAAGAAAATGCTTCCTTGCTAGCTAAAATCAATGTTCTTGAATCTTGTTCTAGTTCCACTGGTAGAGAGAATAATGCTCTTCGTATTGATAGATATTCCTATATGACCAATGTTCTTTGCTTAGAAATTGATCTTTTGCATGCTAGAGATAATATTAATCAATTGTCTTCTACTATTAATTCCCTTATGCATGATAATCATAGTTTGACATCTTCTATGCACAGATGCTTAGATAATAAAAAGAATCTTAATCAAATCTTAGATCATACTACCGAACAAATGGGTAGAGATGGTCTTGGACTTGATAGTAGCCAAAGGAACAACAAAGGCAAAGAACCTTCAATTTTCAATGAAGAATCCTCTAGTTCCAAGCTATGAGATCATGTAATCATTGCAATGAAATTGGTCATTATTCTACATAGTGTCCTTTTAGGAAAGCACCCAAGAGCAATAGGACTTGGGTTGCTAAGCTAACCCCTCCGGACTCAAAAATATGATTGGGGATCATTTCATTCTTCTTCTTGTAGGTCAAGTGTAATTGGATTGACATAAGTTATTGATTTGTGAATTAACTTCTCAATCCACATGAAAAAAGAAAGGTGACATGTGTGTGGGGTAGCAACTAGTAGAAAGGAAATGGTAAGAACAGAGGTAATGTTATTCTTGCTCGTATCCAATCATTGTATGTTTTTGCCAAGTTAGTATGCACTATACATATGGTTTTTGATCCAAAAGTTGTATATTGTGATTATCACTTTCTTGCTCAAAAAACTATTCTTGATGCTTTCATAGTACTTTATTAACTTGATTATACATGTTTGGATATTGACAATATTTTCATCATGACTCTAGATATGATTTTCTGAAATATATGTGCTTTTTAACAACAGTTTTGTTGGCTGAGTTTGTCCTGATAGAAACTCGACCGACAAGCATCAATGGGTGTTGCCAACAGCAGTCATCGGTCGAGAAGTTCAACCTAGAAACTCGACCGACAACATTGTGCACTGAATATACATATGATTTTGTGGAAGAAAATTTCCCTCAACTAGATTTTCCCAACCACAAGCCTTATTCTATACACTCCCTTTGGTACCTTTATATATGCATATTGTCATGCTTTAAACTGCTTATCTTACATACAACTCTATCTCTCTAATTACTTCCTTTTTGATATCTCTATATCATGCAATTACTTGTCTTGAGTTGTTATGCATTTTTTTATGATGATCACTTTGGATCTTTTAGTTGTGTCTTGAATTGCTTCCGTTGTGCTCTAACTTGCTGCATCCATCTAGTAGGATATCTTTTGATGCAACCTGAGATTCTTAGTGGTAATTATCTTTTGGTAATTATGCATATTTGCTAGTGAGTTATATCCTTTGTAGCTTCTGAAACTGCATATCTTTTTGTTTAGAGATATCTTCTCATAGCTTGCTCTTTAACTTGTGCATCTTTTGCTATGATCTAGATCCTACTAGTAGTCATGACTTGTGATATCATCTACTAGTAGTTCGTATACATGTAGTTCTAGCCTTGTTCATCTTTTGATCAAGTGGTATTCAACTATATGCTATGTTTGTATCTTGTTTCATACTTAAGCTTGTTCCTTGAATTGCATATCTACTATCTTGAGTTACTTGCCTACATAACCTTTTCTTGGTTGTTTGCTAGAATTGCATCCAGGTTTGTTCTAATACATGTCTTGATTTGCTTTGTATATATTGCTTAGACAAGCTCTTAGTTTTTGCTCTTCTACTCTCCTTTCTAACATTTGGTATCTCCTTATTCTAACATGTTTCGTTTTAGCTCTTCAACCCCCACTTTTTGAAATGACAAAGGGGAGAAGGCATGGCTTGTCTTATGTAAGATGTGGAGAAGGCATGTGTAAGTAGAAGGCATGTCTTATGTTATATGGATAAGACATATATGTAGAACATATATGAGTAGAAGACATAGTTTCTATAAATGTTGTGAAAGATAACCATGCAGGAGAAATAACATCAATTGGGGGGGGGGATATGAGAACTCCATGAGCATCATTGAGGGGGGCATATTAACTCAATTCTATTGAAACCCCTAGGTTTCTCCAAATGTATGATTTTACTTATAAGATTTCAATATATTTATGGAATGGCTTGTCATCTTCAAAAAGGGGGAGAATGTTGACTTAAGGTCTAAATCGACTAAACTCTTGTAATAATGATAACTAACCATTCCACTTATTTGTCTTTAATGCTTCTACTTGAGTGATTTCAGATTAGGTATAGACATACTCTAAATGGCCTAACTTGCACATCCTAATTAGGAGAAAAGACAAGTCAAAATCAATGCAAGTACATTTTTGTGAATATAATGTATTTCTATTAGAATCATGTTGTAAATCACTTGTAATGATTGTATGATTCGTAATTAAGTTTAGAAAAAATCAGGAGCACTTAAATCAAAAGTTTTAAGCACTCTAATGACATTTCCAAAATATATCACGGAGTGCCTATTCGGTCGAGTTTCTCCCGTGACAAACTCGACCAACACCCTTGATGCATTTTGAGAATGTCCAAGTTCGGTCGAGTTTTCATAACACAGAACTCGACCGACACCCTGCACTGGCAAATCAGATTTAAGTGATCGGTCGAGTTTCATCCAGGATAAACTCGACTGATGCTTCAAATTTACTATGTCGCATAATGCAATCGGTTGAATTTCTCAAAAGTAAACTCGACTGATTGCAGTGTACGGAAAATACAAAAAAAGTATTTCATGCCGTTGGAGTGTTGCAAAACTCGAAAAATATCTGTTGCAACACCTCAAACGGTTAGTATTCATCCTTAAGTGTTTCTATTGGCTAGGAGGCATCCCCAACTATGAATTGGACCCCTTGGGCTTCATCCCATGGTTAGCCAAACACTATGAAGGTCTCTATATTATAGTTGAGTGCCTCTTAGAGTCTCCCTCTCTCTAAGCTTAATCACTTGCTACATCCATTAGAATGAATAGGAGATTTGTAAGAGAGCTAGCCCTACATGTATATCTTGTGAGGCTCTCACTTCCTCCACCTCCCAATCTCTCACTTCTACCATGAAGATGAAGATGAAGATTCTCTCTTGGCTAAGAGAGGTGAAGAAGAAGGGAACGAGTCCCTTGCTGAAAGCTTCTCCTTGGCGAAGGTGAAGTTAAAGGCGGAAGATCCCTGAAGAGTGAATAATTCCTTCAAGACGGAAGACTTGTGCAAGAATGGGTAAGTCCTTGGTGAAAGCAGAAGCATTGCAAAGTGGATAAGCTCTTGTAGAGGTTGAAGACTCTTGGTCATGGATAGATAAGTCATTTGGTAGGTTGTTGGCTCCCTTCTCCTTAAAGGGAAGACCGGGTATCCTTGGCCCGGAAAAGGAAAGTCTCATTGTATGTCTTATAATGGAATATAAGTATGCGATGGTTGCAAAATCCTAGAGCTTGACCTCTCTAGGTAGTGGAGTGACTTTTTCCTAGTTTGGAGATTGGAATCACTTTGCATAGCTTGTATTCTTGTACTTGTTCAAACTCTCTCATCCTTAATATGTATGTTTAGTTGCACTCAAATTCTATATTTGCAACCTTATCTCTTGATATAATTGGAAGTTCTAATGAATTTTTTTAAGTGCATTTAGCTCTACTCACCCCCCTCTAGAGACCATTGATCCAACATCATTAAGTTTGTTAACTTGTATATGCCTTATGTGATAAGATTTTTACAAAGTTAAAATCTGGGTAGTCCTTTAAATACTGAGTGTGCCCTACTCAATAGCTCGATTAAATGAACATCACCACAAGGGGTCACATCCCCCCTTCAAAAGTCGGGCATTTTTCCTCTTGTGGAATGAGATTAAAATTTGTAGGGGGAAAATCAGCCTAGTCCTCAAACACATTTAGTTTGTCATGCTACCACCGACAAATAGTTTAGGTGGTAAATAATTTTTTATCCCACCATTAGTAAGAGAATAAATAAGGAACGCAATATTGTATTACCATTAACAGCCCCAGCCCGAGCCAAAAGGTTCATATCTTCCCTCTCCTAATGACTACATTAGCATGGAGATTGCCAAACAGTGTTGACAAGCAAAGCATGAGCAGCCAATCAAACGATCAATAGAGTTCGATACAATCATTTCAGTATTTGAATGAGCGGGTATGTTTTATTATTAAGTATTTGGCATTACTATATTCTTAGTGATGAACAAAATGATGATAGGTTTTTTTTTATCGAGAGAACTGCCCCCGTAGAAGCGCCACTTTTGTGACCCCCCCCCCAGACAGCGTAAAACTCTCGGGCCCCGAGCGCCCCGCACATTCGGGAACCGGTTAAAGCGCACAGTTGGCCGGCCTGCACGACGGGTATCATTTCGAAGGCGGCCGCTGGGTTTCGAAGGCGGCCGCTGGGTTTCGAACCCGGGTCCCTTCATGAGGGGACACCGTGCCGGACCACCTAAACCACTCCTTCCCGGCGATGATAGGTATTTGATTAAACTAGCCACGTGCAATATCTTCATTCTTCTATTTTTTTTTCTCAAAATGACAGACAGTCTATGTGTTTTATTGACATTAGGAAACATGATTCCCTTAACAAACATACATTATGGTGGATCATGTAGGTTCTGCTCCATCACAACCTAAGCTCACCAACTTTTCTTCTACTTCTCTCATACTCATCTTAGCAATGTCTGGCAGCTACTCTTTTGCGGCCTTTGAGAGCAAACCAAGAGACGCCAAGAAAATTCACATAAAGAGTGATCCTTTGGAAAGAAGTCTATACAAAAAGAGTTATTTGTGATTTATTTATTATGTAAATGGGCCTAAGTGTATTTGGCCCATAAGAGTTTACATCCAAGTTGTAAGTGTCCCCCTCTCTTATACATAGTGGAGTTTTGTCTAATAGATCAATTCATTAGCCTTCATCTTATTTTCCACATGGTATCAGAGGATTGGATCCAACCATGATTGTGAAAACAAGAGAGAGAATTTTAGCTGGAAGGCGGTCGTTGTTTCCCTTAGCCTCTCGCAAGCCTTTTTAGATCTTTTTCCCTTGTCGACTCCTCCACAACTAGACAATTGTATCAAGTTCTTTTCCTTCCTAAACCGTGTGGAGCTTGATAATCATTGGTATTAAGATGATGTTCTTTAGTGGGAATCATCGGCAGTATAGGTAGTTGTTGGTTCCTTTTTTTAATTACAAGATTGAAGATTCCATCGCAATTGTAAACATCTCTACATTTGTTTTCTTCTCCTATCTGAATATCATCTGAATCGGTCACTTTGCAACAATATGAATGTCACGGTGGCATCCCTTGGTTTGGTTCCCATGCCCGTGGTCGTCTCCACCTTGCCATGCTCTTCCCAGTCCATCCATCCCAATTTATTTTCTCCATGTCGCCCATACCCATGTGACCGATAGGTCTTGGTCACCATGGAAGGTACTCATCCACAATGCCTGCCAAAGTCATTATTGGTCATGACCTCCCTGGTCACGACCCCGCTGGACCCCGCTCTCTTTTTGGGCTCCTGTAGACATGTTGGTCATGACCTCCTTGCAGCCTGCCTCCTTGCCTGCCGCCTCTACCGCCAGCCTGCCATGTGAGAATTGTTGTCGGTCATGACAAAATTTGTGCTTCCAGGTCTCCAAGTATCACCCTATTGGCTTGATCAACCTTGTTGGTTGCGTCTGCAAAGCCATAGACCTCTACAGATCCACTAGGTTGCATATGCTCTATTTGCAAGACAAATGCCAGCCAACAACACCATTACGCGCAACCGCAATCAAAGATCATCTCCAACAGCCAATAGTGATAGTGATGCAGCCAAACCACGGCAGCAGCAGTACACACTGGTGGTAGCGCGTCAGAGACCCACCTACGAACTGTGGCATCCCAAGCACCAGTAGCAGTCCAACAGATCATAACAATCAAGAAGAGAAGCAGGAGGACATTCGAATGGATAAAACGTAACAGCCCAACAACTTGTGGATTGCGCCAGCACGATTGATGTGTATATCAATTGCGGTGAATGCTTCGGCTTCTACTCAAAAGAAGCAGAGGCTTAGTAGTCTGCAACGTCTAATCATAGTTATAATAATCACCAAATTTTTTAAAAGGACATGCTTTAAATGTGAATTTCTTGTCGACTGTATGTGACAGTTGGATAACTCCCAATTCTTGGATATTTGTTTTGTTCCCGTATTATTCATGAATTACTCGCCATTTACATTTTTTTTTGTTTTATACGGTTTTGCTCATTTTATATTGTCGAAGAATCTAACTTTGTTCAAGTGTATATACATATATGTGTATATGTGTGTGTATCATATGTTAGATATGTATGCAATACAAATGTGCACATATGTGTGTGTGCAATATGTATGTGTGTATGCATGTATATTCATATATAAATATATATGTGTGTGTGTTTGTGTGTGCGTGTATGTATGTATATCCTCGGGTTTTTTACCGAGTCTTTCCTGAATTGTTGACCGTATTTTTATTGTAAGTTGACTGCTTTTTACCCGAATTACATAATTCCAAAATCTTGAATTTTTCAGCTCGACCCAACGTATCCCGAACACTAAATTTGTGACTATGCGTCTGATGCATCAACCATAGCAGCAGTCCTAGACATTGGTTGGCATTGCATCCTATCATTGAATCAATCAAATGACAAGTCATCTAAGGGTGCTAGTGCTAACTTAAATGTTTCCATATCTAATGCATTGGTTACTCACTCATGTACGGGTAACAATTGCAGTGGTCATGGCCTACTTTTGATGTTGAGAACACCCATGTGGATTGACATGCGTGTGATGCCAAGGTTAGCCCCACTTTAATAGGAACTTCACTTATATTGTTGTAATTAGATTTGATCTTCTTTTAAAAAAATGTCATAGACCTTTTTTTTGGGCCGTACACACAGATCCCCCAACAGTGCTATAGGCAATTTGTTAAGGAGTCTCCTTTACTATTATCCACCTCAACCACTCTCTTTTTCTTGATTAGTGTGAGGGGGAGATATAGAGGGGAAAAGAAGATAATTCATCCGACCAGGATGTCTACTTCATCCATATTCGATAGTGATTTGTTGACACCTGTTATAGTGCATATTCCGATAGCAGTGCGTCCAAAAAATACGTTGAGCACCTGCTATCGCGCAATAATCTTATAGCAGTACTTTTATCCCAACTATCGTGCATCATTTTGGTGTCAGTGTTTCTTGTGGTTAACTGCTTTGATAATAATGGTGACTCAGATACTTCTACACATATCTTCCATCATCTACCACTTTGGATGCTTGCTAAAGCTCCAGATGTTTATTCGTGATTTCTCCTACTTGTTTGGCGATCATCTATTTAGGGGCAGTCTCATTTTCTATTAGTGTTATTGTCTTGTAGCTATCTTCTTCAGGGGGAGAAGATGTCTTTGCTACGAGCTACGTGCTATCTTCTTCAGATGGAGTCTTTGAGTGCTTCAATTATTGTTTTACAAAATTCAGTGGGACTACGGTTTTTTGTATGAGCTATTGTTATCTTTTTTATTGAGTTGGTGAGTTGGACATTTCGTTCATCCATGCTCCAGCTTGAGCGGGAGTTCTAGTGTTATTAGTGATTTTGTTTATTTGTAAATGATGCTAAGTGTATTTGGCCCATCAGAGTTTGAGTCGAAGTTGTAAGTATCCCCCTCTCCTATACATAGGAGCAGGTTTTTGTCTAACAGAACAAATTATTAGCTCTCATCTTATATTGCACACTATAATTTTTATACTTGGCTGGAAGGTATTTGACAGGTATATCTACATCTTGTAGTGTGCAACATCATTACATTATGTTTGTTTATAGAAATGTAAGTTTTATTGTAAATGAGATACAGAGAGAGACTTTCAAAATATATTAATAAAATAGTACTTCTAGTCTAATGTTAATGTTATCTGTGACCCTTTTAGTAACTTGGTTGGCTGATCTCTGCCTACCTAATTCTAGAAGCATGCAAGATAGAGGTTGTCAAACAAAAAGGGCTACCCTTTCCACTCTCGAGCGAGTTAGTGCACGAAGTGCAGATATTAGGTAGACCTGATCATGCTTGGGAAGGTGGACATGCGTCATGCATATGT
Source organism: Alisma plantago-aquatica (assembly GCA_963693085.1). Classification (NCBI taxonomy): domain Eukaryota; kingdom Viridiplantae; phylum Streptophyta; class Magnoliopsida; order Alismatales; family Alismataceae; genus Alisma; species Alisma plantago-aquatica. Next base: position 1,008,825,839 of record OY856410.1, on the reverse strand, counting down.
GGGATTGTGGGTGTCACCAATGCAGTACATGAGTATTGGGTTGATATGACTGATTGACGAAGAGCTATGTCTAGCATAATGTGATTCCACCTCGTATTTTCTTTCGATAGAAGTTCATTTATTCTGGTCTGTGTGCACTTATATACCAAGTAAATAATTGAATGCAGTTTATGACAGAATATGTGCCTGTATGCTATGGTTTTTTTGTACATGAACGGGCCACTATATAAACCTACATTTTCTATGTACATCATTGGACGAAAAGTCAATTTTATTTGGAATGGATAAGAAAGATTCCGTATTGGCGCAATATCAGTGTCTATGATCACAAAAATATATAAGATTCATGTCGTACACTCCGAAAGGCTTGTTTGACTGGGTGTAGCAGGATGCATTGTTTGTTGGGTGTAGGGAGATTGTGCAGTCCCACTACACTCAACCAAACAAGCCCGTTATAGGAATAAACCACCGTCAAACAATCAATTCTAACACGACTGTTAAATAAAACTAAAACATATTCAGTAGTAACTGAGGATGTAATGTTTGTACCTTGCTGGAGGCAGTAGAACGCGGACGGAACAGATAGTAAGGAGATGCCGATGCCGGAAAGATATCAGGGGCTCCTCAACGGGTTAGATATAAGGCCGCGCACCCGGTAACGAGAGAAGGCAAATACGCCTGTCCAAGAGGACGGAACAGGAAGCAACAACTAGAAGTGTATACATGTGCCCTCTACCCGACGATGAAGTGGGCTTGAATGACGACTGAGAGAGAAACCAAGGGGGGGGCGAAGCCCTCTCTAGTAATAACTAATAAGAGTCGATCGCATACGCGGACGCGTCGGGTACATGGAATTGGATGGTGGAGACGGGGACGAGTCACGCGAGCAGCGGCAGGGAGAGTGGAAGGCGAAGGAGCGGAGACGATTCTTTTACCGGTTGGAGCATCTAACCGTTTGTGTCTTGTGGGCTGGGTTTGTCTAGCAAACAGCCGTTGCGCTGGAATGACCAGTTGGCTGGTTTGTTTGAATTATTTTTTCCAATCATAACGAGGGAAATGTATCCATCCCATCTCTAATTACAATGAGCTAGACATCACAAATATCAGCCATTTCTCTCTCTATGCTCTGTATTAGTGCCCGTCTGGTTGTGACGCAATGAAACATGAGCAGTTCGTAATTCAATGAAGTTTCCAATGCAAATTACCTTTGGTTTTACGGAATTTCAACCCACGGCAGGAACTGAAATTGCTTGCCGGTTCTCCGGCATGTACCAAATATGTGAAAGTAAATTGCGCCCAAAAGAGGGGCAGGTCATTTTCAGCTGCCTCTTCGGCTACCATGGTCTACTTTCCGTCCTCTCTCTAGGGGTCAGCATTTGGTTGATTCGGTCGCTTATGGTTAATTCGGTTTGGTTAAACGGTTAATGTGTGCTTTGTGTATTTAACCATTAGTCTAATCGAATTAATTTAGTTATGATTAATCTCTTAATGTTAATTCGGTCGGTTCATTTAGTTAACCAAATAACGAAAATACTCATAAAATTATATTATAGTAGTATTGCATATAAATACAATGATGAATGTTCATAAAAACTTGATTGTTATATATGTGTACAGTTTTGTGAAATAAAAAGTATATATATATGGTAGGATATTTTTTTGAATAATTGTGGCTATTCAGTTAATTTGGTTAACCAAATAGAAAATATTTTAACCGAAAAATTAATTATTTAACCAATTAACGGTAATAAATTAATCAAATTAACTGAATCAACCAAATTGTCAAAATCAAATTAACCATTTAGTTAATTGGTTATTAACTGAATTTTGCTCACCCGTACTCCTTTCTACTGCTTCAATATTGTTGGGTTGCATGGAGCTTGTATCCAGGCAGAACATGTATGCAAGTGGATAGATGCATGTATATTTTCATTTTAATGAACAAACCAAGTCAAACCAAACGGAACATACCAAGTCAATGAGTTTAATTTCTTTAGAACCAAATGAAGATGTTGTTGTTTCAATTCACCGGGTTGGATTTCCTATTTTTGAACTCATTGTGGGTTGATTTTACGCTTGTGGGTTAGTTTTTTGAAGTAAGCTATGATGTCTAAAGTTAGGGTTGTCAATGGGGAGGGTATTACCCATTTACCCTTTATCCATATTATGTAGGGTAAGGCTAAAGGTAAAGGTTTTTATTACCCATTTTATGTTTGTCCTTTTTCCTATTTTCCCACCACATTAAAAGAGGAGGGTAAGGTATGGACATTATCCATATCCTTTTATCCTTTTACCCGCATTTATTTAACAAAGATATATAACTATACAGAACCTTCTAGTTCAATTTCTACATTTTTTTCAATAGGAAAACTTGTGGGTTGCGGCTTATTTCCCATCCCCACTAACACTCGAATAATTGTAGTATATTATTATTAAATATTGAATCAGTTGATAGGGCCATGGAATAATGGAAAAAGGATGTCCACACCACCTTAAAATAAGTTATTCTTAGAGCAATGTCTAAACATACTACTCAAGTATAAGATTGCCCTACTCATATTCACATTTGTGAAAATACAAGTCAAGAAAGATGTCACTTAATCTTTATCACCCTACACACCAACTTAAAATAAGTTAGCTTTTGATAAATTCATTTTATATCAAAATTACTCCTTTACCATTTACCCTCCTCGTTTACCCTGTGGGGAAGAGGGAGGGGGTAAGGGAATTGCTAAGAAGGATAATTACCATTGCTCTTACCTGCTACCTTTTGGAGGGTAAGGGTTAAGGGTAGAGCCTTACCCTCCCCATACCCTCCCAATTAACAACCCTGCCTGAAGTGAGTCACCCAGGTCAAAATTGTACACCCCAAATCATAAGTGGCATAGGCGCCAAGCCACAGAACATGTAACACTAGCAAGCCTGACTCCGTACTCAACTAGACTAATAGAATCTTATTTGAATCCCTATGAAAAAACTTATAGACCCATCCAACTGTTCGTAAAGAACCCATCACACTCCTAAGCTTTTGATGAAACCTCCAAGAGATGAGATAGATGCCCTCCAAAATATGAACCAAACAAAAGTCATCCACCTCCACCTCTATCAGATCGTGTCCTTTATAGAATGCAGACTCTAAGCCCATACCAAGAACCTCAAGATTACTCTACATTCTATTAAGCCCTCTTCCAAGATCAGTAAACCCCCCCCCAACACCACTTTCCCTTCTTCACCCCTAAGCATCCCTCCAATAGCTCTTCCCTTTTCTCCTCCACTCTATCTCTCCAAGCCACTTCCTCTATATTTAACTTAATAATTCTTGGAGACATTCTAGTACAACTAACAACTTGGAACTTCCATCTTCTAATCTACACCATCAGAGAGAACCTCGTAATCTCCCAAGTCTCCTCTAAGCTCTGATCTCCGCCCACCCTATTAACCACTATTCCTTGCAAGCGAACATTGGTCATGTTGCAAGTATTCAACCTCTTAGTATCCATCTTTTTCCCTTCACAATGACTAGAACATCGAGTCACCTATCTTGCACATACCACTAACAAAGTGGAAATATCCCACATAATCTACCTAATCAGCTACACTTATTGGTTCTCCTCCAACACCTTGTAAGAGTTACCTCTATTCCTCCTAATAACAAGAAGGACTCCATGCGAAGGACATATTCAATTTCCCTTCAAACCCCTCAAAAATTGACAGTCTAATGTTTCAAAATCTCCCCCCTACACCATTCACAACAAGAAGCTAGCAAAACTCTATAGCTTATGACCCTACTTCTCTACTGGAACCGCCTAATTATGGACCTTCTAAACTAAGGTACTCACCTTCAAGGGTACCACGTCCTCCCAAACCCATCTTGTGATTCTATCCATCCACAACACCCTCCCTATCACTCCTCATCCTACCTTCTAGGTGAGGAAAGAGAGAACCTCCCATCTTCATTAGGGCTCCACAATAGTTTGTCATCTTAGTCTCTTAAGATCATCTTAACCCCCTCAAGAAAGCCCAAACCCTCATCCTAGAGGCAGGGGTTGAAAAGATCACAATGCCATCCACCCCCAGCACCCACAGTATTTGCCGCTCTAATACCATTGTTCACTATTGCCCCACCCCTAATAAAGTCAAGCATCTTCCTCTACCCCATCTGGCTCCAAAAAAATAAATGTCACATCTGCCAACCTTCCAAATAGTAACCTCTGTGACCTTAGAAAAACACCCTAAACCCTCTTCTATTAGGTAGACTAGAAGTACTCTTCTTGTGGAACCAAGGATGTTATGCAATCATTGTTTCTCTCTCTTTCTATCTCACTATATACGCATATATATATATATATTAAATATATTATATGGTGGCTTGTTTGAGATATGCAACCTAGAAATGCTTGTAAAGTACAAAGATAAGTATTTAATAAGTTTGGTATGTGTAGGTTTTTCTTAACATACCAAAATAAAACTTCCTAACCCTAGAAACCATATTCCATGGTTTGGATTTTTTGGGCTTAGTTTTGGAGAAGACCCCAAACATGGTCCAAGTTATATCTTCATGGACCTTAATAAAATTATGATAATTCGTGTTTATGAGATTAATATTAATAATTATTAATAATTAGACATTCCAGAATTTAAACTATAACTCACTTAATGTAAAAGTAGTTACACCTAAGTCTATAATTGATACAACAAAGTGTGATACATAAGTTGGATACATGAATTAATAGATGAATTCACATAAACCCACCAATTTCATATAAATTGGAAGACATGTATATATTAGTAAAATATATACTAGTAGGCCATAGGTACCTTTACCTTCTAGTTGTCAAGCATCATATGTACCTTTACCTTCTATCATGACCTATTACTATTAAATTATCTTGAGATCTTAGGGTAAGCATGCCTTCTTCTATCAATCCTCGCTTTGAGCATTGCTTGTATACCAACCAATATACAAATTCGCCAATCTTAGACCATCCTGAGGGTCAGGTTGACGTTCACGCACATTGCTTCCTCCTTGACTTGTACTAGGTATTCCTCGTAACCTATTTTATCTTTGACCTACAATGGGACTTTAAGGGAGCACTTGAGGGATGGGAGTACTGTGGAGCACAATTTGGATGTTCCAACTGTAGGGAAATATAGCTAGAGAGCAGGCAACAGAATTTATAATTTAATCTACCATATTCCCCTAATCAGTAGATCGCATCAACAACTATAATATAGAAAGGATGGTTTCAAGGATATACCTAGTCCTGGAGAAAGTATAGCGACAATCCTCATTGTCATAGATGCATAAATCTGATTCCTTATTGCTTTGAAACTTGTCTAACTGTTGCGCCTTCTAGTTTGGACCACAAACTACAACCATGAACATTATCTTCTTCAGCAGCTCCTCTTGTCATGAACTGTTGATTGATGTTGTCCTCCTAGCGGTAGATAATGGCCTCCCGCCTCTATAGTAGTCTACATGGACCACCTAAAACTCCCTTCGTCCTGCTAGAACAATCAGGAAGGGGTCATCCCTCTCGTTAGTATACTAGTCACCAACTTGCTCTCCCACAACAATGATCTCAGTCGCTCTCTCCCTTGGCTATCCCTCCCTAGTTGGGTAGAACTTGCCTGGGCTCTCGTAGTTATCACAACCAGAGAGGACAATGTTTGTCAGAGCAACTATTTCTCAATTGTCTGTGTTGTGCTCTGGGAAGCCCTTGTACCCCCTCTATTTATAGGTGGGGTTTGGGTCCAGTTTACCAATCTATGTGAGAGTAGAAAGGACCGGAAGATCTCAAATTTTCACAATAATTCTGAAAATTTTGTAAACTACGACAGCCCAAATGGTCGTTCAACAACCCAGAAGGTTGTATGGCATGCCAAACGGTTGTTTGGCACGGCCTAGATGACCGTTTGGATGTTTCCTAATTATACACAAATTTGGAAAATCAATTCCCATCAATGTTAGACATTGATTTCCTTGTGCAACAAGTATTGCTCAAGTGAACTAGACCATATTGCCCATGTGAGATGTCCGTCTCAGTCACCCAGACAGTCGTCTGGTGACCCAAGTCAAGCCAGTTTGGTTGGGTCTTGTTTGTTCCTTAACCAAATTCAACTTATAACAAGCCTGACACCCAAACGCCTGTCTCAACTCTTGATACGCCATTTGGCACTTCCAGATGACCGTCTTAACACTTGAGATGGGCGTTTGGAGGTCTTGTTAGCCTTTTTGTTTCATGAATCAAATACCTAAACACTTTAGTACTTAATTCATCTATCTTTTGAAATTTGAAACTCCTGTTCTTGGTCAAGACCTATGTGTTTAACCCTATAGGTCCCATATTACGTTGGCAGTGAATGTACATAACACTTATGACATCACAAGCAATGAACAGTGCCTAGTCGCACATCAATGCTACCCAAGTAAGTGGAAAGTTGGGGAACAACTTCAACCTACAATCTGTGTATGGTGTTATAGTGTTTGTATAGTTCATTTATCATTGATGTTTAGATGAAACTAGAGACATGGATTAGTCACCCTCATTATTATTCAATCTTGTTTCTTAACCCAAGAGCAGACTGTCTGAGATATATGTAAATTCAATATCATATATTGACTCACATGCGAATGGCCATGCTTTCCTTAGTCTTGCTAATCAAGAGGTCTAGGACATCATACTCCAGTAGGAGGGACAAATCCCATATCTATCATTTACAGTCTGTCCCCATGCGTCAAATCCACCCAATCATCACCTTTGTAACAACCCATGTTTCAGGACTGTATTTGATGATGTCAAAGTGTACCTAAGGACATGTGATGAGTGTAATGATTTCAGATCTAAGAACCACAACCACCATTATGATTTTGAGACTTGACTATGACTTCCATGATGATGGCTTCCATGTGTCAGTTTCACGGTGGGTTTGTCTGATACATTGTTCTCTAACATGTATTTGTGTGCTTGGTTTGATATTGCCATATCATGACTAATGAGATTTAGTCATCAACCAACTCACACTCTGATCTTATATCTTATTGTTGTCTATCATCCTTCCACAATAACAACTGATTAGGGACATAATGAGAATATGTATATGTACTCTTAACATCTATATGATCTCATCCACAAGGGTAGTAACTTGAATACATATGTCATTGAGTAATATAGTTCTCTAGATATTTATAATGTTACATCATTATCTCATAACTGAATTAAACATAATACATTGGAAGCTTGCCTTTTATTGATAATCAAACCATTTTACATTATATGTCATTCCAATCATCACATGATTGGATCTCTAGACATACATAACCAACAAACTCCCACTTGCACTTAGACCCAATCACCGACGAATCTTATTCCAAGTGACCTTACATGACCATCATGCTTTTGTTGTGAAAGTGCCTTTGTCAAGGGATCATCAACATTGTTCTCAGTTGGAACTTTGCAAATCTTTACATCTCCTTGTTGTACAATCTCTCATATGAGATGATATCGCCTTTGTATATGCTTTAAGCACTGGTGCGATCTGGGTTCCTTAGCTTGTGCAATAGGTCCATTGTTGTCACAATATAGCTCGATTGCGTCATTGATGCTTGGAGCGACCCCAAATTCTATAATGAACTTCTTGATCCATATAGTCTCCTTTGTTGCACTCGATGCAACAATATGCTTGGCCTTTGTTTCATATTAGGTATATGTTTCTTGCTTGGAACTCTTCCAGCTAATAGCTCCATTTTTTAGGTAGAACATGAATCCTGATTGTGATTTATAATCATCTTGATTGGTCTGGAAGCTTGCATCAGTGTAACCCTTTACCACCAACTCTTCCTCTCCACCATAGACCAAGAACTGATCCTTAGTCCTTCTTAAGTACTTGAGGATGTTCTTTACGGTTGTCCAGTGAGCATTAGGGTTGTAAATGGGTACGGGTAGACCCGTGGACCCACAAATTCGGACCCTTAAAAAACCTGTCATGGGTCTAATTTTTTATACCCGCATACCCTTGGACCTGTATACCCTTGAACCCGCATATAAGTGGGTCCAATAATGGGTATGCTTGGACCCAGACCCGTGTACCCGCTATACATAAGTAACTACTTAAATAATATGTTATAAAAATCATACTTTACTAGTCTAACTAATATAATTCTTGAGATTATATCCTACTCTAACCACAATAAAGTCGTGACTAGTCTTAGAATTAAGAATTAACTATTCTAGTTACAATAATGAACATCATATGTAAACTTAAAACCCAAATGTCTATTAATTCACATTACTTTCTACATAAGTTAACGTTATGATGGTGACTACAAATACGTAAACAATTAACTCAATTAGTGTTAATGTATAAAATATAGCATCATCTAATGTAACTATTGTATATTAATGTACTATATAATAACAATATCTTGTTGTATTAAAATATATAGAACACAATCTTTTCTCTTACACAAACAATATGATGTTTTATAGAACCGCTTATCCGCATACCCGCTATTATTGTGGGTACGGGTATGGTGCGGGTCCAAGTTTTGTATTATGCGGGTCTAGAACCGGAACCTGACCCGCTAAATTAGATGGGTATGTGTATGGGCATGGTCAGACCCGCACCGTTTACACCCCTAGTGAGCATCACCTAGATCTGACTGATATATGCTTGTCATGCTCAAGGCATACGAGACATCTGGACGGATGTACAACATTGTGTACATGATTGATCCAATTGTTGGGGCATATGTAATCTCACTCATGTGTTCCCTTTCTTCACAAGAACTGGGACATTGACTCTTAGAGATGGTCACTCCATTCAACACTAGCAATTTTTCTCTCTTTGAGTTCTCCATGCTGAACCGCTTCAACACTTTGTCAATGTATGTGGTCTAACTTAGTCCAAGAAGCCTTTTAGATCTATCTCTATAGATCTTTATCCCCAAGACGTAGGATGATTCTCCCAAGTCTTTCATAGAGAATGTATTTCCAATCCAAGTCTTTATCTTTTGTAAAATAGGGATGTCATTCCCCATCAATAGTATGTCATCTACATACAATATGAGGAATGTCACTATGCTCCCACTAAGCTTCTTGTACACACAAGGTTCATCTTGAGTAAACCCAAACTCTTTGATTGTCTCGTAAAAATGAAGATTCTAGCCATGAGATGCTTGCTTCAATCCATAGATTTATCTTTGTAGCTTACAAACTTTATTTGCAAATTGTGGATCTATAAACCCCTAAGGTTGTGTCATGTACACATCCTCAAAAATATTCCTCTTAAGGAATGTGGTTTTTTTTTAATTAAGCCAGAGGATCTTCTATTCATCCCACTCCTCTCATTGTGGGCAAAATCAATCAAACATATACACTCCTACTTACTAAGCAGGTATAGATCCCCCAAGAACAACCAAACGTGGCACACAAGGCAAATAGGAAGCCAGACTACATCAGCTTCGATCTATTGAAGAAAATGTAAGGAATGTTGTTCTTCTCCATGTTGTTCATGCCTCTTATCCTCATCGGCAGATGAGAAGAATTAGAAGTGATGAAAGATGCGCTGAAGATAGTACCCCATAAACCGATCTCTTTGGCAACGGAATTGCATACTTTCTGAACCAGACTTCCTCTAATGCTTTTCGTTTCCAGGATATCTCTAATCTCCCTCGTGACGGATTCATATCGCCAAGGCCCCGGACTGTTGTTCCATAAGATCTGATAGATATGTCTATCATCGATCTCAATCTCAGAGATGTTGATGTTGTTGTCATTGACGATTTTCATGGCCACGAGGGTCCCTCCAATATATACGTTGATGTACTCTTTGGCGTTGAGCCATGTTCTGAACGCCAGGTCAATATGACAATGATGGTTGCGGATAACTCCAGCAATCCATCTTCTCTTAGTGCCAGATGGATCAACAGATATGCCAGTAGTTAAATTGAGCTTACGATTATATATATCCGGGGGTATCCATCGCACAAGTTGAATCTGCTTGATCTGAAGTCTCGGAAGGGCAAGGCCATTATTGGACAAAGCTGAGAAAATGTTGTCTCTGGATGCATTCTTGAAGGATTTTGTTTTGATGTGATGATTCATGTGTCTAATAATGTTGTGCCAGTGGTCTTCATATAAGCTCTTCTTATCGTTGAATCTGTTATTGCATCTAGCCATCCATATCTGCCAAACTACAAGGGATATTAATTCACTTGTGATCCATCCACTTAAAGTTTTACTCAGCTGTTCACGACCAATCTTCAGAATGTCATCGATCACTGTCGGAATGAACTGACGATTGCCTATGAGAATCGCAGCTCTATTCCATAGGTTTCGGGCAAGATCGCTCCATATGAACAGGTGTTCGTCATTTTCGATGGCCGGTATATCACAGCATGAGCATTTAGAGACAATGGGAATCATACATCTCTGTATGTTGTCGTCAGTCGGCAAGGCTCCATTAACCAACTTCCATAAGGTAGCACTTGCTTTAGGCATAGTGAGCTTCCAAATCCACCTATAGTTCCTGTTATCATCATTAACCGCAGTAGCAGCGTTTATCTTCTTGACCGATCTAACCGAGAACTTACCCCTCTTGTCGGGTTTCCATATCAGCTCATCAGGACGTCGAGAGATTGCCTGATGAGATCTCTTAATGATATTTAAACCATCGTTATCAATGATATGCTCTAGAATCGGCCAATTCCAACCAATTTTCTCATTCCAGAAGTCTTTGACGAGGAAATCCCTAGTCCTGTCGTTCCTGTGAATAGCATAATCAGTAAGAGGTCTCTCAACCCATCTACTGTCCCACAGCGACATATTACCCTTCCCAACGATCCATCGGGTGCGTGGTAAGAATTTAGGAAATGTCTTCCAAACTCTCTTCCACATGGGAGAAGCAAAACTGCTCATCTTTAGATACGATGGGTAGCATCCATTATAATTTCTGTAGGTCGAGCTATATTTGTCATTGCAAAATCTGGCCCAGTTCGATCGGTTCTTGGTGATCTACCAGCACGCTTTAAACGTATAAGCCTCTTCAATGTTTCTCAGGGGCATGAAGTCAAGCCCGCCGGCCTCGTAAGGTTTGTCAATATGTTCCCAGGCTACCCATGCCCTTCTCCTTTCATTTTTTCGGTTCGTCCACAAAAATCTTGAGAACATAGATTCAATCTTCTTGATGATCCCGCATGGAATCCCAATAGATGCCGTAGTGTAAAGAGCAGTGGAGGTGAGGGTGTGACGAATTAGAAGCTTCCTTCCTGCAAACGAAAGCAGTCTTGCTTTCCAAGACGCAGTCTTGTTCATCATCTTCTCAAGTAAAAAGTTGTAATCGCTGATCTTGAGCGGTCCCGATGAAATAGGAACTCCAAGATAATGAATAATCCTGTCAGAGGCTTGAATCTGTAGCTGATTACAAATAATGTTGGTGGTAATATTGTCCGTCTTTCCAATGAGACAGTTGGACTTGTTGTAGTTAATCATCTGACCGGTAGAGTTCATATACCGTTGGAAAGTGTCTTTGACGGCATCAATAGACTTCTGGTTGGCCTTGAGGAAGAGAATCAGATCATCGACATATATAAGCATCGTAGGAGCATCCCCACAACCTCTCGTGGAATACCGATCGATCAAACCATCGTTTGTGAGCATTTTGATGTGTCTGTCGAGCGGTTCTTCAAAGATAATGAACATGATGGGGGATAGAGGATTTCCCTGCTTAAGTCCTCGTCTGAGCTGAAAGAAACCAGTGGAGTGATCACCGATATTGACGGAGGCCCATGTCTCGTGAAAGAATCTGAGGCAAAGATTCGCCGCTTCCGATGTCATGCCATATGCAATCAGAATTGTTTTCAGGATGTTCCACTTGACACGATCATACTCTCTGGACATATCATATTTGATTATGATGTTTGGATGATCGGTGCTGCTATTCAAATCATGAGCCAGCTCCTTCGCTAATCTAATGTGGTCCGTGATATCACGCCCTTTGATGTAAGCACCCTGCTCATCTGATATCATAGCGGGCAAGAACTTAGCAATCCTGTTGCTCACAATCCTGGCCATGATCCGAAGAGAGACGTTCTCAATGGCGATAGGCCTGAAATCCTTCTCCAGGAATTTAGGATCTTGAGCTTTGGGGATAAGCATTATTCTACATGCAGTGAGACTTCTGTGGCACTTCTGACCTTCAAAGAAACATTGAATTACTTTCATGAAATCGTTACTTATCGTGTTCCAGGCTCTTTTATAAAAGGCAATAGTGATGCCGTCTGGGCCGGGGGCTGAATCTTCATCCATCTCTCAGATGGTTTCTAGCACTTCTTCAGCCGTAGGGCAAGCTACAATGGTACAGTTGTCGTCAATGGAGAGCACTTTGTCGATATGACTGAGGAGCTGATCATCAAGATGATAGGTGTTTTCGGACGAGTAAAAATCTTTATAGTGAGCAGCAGCAGCGTCTGCAATAAGAATTGGATCAGAAATCTCACTGCCATCAGGTAAAACAAGATGATGAATGATTCTTCTCTTTCTCTTAGATTTGATAACAGCATTGTAGAAAGCAGTGTTCCTCTCTCCATTATCTAACCAGTCAATTTTAGCTCTCTCTCTACTATGTAACGCTTCTTGTTCCATTAGGTCATTGAGCTCATCGAAAGCCTCATTCAGAGTGATTCTGTTGGAAACGGTTGGATTTTCGTCGAACGACTTCTGGGCGACATGGACAACATCATGTAAGTCATCAATTTTCTGTCTGATGTTACCGAAAACCTCTTTGTTCCACTTCTTGAACTGTCTCTTCAAGTTCTTCATTTTTTCATAGAACATGATGGATGGGTGGCCGTAAACTTCAGTTCTCCACGAATCAGATATGAGCTTCATACAATCCTCATGTTTAAACCAAGATTTGTTGAAGGAGAAAGGGGTGCTATGTCGGGCCTCGTTTCTAGTTACAGAGGATTTTACAAGAATAGGACAGTGATCAGATATTCTGAACCTAGTTAAATGAAATGATTTGCTGTCCGGATATCTGTTAGTCCATGAAGAATTAGATAGCGCTCGATCTAATCTTACCCACGTGGTGGTTTCTAATCTCTGCTTATCAACCCAGGTAAAATGACTACCATCGAACGGAAGTTCTTTAAGATTTGTATCAATAATAAAGTTATTGAAATCACACATTGATTGGAAAACCGGAGGATCTCCGCCTCTCTTTTCTTCATGGTTTCTAATAGCATTAAAATCTCCCACAATGCACCAAGGTTTATCTCCAATAATGCTGGTGATATCAAGCAGGTCATTCCAAAGATGTCTTCTATTGTAAATCTGACAACTGGCGTAGACAGTAGTAATGAACATCTCACAATGATCAGTGGGCGTGATCCTGATGGTGATGTGCTGTCGGTGCCTCTTAATGATGGATGGATTCAGAGAGCTGTCAGCATAGAGCCATATTTTACCTCCACAATCTTCATTATCAGAATTCCAGTTTAGCCTAGTAACATCATTCAGTTCAATGGCCCTATCTGCATTAATGAAAGGTTCAAGAAGCCCGACAACGAGAGGTTTGTGTACAGAGCAAAGACGGGCAAGGACGCGTCTCGTGGGATTATTTGCCGCTCTTATATTCCAGAAAAGGAGTTTCAGGTTATTCATCAAACAACTGATCGATTCAACCAAACAGTTGCGGTTCTCAGATACTCTTCGTTCTATGTATTCCTTCTAAGGCTCTTTCTCTGCCTATCTGGTGGTACCTCCCGGTGTCAGAGTCATTCCATGTATCTTCAAAAGATTCTTCGGATACGTTCTCCCATGTATCTGTATCTTCATGATCCTCGTGAACGATCGATCTTCTTCTGAGGTTTCTGTTGCGAGGAATCACATGTTCTAAATTAATGAAATCTGCTAATCGTCTATGTGGCAGTATGGCTCTCTCACCACTAGTGTCGACGACAAATCTTTTTTCTTGATGACTATTTGTCCCGAAACTAGCAGTAGTAACGTCATACTCTTTGGAAATATCATCACTACTCACTTTATCCGGATTGATCACCTCATGATTGTCAATATAATCTTTCACTGCAGCAACTGCATGGTTGTTCTCATATATGACTGTCGAAGGGTCCTTGACGGAGTCATTCTTTTCTTCTGGAGTTTTTGGTGGATCTGCCTCTGGGGTTTCTTCGTAGGGAATGACTCTTAGAGCCGACATCGGGAATTTCATCTCTCTGCCAATCTCCGTAAGGTGAAAAATTTTACTATTCAAATCGCCTTTAGCAACAATGTCAAGCTTCAGATAAGATCTGTAGTTTTGCTCAGAGAGATTTATAAATTGAGGTACGTCTTCGTTGAAAGCTTTAACTAATATAAGCATGCCTGAAGCATCATCTGGTGTTCTCTGCCAATTTGAGATCCCGATCATCTCACCGAACGAGCTCATGATCTCTTTGATGGATTCATGGTTTCTACAAAACAGTGGAATGTTCTTCACCCAGAACCATATTGTCTCCTTGGTCTGTTGCATTCCTCCATTCTCGAGCGACATCAGATAAAGGTTCGATGTTCTGAACTTTATGGTATTGATCTGCAGCTGTCTCCACGCTGTGTAAGAAGATTCAAAGTACACAACAGCTTTTTTGTCTTCAAACCTGAAAATTTCAATGGCTTCTGGCCATCTCTTCTGCAGGAAGGAGGCAACATCACTCCATACAAGGTTATCGGTCCATCTGACTGCTATAGCCAAATCCAGAGACCTTAGATAGTCTCGTCTAATAGGGCTATTAACATCGAGATTAACTGTAATTCTCTTCAGAGTAATAGTTGATCCACTTCTTGCTGAAGATCTCGACGGCAGAGGTGGGAAGCATATATCGGAGTTGAGGTTAGGGATGTTCTGTCTCATAACTCGTCTCCCGCATCTATTGGCATCATGGCCTGTATCTCTGCAGCTGTAGCATATTTTAGGGTTTGGGCATTGAGCCCTCCAGTGTCCCCTCTTGAGGCATCGATAACATGTATCCTTTGGGATGTTAAATCGGTTCCCTATGGGCGGCCTCCTAAACGAATCGTCGGATACGTTCGTGGATCTCTGAGTAAACCTTGGGCTTCGAGGACCCCAGAGATGTTGCATATCTTCGATCACCCGTTCACTAGGAATCCCGTTTCTCATAAAGGCTGCTCTTCTGTCAGATACCGCTTGTCTCGTTGTGTATCTTCCTTGCATCAGGATCGTCTCTTCGTAACAGACTTCTCAAACACGGAGCTAACAGCAGGCGTCAGACGTTTAAGAGATCTGGTCGCGCCCCCCAAGACGCACGAGGTGTGACGTCCGGAGGGGAGAAGGCGCTCGCGGCGCCGCCGCCTGACTATCGCCCACCGAATCGCCCTAGAGTCGCCCTAGCCTCTTTCAAGGAATGTGGTTTTAACATCCATTTGCCAAATCTCATAGTCATGATAAGCTCAATAGAAAGCATGATCTTGATGGACTTAACCATGGACAGTGGCGAAAAGGTCCCATCACAGTCAACACCTTGAACTTGTCTGAAACCCTTTGCAACCAATCTATCCTTATATGTTTGAACTTTTCCATCCATTTCGGTCTTGTTATTGAAGACCCACTTGCACCCTATGGGTATTGCCCCTTTATGTGGATCCACTAAAGTCCATACTTTGTTGGTATACATGGATTCCATCTCAAATCTCATGGCCTCAAGCCATTTCTCAGACATGGTTCCCCTATAGCATCTTGATAGGTAATTGGCTAATCATTTATGACCAATTCACTACCTTTCTAAGTTACAAGATATCCAAATCTTTTAAACTCAATGTGTATCCTATTATATCTATGAGGTTCCTGAGTTACTTGAGGAATTTGAGATTCTAAAACATCTTGTGAACCTCTTTGTTCCTCTTGTTCATCTATTGGTTCAATGTTTTCTTATTGGTTTTGAACCTCTTCGAGTTCCAATTTTTTCCCATTGATTCCTTTAGAAATGAAGTCGATCTCAAGGAATGCAACATCCCTGGCAACAAACACTTTATGGTTAGTTTGGGAGTAAAAGTTATATCCTCTTATTTCTTTAGGATATCTAACAAAATAACATTTATCATATTTGGGACCAAGATTATCATGAAAAAATTTCTTGACATATGCTTCACATCCCTAAATCCTCATAAAAGACATATTGGGACGTTTCCCATTCCATATCTCATATGGTGTCTTTTGAACCGACTTAGATGGTACTTGGTTTAGTGTAAACATGGTGGTTTGTAGAGCATACCCCTAGAAGGTAGTCGGAAGCTCGGCTAAACTCACCATCGATCACACCATATCCATTAATGTGCAATTCCTTCTTTCGAATACACCATTCTGCTGAGATGTTCCGGGTGGAGTCCAGTGGGATACAATCCCATGGGCTCTAAGAAGGTCCTCAAACTCTTAGTTTAAGTATTTTCCACCTCTATCAGAATGAAGTGCCTTGATACTTTTACCAAGTTGGTTCTGTACTTCATTCATAAACTCATTGAACTTTTCAAGAGTTTTCGACTTATGTTTCATTAAATAAACATAGTCATACCTACTGAAATCATCAATGAAGGTAATGAAGTATTGATACCCACCTCTAGCGGTTGTTCTAAAAGGTCCACACACATCAGTATGTATGAGTCCTAATAGATCACTAACCCTCTCATTGTTACCAGTGAAAGGGTCTTAGCCATCTTTCCCATCAAATAAGGTTCACATGTCTCTATTGATTCAAAATCAAAGGAGTCTAGGTAACCATCTTTATGGATTCTAGATATGTGATTCTCATTTATGTGTCCTCGGTGGCAATTCCAAAGGTATGTTTTGTTTGAGTTGTTGAGTTTTAGTCATTTGGTATTAACGTTATATATATATATATATATATATATATATATATATATATATATATATATATATATATATATATATATATATATATATATATATATATATATATGGTATATCTTCGCTACCCATGCGGGTAACTAAGATTCACTACCCGTGCATCTGTTTTGTAACAGGAAGACATGCATTTGTAATGAGATGGTCCAAATTGTAATGAGACGACCAAAATTGTAATACAAAGACTCATTTTGTATTACATCGCTGTTACAGTCATATATATATTTTTTACTATTTCCAGACGAAAAATACAAACATCACGCTGTATTTACAAAATGAGTTTGTCTATTACAATTTGGACCGTCTCATTACAAATGCATGCCTTCCTGTTACAAAACAGATGCACGGGTAGCGAATCTTAGTTACCCGCATGGGTAGCGAAGATATACCCATATATATATATATATATATATCTTTAGATCTAACAAGTAAAGACCATAAGACATAGGGGTACTTCCGTAAAAGATCCCATCTTTTAAAATAGAACATCGACCACTTTTAATATGGAATTAAAATGCATCCTTGTCTAAACAATATACAGAAATGATGTTTCTATTTATAGCAGGTACATAATGGCAATTCTTTAACTCTATTACAAGCCTCGTGGGCAGAGATATACTACAGGTTCCAACTGCGTTGCCTACAACTCTTGCGCCATTAGGAACTCATAGTTCCACCTTGACTTTTCCCAAAGGCCTACTTCCTTTCAGATCCTGCATATGAGAACATATGTGAGATCCACATATGGTATCTAATACCCAAGATGATGAAGTAGATAGATTTATCTCAATAATGTATATACCTGTAGTGGAGATCACCATCCCCATCTTCTACTTCCTGAAAGCCTTAAAGTATAAAGGATGAGTTCCTCTTGTATTTTTCTTTCTCCTTATCTTGAGTGTTGAAGAATTGGACTTAGGCTTGACTACAGAACTCGTACCAGTCTTGATTTGATCCTTGGACTCAGCCCCACTGATCACCATCTCGGACTTGTCCTTCACTTTTGCTTCGGCATAAATCAACATGGCAAGCAATTCTGACATCTGTCCAGCCAAATTACTCACATGGTAACATGTAATAAAATGACTATATGATTATGACATAGTCTTTAGAATCATATCAGTATCCAACTCTTGGCTCAAGGTGAATCCCAGTTCTTCAAGATGATACACATGTCCAATCATATTAAGTACATGTTCCTATACTGAGGTTCCCTCTGTCAGCTTTGACTCAAGCAATTACTATCAAGATAGTGTCCCTTTCTTGCTTTTCAAGACCAAGTGTAACTTCATTAAGATGTGTTACCATATCAAGAACACTCATGTCTTCACAAATGCTCATGTAACTCATAGTTCATGCCGCTAAGCATAAGGTACTTTATCTCCAAAGCATCATTGGCATGCTTCTAGTAAGCATTTACATGTGCCCTAGGTGCATCAGAAGGAGATATTTCAAGTAGTGGTTTGTCAAGGACGTAGAGTTTGCACTCTTTATTGAGAACTCTTCTCAAAGTCCAAAACTAGTCATGAATTTCTCCCATCAAGTTTTTCCTTTTTTGGGACCAATCACAAATCGGATTTGTTCATCATTTGATTCTACAAGAGAAAATTTGCATTTTTCGAAAACCATTTTTGATTTGATTAGATTGAAAATTTTGACGATATTAATTAGGTCTTTAATTATTATCGCTCCCACTATTTTATTCAAATTGATAGTCCTCAATATCAATTTGGAATATTGTAGCGTACAATATTCTAGTGGGCTAGATCCAAGATAATTCAGTTGTGGCCCAATCAACACCGCAAACACAGTCAACCATCAAGGTAGGCAACTTTTGCCAATTGCATCATATGCAATTCTGGACAGATGATTTGGCAATCCCTTACCATAATCATCTGCATGCCTCTGGGCCTAGAGACTCTGAGAATCACCAGCTAAGCTTGACCCAAAAGCCAACACAATAACAATGGACCTTGTGGAGGCGGAACCTACATTATTACCATCACACTTCCACAATATAGATGGTGTACCCCATGGAGGCAGAACCTATGCTTAGTGGATCAATATTTTCATGTGTGCCACTTTTGGAAAGCATCTAAGACTTGAAATTTTATTTGAGGGAGTTTGTATTTATAAGTACATACATATACTTTATCTAATCACCACATATATAGTATGTATCATATACATACTATATCCCACAATGTAAATATGCAATAAATGAAAGCGATAGTTATGGCTAGCCTAATGTAATCCCTTAGATCCACAAGGAATTACGTCATCTAGGTCTACTTCGCATGCAGAAACCTATTATTGATGAAGATTTTGTACTTGCCAATCTTGGTTGACCGATTCAACCCTTGAACCGGTTGGCTCGCCTCTTTGCCAGTTGTTAGGTCATCTTACCGGTCCTTTGGTCCTTCTGTCCACCATCGGCTAGCTCCTCCGGCTGATCGGTTAGGTCCACCAGGCGATCGATCTGACTTGTCAACCATGTCCTACAAGGTCCTTCATCTTCTTCATAACAGGAAAGTAAACTATCCTACTTGTACATGATAATTGGAAGCCTCGAGTTACATTCGAGGGGAGAAAATGTAGGAGAGAATTACTTTACATTTGGAAGATAAGATAGAGGCTCAATACACAGAATGAGATAAATAGATAAACCAGCCACACAACCATATACATAATATAGGGGTTATTGGCCATAATCATGCTACACATCCACCATCAAAACTTCTTTTAGGGTGACACGGTTAAATTGTATATATATATCATATATATATATCATATATAGATATACACACACACACACACAGATATATATATATATATGGGCCCATCTTTATTGCCCGCGCGGGTAGCTACCCACCCACCCTTCCGACCACTTTTTTCAAAAAAAAATCGCAATTGTACAGGACTATTTTGTCTAGCTCTCCAAAAAATTTTAGCCAAAAATAATATCATTTGCCCCTCCAAAATAAAAAAAATCCGTCCTTATATATATCTGTTGTATATTTTGTACAGAGTTACTCTTTTATTCGTGTAGTTACTTTCTGTTCACCATAGTTACTTTTTTGACAGCAGAGTTACTTTTTTTGCCAGGAGAGTTACTTTTTTGGCTGCCGGGTAGCGAAAATCCAGGCTACCTGCGCGGGCAACGAATGAACGTCCTATATATATATATATATATATATATATATATATATATATATATTAGTTTGGGATTGTTGTGGGGTTTGGATTTGACAAGATATTATTCACATCACATGTAATAATAGAATGAAGAAACTAAAATCCTATCATATCGATTATCCTGTAATATAGTAAATTGACGTTGACTCTGATACCACTATAGGGAAATATGTCTATAGAGCAGGCAACCTAATTTAAAATTTTATCTACCATATTCCCCTAATCAGTAGATTGCATCAATAACTATAATGCAAGAAGGATGATTTCAAGGATATACCTAGTCCTAGAGCAAGTCTAGCGACAATCCTCGTTGTCGTAGATGTGTAAATCTAATTCTTAGTTGTACTGAGACTCATCTAACTGTTGTTCCTTCTAGTTTGGACCACAAACTACAGCCACAAATTTCATTTTCTTCAGCAGCTCCTCTTGTCACGGACTGGTGGTTAATGTTGTCCTCCTAGCTGCAAACAACAACCTCCTACCTCTATAGTAGTCCACATGGACCGCCTAACAATCCCGTCATCCTTCTAGAAAAATCAAGAAGGAGTCATCCCTCCTGTTCATGCATTAGTCACCAACTTGCTCTCCTACAACAATGATCTCAGTCACTCTCTACCTTGGCTATCCCTCCCTAGTCAGGTAGGACTTGCCTGGGCTCTCATGGTTACCACAACCAGAGAGGACAAAGTTTGTCAGAGCAACTATTTCTCAATTGTTTGTGCTTTGCTCTAGGAATCCACAGTACCCCCTCTATTTATAGGTGGGGCTTGGATCCACATTTCCATTCTATGCGCGAGTAGAAAGGACTGGAAGATTTCAATTTTTCATAACAATTTTGGAAATTTAGCAACCCGTGACAGCCCAAATGGTTGTTTGAAAGCCCATACAGTCATTTAGCACAGCCTAGATGGCCGTTTGGTTGTTTCCCAATTGTACATGAATTTGGAAAATCAATTCCCATCAATGTTAGACCTTGATTTCCTTGTTCAACAAGTATTGCTCAAGCGAAACGAATAGGGAAACATCTAGAACCTTCCCCAACCAAACTGGACCATCTCGTCCATGCGAGATGGCTGTCTCAGTCACCCAGATAGTTGTTTGGTGACCTAAGTTGAAGTTTGGTTGGGTCAGTTCATTCCTTACCCAAATTCAACTTACAACATGTCTGACACCAAAATGTCTGTCTCAACTCTTGAGACGGCCGTTTGGCACTTCCAGATAGCCGTCTCAACACTTGAGATGGGCGTTTGGAGGTGTTGGCAGCCTATTTGTTGCTTGAAACAAATACCTAAACACATTAGTACTTAATTCAACTATCCTTTGAGATATGAACTCCTCTTCTAGGTCAAGACCTATGTGTGTGACCTTATAGGTCCCATATTACGTTGACAGTGAATTTCCTTAACACTTATGACATCAAAAGCAATGAGCGGTGCCTAGTCGCACATCAATGCTACCTAAGTAAATGGAAAGTTGGGGAACAACTTCAACCTACAATCTATGTATGGTGTTATAGTGTTTGTATAGTTCCTTTGTCACTGATTTCCAGATGAACTAGAGGCATGGAGTAATCATCCTTATTATTATTCAATCTTGTTTCTTGAACCAAGAGAAGACTATTTGAGATAATGTAAGTTCAATATCACATATTGACATGTGCATGGCCATGCTTTCCTCAATCTCGCTAATCAAGAGGCCTAGGACATCATACTCTAATAGGAGGGACAAATCCCATATATATCATTCAAAATCTATCCCCATGTGTCAAAGCCACCCAATCATCACCTTTATAACAACCCATGTTTCAGGTCTGCATTTTATGATGTCAAAGTGTACCCAACGACATGTGATGAGTGTAATGATTTCAGGTCTAAGAACCACAACCATAACCATCACTATGAGACCTGACTATGACTTCCATGATTATGGCTTCAATGTGTCAGTCTCATGGTGGGTCTGTTTGATACACTATTCTCTAACATGTATCTGTGTGCTTGGTTTGATATTGCCATAGCATGACTAATGATATTTAGTCATCAACCAACTCACACTCTGATCTTATGTGTTATTGTTTTCTATCAACCTTCCACACTAACAACCGATCAGGGACATAATGAGAATATGTACTCTTAACATCCGTATGATCTCATCCACAAGGGTAGTAACTTGAATACATACGTCATTGAGTAATTTAATTCTCTAGAAATTTATAATGTTACATCATTATCTCATAACTGAATTAAACATAATAAATTGGAATCTTGCTTTTTGTTAATAATCAAATCATTTCACATTATATGCCACTACAATCATCACATGATTGGCTCTCTGGGCATACATAACCAACACCAATATGGTAGTTCAATGGATTTTGGAACCCTAGATAAAGGTTTGATGATGGTATTTCCTCTTTTCCAATTATCCTCCACCTCTCTAGACCTGCACATCCTCTCATTCACCTTCTCAATGGTTTTAGTTTGTAGCTAATCCCTTGGCTTTGTGAGGGCCCAACTAAGGTACTCTTTGGTTTTCCAACATAAGTTTCCTGCTTCTTTCGCACTTCCCACCTTGGGGTAATGAGACCAACAAACCATTGTAACCTCCATTTTGTGATAAGAGAGGCACTGCAAAGTTGTAGGGACTATGTTGCCATGTATTCCCTTATTTTGATCTTTAGTCATCACATTTTATAAGGGTGTTTTATTTGGTCATTCTATTTTGTTTGGTTAAATGACATATGGGGACATGCCACACTGATAGTGTTCAGTGCTTGATGTAGGGGTAAAACATCAATTGCTCCAAAATGTTCAAGTTTGTTTGTCTAATAAATGGTATAAACTAATAAAATCGTAACTTGATTATAGAAGAATAAAAAAATAAAACATTTAAGATTATATATTTAATATCTACCAACTAGTATAGGTTTCTGAACCTAATTTTAATAGGTTCAAAAGTCAAATTTTGGGGTTTGTACCGATAATGATATATCAACCCTAATTCTTCAAGAGATTTATTTAGGTTTTTAGGCCTTGTTTTGGATTCTAGGATTGTAATTGATGATTAAGATCATTTTTGTGGTAAGTGCATCCACTCATTTTCATTCATTTTGGTATTATGATGATTAACCCCTAATTTTTTTAGGAGGCATATCCTTTGAAAATAATTATCTTCTACTAAAATCTTCAATCTATTGAAACTTTTGGTACTCTCTCTAATTGGCTACTAAAATTTGTGAAATCATTATTGATGGTATCAACCTGATACAATATGGATGTTCTCATTCTATTTTATTTGAAATAGACTTGCTTGACCCTTTAGTATGCATCATGGCGTGACTTACTAGCATACATTTGCTATGTGTCTTTGTGTAGATGTGATAAATTCTCAAACTTTATAAATTATGCATAGGTGTTGATTGCTAATGGATTCAAAGGAGTGTATGTAAGAGAAGATGTGTATCTTTTCCTTCTTCCCCATATTATAGAAATAATTTGTATTTTTCATGCTCACTCCATATTATAGAATGAATGTGTATTTTTCCTACCCATCCAATATTTATGATACATGTGATATTTCCTATCTACATACTTTTTGTTTGTCACATTTAAACACATAGATCCTTTTAACTCATATTCCAATATTTGGAAAGTTTTCTTAATGCTATTATTTGTTGTTTAATTCAATGTGTCAACCATTAATCTGAATATTCTCTTGAATGTACTTTCTCTTGGACTTACTTGAACCTAACTTAATTACTTATTTACCTTGTGATATTTAGTGTCCAATTTTTTCTATATTCCACATGATCAGGTTTTATGGTTCATACTCTTTTTTCCTCTTTTAGATGTTATTCCCAACCCACTCATAATACACCCCCATGGATTAGGGGTTTGGAGAATCTACTCATGCTTAGTTGATGAGGAGATCTTATATGTCCATGTTTCCTACTACAACCAATCTACCTAGCTTAGACTTTCCTTTCCTTTTAGCTTGTCCTTTGTGGACAAGTTGATGAATAATATTATGTATCATAACATTCTTGTCTAATTCTACTACTACAATTGGCGTGACCTGAATCTAAAAACTAGGGTTAGGGACCGTCAAGGAGGGGTTTAAACTAACCAACCATTTTAACATGAGATACAACCATCTTAACTTTTTCCTTTCAGTAGTCATAAAGAAACTTGCAGAAGCATGTATTTATTTGAATGAGTGACATCCAATATCATTATCATTATCTACTAGAATAGAGTTCAACTTCTATAAATAAATCAAGAGTTCTCATTTAATATACATCATGAACATAATAATACAAACTGCTCTCTTTTCCCACTCGCTCATTTCCAGGATCCATAGGAAGGATAAGACCATTGAACTACGATAGCTATTCTTCTCAAGACCTCTGTTGATCTACTCTTGGTGATAGCTAGTCTTTAACTCTTCATGTAGGTCCTAAAAAATGTTTCAGTATGTTGATGAGCTACTGGCTTAATGCTTAGAAAATCAACAAGTAACCATGCTATTTTAGATGTATGTGATTAGTAGAACTTCAATGCAGAAACATGTAAGCATCATAGTTTTAAATACTATAAACCAATCAACATAGCAGTTGATCTGATATTGACTGTAGTAAAAAAATAAACTAAACTCATTCACATATTTTTAGTCCATTCGTTATGCCAATGGACCCACATGAGGTATACCAAAACATATGAAAGTATCACAACAAGCTACGATCTCACTGTACAAGAATTAGAAGCATGCCCATGTTCCTAAGTCTTTAATCTCAATACCATGCCTGCGACTGGCATTGCCACGTCTAGCTCTCAACAACTAATGGGAGTGCCTGAATGTCTGGACTCCTCATCTAAACCTGAGTACTCATGTGGAGAGTCAAATCACTCTAGCTTATTATGCATCAGGAGAGCTACTGAATAATGTCCATTGATCAGCACAACTCATAAAGTAGGTACCATCACACTCCTAATTGGTGTTGGAGATCACACCACTATAAGGAGTTTACCTTCACTGGCCTTGACCCTGCACCAAACTGGTATGATTTAGCTTACCTCGATCTGAACAAAATACCTCGAATTAGGAAGCATGTTTCCTCCCCACAACACATGAATCCTGTGAGGATTATACAGTGTCCAGGGCATCTATCATCTGATGATATTTAATTTGTTTTGAAAATAACGTTATCATTTCTAATGATTACCTTACTTTCATCAATTAAGCATTTAACACACAATCCTTTGACAAATTTGCAACTCTTAGCATTCTCATAAACCAAAAATAAATCTTGTAGAACTAGATTAGGGTAACATCTGACTTCTTTGGTGCCTCTTATTCCACCAATCCTCACCTATCATACATAGCATATCATGTAGAAATCTCTTGATATGGTATCACATCACAAAATATAATTAATAAGGAATTCCTACTACTAAAAACCATTGAACAAACCTAGAAAATTTATCTTAGATACCACAAAATAAGATTCCGTAATAGAAATCCATTATTTCAAATTTGTATGCTATAAATCATGGTTAAGAGATGATTTTCTAGTCACAAAACTTGTCCTAGATTATTTATCTTCATATTTGTATCCATTATCTTAGTTCCCGCTCACATAGGTCTGATTTGAGCATCAAATTATGTGATCTCGCATAAAACTGATTGTATAGAGGTTATCAATCTCAGAGAAACTTGGTTTGAGGTAGAATATGAAGAAGTTGATGTTAGTTTAAGGATCAACGATGATCTTCAAGTCAAGAAAATGAAAGAAGGAAAGAGATCTAGGATTTTTAACTACTTACCAACTCAAAATCATCAAAGATCCTTTGATTTTTTTCCGAAATGTACCTTCTTCCTCATCATGCTCTTTCAAATAGTCTCCACATTCACCTTCTATGTCACTATTCAACGTCTTCTAATGGACAAAAGCACATCTATGTTTCTCATCCCATCAATTCTGGTCACCAATTTATAGAGATATAAGGATCTTGCTATTGGTGCATCTAAGCGGTACATAGTCCAACCATCAAAAGGCAAGGCCTTTAATATGGACAGCCATCAATTGTCTCCTTTGATTGTCAAACCTTTAGTTGATGACTATTAACACAATCATCGATTTCTTCTCTTCAAATTATGCATATGTGTTCTATTAGGGATATGCAAATGGCAGGAAGAGGATGTGGATAAGGTGAGGAACAAGCGTGAGAGTCATTATGTCCCTGATCTTCAGGCGATGGCTCAAGGTGGTGATATAGGGATGAGGCAAAAAGGATGTACCATATTTATCTAGAGACAAACGAAAAATATAAGATGGACATGAGAACTTCATATTCTAGTAAGGACCTGATGAGATCCTATGAGCTGGTGAAGAAACTTGGTGGGATTGAATTTTTTAGAACAACAAACCCAATCATGAAAGATGTGTGGCTCTGACAATTAGAAAAAAAATCACCTAGTAGAGTTACTAGAGGATAAGGTGATCAACCATGTTGTCTATCTACTTAAAGGAGATATTGAGTTGTGGTGGTGGAGTGGAATATAAGAGGATAAATACAATATGACCCAGAAGGAGTTTGTGGATGAGTTTCACTTCAAGTATTTTCCTCCTACCTTTCTAAGTGATGCTATTAGACAGTTAGAGAATATCAAGCAAGGCAACATGATGATTGGAGCATACAAGGCATAATTTACAAGGTTGGCAAATTTTTGTCCGCAGCTTGTACCTGATGACATAGAAAACTACAGACAATTTCAGTAAGGATTAAGACCAGAAATTAGACACAATGTATCAACAATTGTTCCAAGGGACATAGAAAACTTTGGACAATTTGTAGAAGCAACATGATGTGTAGAAGAGTCATTCAATGATGATAAGTAGTTCGAAAGTAGGAAAAGATCTGGAGATTTCAGTAGAGGAGGAAAAGGTAGTGGTGGATACATAGGAGGTGTTGGTTTCTTTTCCAAAATACAATGAGGTCTTGGTTGTTTTGGAAGACAAATATCTAGTTCTTATCATAGTGGAGGGGGTTCTAATTTCAATAGATGGAATACACTACCTAGGCGGGCACCACCAACTAAATCTTCAGGATAGTCAGTGTCAGTGATAGGACCACAAAGGCAAGGTACAACTGTGGTAGGACACATTCTAGTAAATTTTGGGGAGTTAGTTTTTAAATGTGTAATCACTATGGATAGATGGGACACAGTAGGAGGGAATGCCCAAAGCTTCAGTTTGTACATGAACATGGATCACAATCATAGTTTTCGACTCCTCAGAGACAAGATCTAGTTATAGGAGCATGTTCTTTAGTGGCTTCAGGTTCTAGAGGGGGAGCACCTAATACCAGTAGTGGACAACATGGAAGAGGAAGAGCTACATGATGCTACTTCTAGAAGACACCATCTGAAGGTGTAGTCTCACCCAGAGTTATGATAGGTGAGATGCTTCTATTTAATAGTGTTTTAGTTATAGTTTTGATAGACCCTGGTGCAACTCAATTCTTTTATTCAAAAGTTGTTAGTTAGTGGATTAAGTTTTGTAGCCCATGATCTATCTTATGAGTTGATGTTAAGAGTATGATTAGGTAAATCATCATTTTTTATAGAAATATGTCATGGATGTTTGTTGAGTTTTAGTGGATATACAATAGCAGCTAATCTCATACCCTTAGATATTATTTCTTTTCAAGTTATTTTGTGTATGGACTGCCTTGAGACTTATCATGTTTGTAGGGAAATACAACATCAGATAGCAGAGGAAACAAAAAAATTACTGACATATTTCCCATTAACCAACAGAATGCATCAATAACTATGCAATGGAAAGGTTGGTTTCACGAAGATATACCTGGTCCTAGAGCAAGTCTAGTGATAATCCTCATCGATGTAGATGAGGGGGAGCTACATGATGCGCACTCTATCTTAGACAATGTTTGTGCAGCTCCTAGTTTTACTAGGACTTGTTTGAGTGCTCCTCCATGGACAAAAAATTTGAACATCATCGTCTACAACAACTCCTCTTGTCATAGACTTTTGGATGATGTCATCCTCCTTAGTGATGGGAAAAAGCCTCCTCGCCTCTAGAGAAGTCCAGAAGACCAACTAGAACTCCCGTCATCCTACTATAAGGGATAGGAAGGAGTTGTCCCTCCCATTGGTGTACTAGTCACCAAGCTACTCTCCCACAACAATGATCCTCAGTTGTTTCTCTCATGTATCTATCCCTCCCTAGTCGGGTAGGACTTGCTTGGGCTCTCTTGGTTACCACAACCAGAGAGGACAACAATTGTCAGAGCAACTGATTCTCAATTGTCAGTGTTGTGTTCTGGGAAGCCCCCAGTACCCCTCTATTTATAGGAGGGGTTAGGGCCAGAGTTCCTAGTCTGTGTGGGAGTGAAAGGGACCGGAAGATCTCAAATTTTCACAATAATTCTAGAAACTTTATAGACCGCAACAACTAAAATGACTGTCTGACAAACCTAGATAGTCGTATGGCATGTGAGACGATCATCTGGCATGTGAGACAGTCGTCTGGCACATGAGATGGTCATCTCGCACTGCGAGACAATAGTTTCACAATCTCCCAATTTTGTACATATGTCAACAATTCAAGTCCAATTAATGCATAACATGACGTTAACACCAATCCTTGATGCAATTGCATTACATCCCTGAAATGGTTGTTTGGTTCATGTGATACGGGCATCTCTCACCACCTAATATGGCCACCTCACACAAGCAAGAATGGCATCTCGCAGGTTGGGTCTGGCTGAATTCCAGCCAATGCACAATATTATCAGCCTGACACTTCACACGACTATCTCAACACTTGAACTGATCATTTGGTAGCCTAGTCAGCTAATTTGTTGTGTGAATTGAATATCAAAACACTTTAATAATCAATCCAATCTTCATTTAAGATCAAACTCCTCTTCTACATGAGTTCATATGTGTGTGACCCTATAGGTCCCATATTACGTTGGCAATGAATGTCCATAACAACTTATGACATCACAAGCAATGAGAGGTGTCTAGTCACACATCATTGCTACCCAAGTAAATGGAAAGTTGGAGAACAAATTTAACCTACAATCTTTGTATGGTGTTACAATGTTTGTATAGTTCCTTTGTCACTGATGTCCATATTGAACTCGAGGCATGGATCTGTCGTCCTCTTCATCACTCAATCTATGTTTCTTTCTATAGAAAATTATATGAGATATGTGTAAGCTCAATATCATATAATGACTCACACATACATGGATATGTATTTCTCAGTCTCGCCAACTCAAGTGTCCTTGGATATCATACTCCCATAGGAGGGACAAATCCCATCTCTATCACTCACAGTTAGTCCCCATGTGTCACAGTCACCCAATCATCACCTTTATAACAACCCATCTTTCATGATTGTGTTTGATGATGTCAAAGCATACTGAAAAACATGTAATGAGTGTAGTGATTTCAGGTCTAAGAACCACAAACACCACCATCACTATAAGACATGATTCTGACTTACCTAGTTAAGGTTTCCATGTATCACTCTTATGGTGGGTTTGTTCAATATATTATTCTCTAACATGTATCTGTGTGCTTGGTTTGATATCGGCATATCATGACTAATGAGATTCTGTCATCAACCAACTCACACTTTGATCTTATGTGTTATTGCAGTCTATTTACCGTCCACAATAACAACCGATCAGGGACATAACAAGAATTCATATACTCTTAACATCCATACAATATTGTTGTTCAGGTCCTCAACCTCAACCTAAAGACGTACGTCATTGAGTAATATCATTCATTAGACATTTATTATGTTATTTCATTATCTCAAAAATTGAATAAATAGAATAATTTGGAAGCTTGCCTTTATTATTAATTAAATCATTTACAAGTTATGCCATTACAGTCATCATATGATTGGCTCTCTGGGCACACATACCAACAAACTCCCACTTTCACTTAGAGTCAATCACCCATGAATCTTATTCTGAGTGACCTAACATGACCATCATGCTTCTACTACAAAAGTGCTTTAGGCAAGGGGTCAACAACATTGTTCTCAATTGGTACTATGCAAATCTTTACATCTCCTTGATGTACGATCTCTCATATGAGATGGAACTTTCTTTGTATATGTTTTGAGCGTTGATGCGATCTGGGTTCCTTAGCTTGTCCAATAGCTCCATTGTTGTAATAATATATCTCAATTGTGTCACTGATGCTTGGAATGACCCCAAGTTTTTAAATGAACTTATTGATCCATACATCATCCTTTGATGCATTCGATGCAGCAATATACTCGACCTCTGTTGTAGAATTAAAAACTATTTCTTGTGTGGAACTCTTCCAATTTACACCTTCATTGTTTAGGCAAAACACAAATCCTAATTGTGATTTGTAATCATCTTTGTCAGTCTGGAAGCTTGCATTGGTGTAACCTCTTACCACCAATTCTCCCTCTTTGTCTAAATCAAGAACTAATCCTTAGTCCATCTCAAGTACTTGAGGATGTTCTTCATGGATATCTAGTGAGCATCAACTGGAGCTGACTGATATCTGCTCATCATACTCAATGCATATGAGACGTCTAGACAGGTGCACAAAATTGCATACATGATGGACCCAATTGCTGACGCATATGGAATCATACTCATGCGCTCCCTTTCTTTACAAGAATGGCGACATTGAACTTTAGAGATGGTAACTCCATGTAGCATGGGCAGGTTTCCTCTCTTTGGGTTCTCCATGATGAACCTCTTCAACACTTTGTCAATATATGTGCTCTGACTTAGTCCAAGAAGCCTTCTTGATCTATCTCTATAGATCATTATCCCCAAGATGTAGGATGCTTCTCTCAAGTCTTTCATAGAGAATGTATTTCCAATCCATGTCTTTACCTTTTGTAAAGTAGGGATTCATTCCCCATCAATAGTATGTCATCTACATATAATGTGAGAAATACTACCATGCTCCCACTAACCTTCTTGTACATGCAAGGTTCATCTTCATTTTGAACAAAGCCAAACTCTTTGACTGTCTCATGAAAATGAGGATTCCAGCTTTGAGGTGCTAGCTTCAATCCATATATTGGCCTTTGTAGCTTACAAACTTTATTTGCAAACTTTGGATTTATAAAACCCTCAGATTGTATCATATACACATCCTCGAGAAGATTCCCATTAAGGAATGCAATTTTAACATCCATTTGCCAAATATCATAGTCATGATAAGCTACAATAGCAAGCATGATCCTGATGGACTTAACCATGGCCACTGGAGAAAAGGTTTCGTCACAGTCAACACCTTGAACTTGTCTGAAACCCTTTACAACCAATCTTCCCTCATAGGTTTGTACTTTACCATCCATGTCTATCTTATTCTTGAAGACCCACTTGCGCCCTATGGGTTTTACCTCTTTAGGTGGATCCACCAGGGTCCATACCTTGTTGATATACATGGATCCATCTCAGATCTCATGGCTTCAAGCCATTTCTCAGACTCTGGTCCCTTAATAGCATCTTGATAGGTAATTGGCTCATCATGTATGACCAATTCACTGCCTTCCTGAGTCACAAGATATCCATATCTCTTAGGTTCAAGGCGTGTCCTATTAGATTTATGAGGTTTTTGTGTTACTTGAGGAATTTGAGATTCCACAATAGCTTGTGAGTCTTTTTGTTCCTCACATACTTCCTCAGGTTCAATGTTTTCTTTTTGTTCTTAAACTTCATCGAGTTCTACTTTTCTCCCACTAGTTCCTTTGGAAATACATTCCTTTTCAAGAAATACAACATTTCTAGAAACAACTATTTTGTTGTCAGTTGGGCTGTATAAGTAGTTTCACCTTGTCTCTTTGGGATATCCAACAGAATAACATTTATCTGACTTAGGGCCAAGCTTTTTTAGGAAAAAATTTCCGAACATAAGCTTCACTTCTCCAAATCTTCATAAAAGACACACCGGGACATTTCCCATGCCATATCTCATATGATGTCTTTTTAAGCGACTTAGATGGTACTCAGTTAAGTGTAAACGTGGTGGTTTCAAGAGCATACCCCTAGAAGGAAGTTGGAAGATAAAAAAACTCATCATTGATCACACCATGTCTAGTAATGTGTGATTCCTTCTTTCTGACACACCATTATGCTATGGTGTTCCAGGTGGAGTCCATTGTGATACAATACCATAGGTTCTCAGAAGGTCCTCAAACTGTTAGTTTAAGCATTCTCCACCTTGATCAGATCGAAGTGCCTTAATACTTTTGCCAAGCTGGTTCTATATTTCATTCATAAATTCTATGAAATTTTCAAGAGTTTCTGAATTATGTTTCATTAAGTAAATATAACCATACCTACTGAAATCATCAGTGAAGGTAATGAAGTACTGATAACCACCTCTAGCATTTGTTCTAAAAGGCCCACATACATCAATATGTATGAATCCTAATAGATCACTAGCCCTTTCACTATTTCTAGTGAAGGGAGTCTTGGTCATCTTGCCCAACAAACAAGATTTACATGTCTCTATTGATTTAAAATCAAAAGAGTATAGATAACCATCTTTATGGAGTCTGGATATGTGTTTCTCATTTATGTTCCCCAGACGAAAATGTCAAAGGTATATTTGGTTTGAGTCATTGAGTTTTTATCTTTTGGTATTTACGTTATATATGCTTATCTCTAGATCTATCAAGTATAGACCATACGACGTCGGGGCACTGCCATAAAAGATCTTATATGTACTAATAGAACATCTTCCATTTTTTATAATAAATTCAAATCTGTTCTTGTCCAAACAAGATACAGACACGCTGTTCCTATTAATGGCAGGTACATAATAGCTATTCTCTAACTCTATTACTAGCTCACTTGGTAGATATAACTCATAGGTTCCAACTGTGCTAGCTAGAACTCTAGAGCAATTTGCAACTTGTAGTTCTACCTCACCTTTCTGTAAAGGTCTACTTCTTTTTAGATCCTTCACATTTGAGCAAATGTGCAATCCACATCCAGTATCTAGTAGCCATGACAAGGAAGTAGTAAATTTAACCTCAATAACATATATACCATACATGGAGATCTCAATCCCTTGCTTCATCTTCCTAGGTTCCCTTATCCTTCTCCTTATTTTGACTACAAAAGACTTGCACTTAGCTTAGTCACAGAATGCTTCTTGGCTTTGCCTTTGTCATTGGACTCAACTCTGTTGATCATCACCACGAATGTGTCCATCTTCATTTGTGCTTTGACACTTATCAAAATGTCAAGAAATTTTGGCAGTGGTCTACTGATCGGCCTCGATGTGAGTCAGACTTTTACATTTATAACCTGAAACCTTCAAAGACCCCCCGCAACTTTTATTACGGGGTCGAAGTAGATATACAAGGTTAAATACAGGGACATGGTGATGTTTAGGACACCACAGATCTCATTCTTGATCTAGATAAGACAAAACTATAGTCGATGAAAATATGTGCTAGAACTGTCTAGCGGGTTGTCACGATTTAAAACAAAATAAAGAAAAGAAAACAAAATAGAGCTCGTGGTTTTACTAATCAGAGAAAGAGAGTTCCTGGCTATGTAACCACAAACGAGACAGTCTATGCACTCGTTCTCAGGAGTAGACAACCCTCGAACATCCAAGCAAGCATCTAGTATGCACAGCGGCCTCTGTTCCTATGGGGTCGTCCCACTCGCTCTCGTGATGCGTGACTAAAACCATCAATGATATGCCATCTAACCTCTCTCGAGGATGACATATCAATACCTCAAAATATGCTAAGTTCCCTCTTGGGTCTTAGGACATCCAGAGATATTAGGAACATAGTACCTTGGATCTTCCTCCTCTGGGGTTCAGATCCAAACTATCATCTCTTAGCTATTCCTACAACAGATCTCTTGATATGGGCAGAAATAGCAGTTCAAGCGAGTAAGAGATCAACCAAACTAGCAATCATAACTTAGAAAGAGAAAATAAAACATGCAACATACTAGATCTGATATGAATCTACTTGTTTAAGTCAAAAGTACATATACATGACTAGATCGGGCTACATAGCCAAGAAGCAACTAACTAGCCATAGACAAGCATAGTTGGCATCGAATAAAGATAAAAAAACATCATTGTATAAGAAACCAAGGAACACAACTGAAGATAGAGGAAGAAGATAAGATTATAGCCCATAGAGGAGAGGTGGCTCTCGCTCCTTAGCCTCAGTGTAGGCCGAATCTCATCATTTGGTCCTCCTCTTCGTCATTCTAAACTCCTCAGTTCTCTCTCTCTCTCTAGATCTGCCCTGAACAACAACTTGGTGGAGGTGAGAGAATGGTGGTGGAGACTAATCTTCTCTCTCCTCAGCTTTTGCCTTCAGGGATCGTAGACCAGTAGTGGAGGAGGGCGGTGATGCATATCTTCTCTCTCCTTGGTGGTGAGGATGAATGTGGCACATATCTTCTCACTCCTCAGCTTCTTCCTTTGGAGAGAGTAGATCTGAGATGGAGATGGAGGAGAGAGAGTGTGGAGATTGGTGGCTGTTAGAGCACATAGGCTGAGTGCCTTGGTCCTCTCGGACCTTGGGATGCTCCCATAGGACTCTGGCTCCAATCCAACAACCTTTCAGCATCCAGACTCCCCCTGTATGACAGGGGGTAGGGTCCTATTTATAGCCATGGGGGCCCTAGATCTGTTGCTTTTTGGGGCCTCGGTTGAGGTCTTTACAGACTACGGTCGTGGTTTTCTACACATACCTGGTCACGGTTCTTGCTTGCAGCCAGCAGGTCACGATTTTCTATTGCAAACACCATGATTGCGGTTTTTGGCTAGGGAACCGTGGGCGCGGTTAGCAGCATGGGGGTCGCGATCACAGAAAGACCGCAGGAATGGTTAATGGAGGGAGCCCGCGGTGTGTTACTGGAGTGATGAAGCTGAAGGGGATGGATGAGTTGATGACCGTAGGTGAAGTACACAACGATCGTGGTGTAGGGTTCCTCTGGTCGTGGTGTCCACTGGAGCAAGATGGTGGTGGAGGTGATGGGGAAGAGGAGGCGGCACAGATGTAGGTGGTGTCGCACAAGAGGCGATGGAGGGAGGTGGATCATGACGCATGCGACTGCGTTGTCATTCGAAGGTGGTCAAGGCGTTAGGGAATGGTGGGGCCATGGTAGTCAACTAGACACCTGTTGGATGTGAGGGCGGAGGCCACCATGGACATAGGAGGGAACCACAGGCTGAGAGGTGATGAGGTGAAGGTCACGGGCAGCCAAGAAAGAGATATTGCAACCGCGGTTTTTATGGGAGCAACACCCACGACCGTAGTTTTAGAATAGGGAGAGGGAACCAGGTGATCAGGGTGGTCGAGGGAATGAGAACCATGATCAATAGGGAGGCAGTTGCGGTCTGCAGATGGGTGGATGGTCGCGGTAGTTGGATGGGTGTGGGGGCATGCGTTGTAGTGAGGTCTGCTAATGTGTCGTGAAGTTGCGATAGAGGTAAGGAGGAAAAGGCAGCAGGCGATGATCGATTGTGGTGGATGATGAGGAGGTTGTAGCGGTCTAGTGGTGGCTGGGTCATGATTGGAGGGGTCGAGGTGTTGGCTCCGCGGTCGTGACAAGGAAGACCGTGGATACGACCTAATCTCCTGGTTGCAGTTCTGCAAATCGCAGTCGCGACGTAGGGTTCCACAGGCTGAGATGTGTGTGGTCGCGATCTTGCTGGGGAGTAGTGGTGCCCACAGTGGGTGAAGAGTTGAAGGGGTGGTGTCGTTTGGAGGCTGACATCACGAGCGATCGGGGTAGCTGCAGGAGCTGGTCGCGGTCTAGAGGATAACTGTGACTGCAGTTTTAGGGTGGAAAGGGAACCGCGACCATGGTGATTGAGAGGGGAGGTCCCGATCAGGGTAGAGGGCTAGGAACTGCAGGTTTGGTTGAACAACACCTCGACTGAAAGCCTGCTATTAGTACATCAACAAGGCATGGCCACAATGCTGCATGGGCCTGGGTGATCGGGCCCAATAGATAGAATTCGACCTGCATATCAAGGATACAAATCCAATTAACATAGAGGTTAAATCAATTAGATTGAACATGGATGTACAAAGATAATTAGGCAATGAAAGCAATTAATCGCATCAAGATTGAGCCCAAGAAGGTGACTCAGGCTATGATGAAAATGCATTTGTCATTAGAAGATATATAAAAAATACAGTTTAAAAGGGCCTCAGAGAGGGAGAGAAAAAAAGGGGAAAGATGTCATCATGGTTCGGTGCCAGTTTGTCCCAAAAACTGGCTAGATTGGCTACTTTATTGGCTAGATAGCTACTTTATCTAAGTGAAGATAAAAATAACTAAAACATAAGCATTAAAGGGCATATTATGGCCAAAGTGACACAAAACCATAGATAAATTGCATAGATAATATGCATAGATTTGGGTGTTATCAACTACCCCAAGCTTAAAAGTTGGTTGTCCTCAAGCAAGACTGTGCTCAAAGAACAAAAAGATACCATCCAAATTAAGCTTGGCAATAAATGCTAAGTCTAAGCAAAATAGTTTAAAACATCAATTCTTCTGATCCATGTTGTTTCAAAATAAACCCCCACCAATCAACCACAATCTAGCCAAAGCAAGATCAAAGAGTTTCCAGGCAAAATTAAGCAAATTCACTACAGCCCGCCGATACTCATGAGGGTTTGAATCATAGTTATTAAACATGAAAGAGTTGTCACATAGGTGATCATGCGGGTGATAAGCATTGAGCCATCACCATGATTCCATGCATACCAATCGGGAACAACACGCCTCTCACTTATTCATGTCCTAAGAAACAAAGCAAAAAGACTCTATTGACTTCTGAGGATCTCGATCTGCGTCAGATTGGTCCATGTAATGAGAAACAATACCTACAGTCCGAGCCAGTTGGCCTAAAGAAGTGAGATGAACTCCTTGTACTGCACTCAAACCAACCCTGCTACTGAGATGATCTCATAGGTCTCCTAGGGGTTCCTAGTGACTCTCTAATGAGCTTCTGGAGTGATACTACCAGACACGACATACTCACATTCATGAGGGCAGTCATACATTGGCTGGGCACCATCCTCAACTCTACTAAAAGAGAAAACAACGCTCATTTATTGTTCACACTCAGGCTTTTATTGTCTGCATTCTATTTGTAGGCTTGGGTGAGAATAATATAAATATTTTTGGGATTTTTATGGGCGGAGAAGCCTCTTTTGCACATTTTTATGCTTTTCATCTTTTTAACTCAATCTAATGTGAGAAGGCACGTAGTCCATCAAGGAAAACACTTCATCTTGATCATAGCTCAAAGCCCATCATGATCTGCTTAACACTTGTATGAAAAGTTGCAATTATGATTCAAGAAACCTTAGAATAGAGGCAAGCTTGTGAATTCGCAACTAGGAGTCTTTAATCATGTTTTAGCTCATTCCAACGGTCCTTTACCATGGATTTGTCATTCACAACATAGATCAAGGGAATTTATCTTTAAGCTATGAAAAAGGCACATAACCTTAGATTTATTACCAAACTCAAGGAAAGAGTCAAAGAGTAAGTCAAGCAAAAGGTGAAGTAATTTTTAAGATGAAAACTGTGCATTTAGGCATAAAGTCAAGCATTTATCCATTAGATTCACACCATATGGCCATAATTGTAGAGCTAAAAAACTGAAAATTTTGAAAATTTAAAACTAAATGCAGGAAGTAAACATGCATGCTAGAAGGATGAAGAGACAGAAAGGCGAAGCCTACCACCCCAAGCTTAAAACTTTGCTCATCCTCGAGCAAGATCTAAACTTTGAATAGCAGGGTGGGAATGCATGTAATTTAGGGTGGGAATCTTATTAAAGTCCTAAAATGATGCATGTGTGCAAGGAAAAATGAAGCAGTTAGAGGAAAGAAAGCTATCTAAGCAAGGTTATGAAAAACAAAATTTATTGTAATAAAAGGGCGGGAGGGCGGGGTGGCTGCCCCACGATACCGACACTGGGGTCCCAAATCCTATGTTTTGGGACCAGTGTCACCTGTGTCTTGTCAAAGTGTTCTACCACATAATATGAGTAGAATAGGCGGAGATGCGGTCCCTCCCAAGTCTGAAGAAGAGGAACATAATCCGGTGACTCGGTGAAGTCATCTCTATGTTGGAATTGACTTGAGTTGCATTGGGATGAATTCTTTGGCAAATCATCCTCAAGGTACCTTCCAAGATACAAATCTGAACAGGAAGGCCCTAGGATGTCAACACATGCTGAGATGGATGAGAGAGGTTGGATGTCTTATGGAGGACTCATATCTTCTCTCTGCATCTCTACACTTGAGGTTGGATGCTCAGATAAATCTTCATGTACAATCTGAGTCATCCAATCATCTTCTGAACAAGAAGTACTCCCTAAAGAATCGGTTTGTGGTTCAACCACCCCAAGCTTATCACCTGGCGTGGAGTCAGGGGTATCTTCATGCTCAGTAGCCATGTTGTAGTGAGCCATCCATCCTTCCCCCTTGACATCCACCCTACCTTGTAAAGGTAAGGGTGTAAATGGCGGCTCGTGTTGCTCCAACTCGTCGTCGTCATTATACTCATTGCTCCATGTCGAGCAGCTGTCGTCGACGTCGAACAAATTGTTCCAAACCATGGTTGGCGCGCTGCTCAAAGCGAAGTGACAAGTCTCAATATGAGAGATGTCACTCTGGTCTGGTTCAATATCTAACTCTGGTTCCTCAAACCAACCTTCTGGTTGTGAGGTTGATTGGCTTTTCGAGTCTTCATCATCATCATCATAGACCCATTCATGTCTATGACTCATATCTTACATTGGTTCATCATCTGGGTCATCTGGATAGAATGAAGGGATTCCCCAAGTGGGTTGGTCTTCATAGAAAAATCATGATGAATCCATTTGATGGTCTGCATAGGATGATGGTGCATACTCCACTTCAGACCCAATGGAATGGTCTTGATGAATAACTTCTTCATTGTCTTGTTATGGTAGTTATTACCGAATTGTAACCAAATCGATGAGCTCTTGGAGCCTCCTGCCCTATTCAACATCTTTATCATGAAGTTGTTGTACTTGAGCAGCAATGCTTTCGAGACCCGTCGATTCTGCCATGCACATATGAGGGGAATCCACGGTATCAAACTGATGTGCTTGGATGGATCCTTGCTCAAGAGTTCAAAGTAGACTTCTACTATGGTCTACAACCTCAGTGACTAGTTTGAGATGACGATCCTGCTCTTCTTGTAGTTGTTGCATTAGATTGACATCTTCTTGGAGATGGGGGGGCTAAGGAGGTGAGTGCGTGAATACTTTCCCTAGCCAACTCCACTGCCTTAATCAGTTCTTGATCCCATGATATCACGGGAGTCGAGGGCTGACTGGCAGTCTCCGTTGTTGGAATCTCGGCATATGACGATGGTGGAGGTAAGTATAACTTGACTAGCTGTAGAGTACGACCTTCAATTATTTGCCAACAATCGGAACTATGGAAAAACTCAGGATAACAGGTGGACAAGATAACTTGTCTTGTCGAAGCGAGATCCATGGCTGAAAAAGAGTATAGAAAAAAAGGTATTCAGAATATATGAACAAGTATGTTTAAAACAAAAGAAAAACTATGCATATATATACGATCTTAAAATGAGAGAACAAAATCTTTTAGGCGTGTAAACATGGAAAACCACATCCCCGACAACGGTGCCAAAAAGTTGACCGACCTCTATGTGAGTCAGACTTTTACATTTATAACCTAAAACCTTCAAAGACCCCCCACAACTTTTATAATGGGGTCGAAGTAGATATACAGGGTCGAACAAAGGGACGTGGTGACGTTTAGGATGCCACATATCTCATTCTTGAGTCAGATAAGCCAAAACTATAGTCGATGAAAATATGTGCTAGAACTAGTCTAGCAGATTGTCACGATTTAAAACAAAACAAAGAAAAGAAAACAAAACAAAACAAAATAGAGCTCGTGGTTCTACTAATCAGAGAAAGAGAGTTCCTGGCTATGTAACCACAAATGGGATAGTCTATGCACTCGTTCTTGGGCATAGACAACCCTTGAACACCCAAGCAAGCATCTAGTACACACAACAACTTCTGTTCTTGTGGGTTCGTCCCACTCGCTCACGATGCGTGACTAAAACCATCAACGATATGCCATCTAATCTCTCTCGAGGATGACATATCGATACCTCAGAATATGATAAGTTCCCTCTCTGGTCTTAGGACATCCAGAGATATTAGGAACATAATACCTTGGATCTTCCTCCTCTCGGGTTCAGATCCAAACTATCGTCTCTTAGCTATTCCTACAATGGATCTCTCGATACGGGTAGAAATAACAGTTCAAGCGATTAAGAGATTAACCAAACTAGCAATCATAACTTAGAAAGAGAAAATAGAACATGCAACATACTAGATCTGATATGAATCTACTTTCTTAAGGCAAAAGTACATATACATGCCCAGATCAGGCTACATAGCCAATAAGCAGCTAACTAGCCATAGACAAGCATAGTTGGCACCGAACAAAGATGGAAAAACATCGTTGTACAAGAAACCAAGGAATACAACAAAAGATACAGGAAGAAGATAAGATTATAGCCCGTAGAGGAGAGGTGGCTCTCACTCCTTAGCCTCTGTGTAGGCTGGATCTCATCCTTTGGTCCTCCTCTTCGTCCTTCTAGATTCCTCGATTCTCTCTCTCTCTAGATCTGTCCCGAACAACAGCCTGGTGGAGGTGAGAGGAATGGCGATGGAGACTGATCTTCTCTCTCCTTAGCTTCCACCTTCAGGGATTGTAGACCAGTAGTGGAGGAGGGTAGTGATGCAGATCTTCTCTCTCCTTGGTGGTGAGGATGAACGTGGCACATATCTTCTCTCTCCTTAGCTTCCGCCTTTGGAGAGAGTAGATATGAGATGGAGATGGAGGAGAGAGAGTGTGGAGGTTGGTGGCTATTGGAGCGCGTAGGCTGAGTGCCTTGGTCCTCTGGGACCTTGAGATGCTCCTACGGGGCTCTGGCTCCAATCCAGCAGTCTTTTGATGTCCAGACTCTCCCTTATATGACAGGGGGTATGGTCCTATTTATAGCCACAGGGGCCCTGGATCTGTTGCTTTTTGGGGCCTCGATCGAGGTCTTTATAGACCATGGTCACGGTTTTCTACACGGACCTAGTCGCGATTCTTGCTTGCTTCCAGCAGGTCACAGTTTTTTGTTGCAAACAC
Organism: Alisma plantago-aquatica; assembly: GCA_963693085.1. Lineage (NCBI taxonomy): Eukaryota > Viridiplantae > Streptophyta > Magnoliopsida > Alismatales > Alismataceae > Alisma > Alisma plantago-aquatica. Next base: position 1,008,784,444 of record OY856410.1, on the reverse strand, counting down.
TGCGATCGCGGTTGTTGGCTAGGGAACCGCGGGCGCGGTTAGCAGTAGGGGGTCACGATCACAGAGAGACCGCAGACACGGTTAAAGGAGGGAGCCCACCGTGTGTTGCTGGATTGGTGAAGCTGAAGGGGATGTAGGAGTTGATGACCACGGGTGAAGTACACCACAATCACAATGTAGGGTTCCTCTGGTTGTGGTGTCCACTGGAGCAGGACAGTGGTGGAAGTGATGGGGAAGAGGAGGCGGTGCAGATGCAGGTGGTGTCGCACAGGAGGCGATGGAGGGAGGCGGATCATGACGCTCATGGCTTCATTGTCGTTTGAAGGTGGTCGAGGCGTTAGGGAATGGTGGGGCCATGGTAGTCAAGTAACCTATTGGATGCGAGGGCGGAGGCCACCGTAGACGGAGGAGGGAACCGCAGGCTGAGACGTGGTGAGGTGAAGATCGTGGGCGGTCAGGAAAGAGATACTGCGACTGCGGTTTTTAGGGGAGAAACACCCACAAACACAGTTTTAGGATAGGGAAAGGGAACCAGGTGATCGCGGTGGTCAAGGGAATGAGAACCATGAGCAACAGGGAGGCTGTCACAGTCTACAGATGGGTGGATGGTCACGGTAGTTGGATGGGTGTGGGGGCGTGCACTGTAGTGAGGTCTACTACTGCATCGTGAAGTTGCGGTAGAGGTGAGGAGGCAAAGGCGGCAGACGATGATCGATCATGGTGGATGATGAGGAGGTCGTAGAGGCCTAGTGGTGGCTGGGTCATGATTGGAAGGGTCGAGGTGTTGGCACCACGGTCACGGCAAGGAAGACCGCGAGCACGGCTTGATCTCCTGGTCGCGGTTCTGCAAATCGCGGTTGTGACATAGGGTTCTGCGTGCTGAGATGTGTGTGGTCACGATCTTGCAGGGGAGTAGTGGTGCCCGCGGTGGGTGAAGAGTTGAAGGGGCGACGTCGTTTGGAGGCTGACATCGTGAGCGATCGGGGTAGCTGCAGGAGCTGGTCGCGGTCTAGAGGATAACCGCGACTGCGGTTTTAGGGTGGAAAGGGAACCACGACTGCGGTGATTGAGAGGGGAGGTCGTGATCAGGGTAGAGGGGTAGGAACCGCAAATTTGGTTGAACATCACCTCGACCGAGAGCCTGCTATTAGTGCATCAACAAGGCGTGGCCACAATGCTGCATGGGCCTAGGTGATCAGGCCCAATAGCTAGAATTCGACTTGCATATCAAGGATACAAATCCAATTAGCATAGAGGTTAAATCAATTAGATTGAACATGGATGTACGAAGATAATTAGGCAATGAAAGCAATTAATCGCATCAAGATTGGGCCCAAGAAGGTGACTCAGGCTATGATGAAAATGCATTTATCATTAGAAGATATATCAAAAATATAGTTTAAAAGGGCCTCAGAGAGGGAGAGAAAAAAGGGAAAGATGTCATCATGGTTCAGTGCCAGTTTGTCCCAAAAACTGGCTAGATTGGCTACTTTATTATCTATATAGCTACTTTATCTAAGTGAAGATAAAAATAATCAAAACATAACCATTAAAGGGCATATTAAGGACAAAGTGACACATAACCATAGATAAATTGCATAGATAATATGCATAGATTTGGGTGTTATCATCTAGCCATATCACTCAAGTGATAACACTCAATAAACTGGCTATATGATTTAGGCAACGATTGCAAAATCAGAATCCATGGCCAACTCTTAACCTAAAGTAAAATCTGAGTCTTTCTAGATGCTTCATAAGATGAATCATATGGAGGACATGAGGCTCTACTGGTTCTCCCTTTGTCATTTTGCACATAAATAATGCCTTAGAGACATTATACCTTTCATGCTTATGATGTTGTTTATGCAACTTATAGTTCATATAGCCCAGTATAAGGTTCTTGATGATCACAACATCATTAGCATGCTTCTAAGAAGCATCCATGTCAGTCTGAGGAAAATGTGGAGTGGATATGGGCACTGGTGTTTCAGGAACATGCTGAACACTTCTCAAGGTCCCAAACCAGTTATGAAAATAAATCTCATTTAATTTACCCAGTTGCGATGATTGAGTGTTTTCCATTTGATTCTATAAGAGAAAATTTGCATTTGTCAAAAACCATTTTTTATTTTATTTGATTTGAAAAGTAGATTTTAATTAGGTCTTTAATTAACTATCACTCCCATTATTTTATTCAAATTGATATCCCTCAATATCAATTTGGAATACTGCAGGGTACAATATCCTAGTGGGCCAAGATCCTAATTTTATCAAAATCATGAGCCAGCTAAGGTTGTCACCCACAACTTGATTCTATCAGGTAGGCAACTTTTTCCAATTGCATCACATGGAACTCTTGATAGATGATATGCATAACTCTTTGTCATTGATCATCTGTATGCTTCTAAGTGCTTGATCCAATTAAGATCACCTAGTTAAGCCTGACCCATAAGCCAACACGATAGACTACACACCCTGCTAGGGTAGATCCACATATCTACCATCATACTTCGATGAGATAGAAGGTACACCACGCTAGGGCATGCCCACACTTAGTTGATCAAGATTTTCATGTGTGCTTCTTATGGAAAGAATCTAAGGCTTAATATTTTAATTAAGGGAGTTTGTATAAAAACATATACATTAACCAATCACCACATATATATAGTATGTGTCTTATACATGTTATAACCCACAACAAAAACATGCAATAAACAAAAAGCAACGGTTATGGACAGCCTAATGTAATTCCTTAAAGCCATAGGGAATTACCACAATCTAGGTCTACATCATATATAGAAACCTATTGTTGATGAAGATTCGTGCTTGACAATCTGGGTTGATTGGTTCAACCTTTGAATCGACCGTCTCACCTCTTGACCAGTTGGTTGGTCTCCTCCAGCTACTTGTCTGGCTCCTCTAAATGATTGATAGGTCATCCTATAGTCGGTCATTTTGCTCCTCCAAACTGTCATCTCATATAGTCCTTCAGGCTCTTGGTCGGATCGCCATTCGTTCGTCTCAACCCCGCCATATGGTTCTGTCACCCCCAGCCGGTCGGCTCAGTCCCTCCATGGGATCAATTGACGTCCTTCTTTGCCATAAAAAGAAAGTAAACTATCCTACTTTTACATAATTACTGAGAAACCTTGAGTTACATCTGAGGGGAGAAAAGGTAGAAGAGAATAATACTTTTACATTGGGAATATAAGAGAGAGGCTTGGTTCGTAGACCAAGATAAACATGATTAACCAACCACACAACCATGAACAGATAATAGGGTTTATTGGCCATAACCATGCTACACATCCACCATCAAAACTCACTTTTAGGGTGATGCATGTAAATTACACACACACACACACACATACACACACACACACACATATATATATATATATATATATATATATATATATATATATATATATAGAGAGAGAGAGAGAGAGAGAGATAGAAAGAGAGAGAGAGGCTAGAATACACTCGAGCGTATTTAGAACAGAATACACTCAAATAGTTTTTCATGATGCAATATTTTTTTCAAAAATCTAATCCATTGATCTTCTTAAACATCTTGTGAATAGCTCATACGGAAAATTTGAGCACATTTGGACATTTATAGATCATGTTATAAAGACTGTAAAAATTATGCATTTCAAATTAGTTTCGCGCATTGATTTTGTTGCCCTTGGATGAGTGACTTACACTCATCCAAATGGGCTCAAAATTTGTATGTAGCCTAGTTATAGTATGACGCTGAAGATCAATGGTTTACATTTTGCAAAAAATAGTCTTGATATGCAAACACAGTTGAGTGTGTTCATGCAATCTATACACTCGAGTATATTCGAGCCTGACTCTCTCTCTCTCTCTCTCTCTATATATATATATATATATATATTCATTTGGGTTCTTATGTATTGATTAGTCAAACATGCACATCAAACAGTTTAAATATTTGCATCAAATGCAATAAATAAACTCAATAAAACCAAAATCTGATCATATCAATATCCCAAAACATAATTAATTGATGTGGATTTGATACGACTGTAGGGAAATATGACATCAGATAGGTATCAGAAACAAAAAAATTTACTAACATATTTCCCATTAACCAACAGATCGTGCCAATAACTATGCAATGGAAAGAATGGTTTCACGAAGATATACCTGGTCCTGGAGTAAGTCTAGTGACAATCCTCATTGATGTAGATGCACACTCTATCTTAGATGATGTCTGTGTAGCTCCTGGTTGCACTCAGACTCATCTGACTGCTCCTCCACATATAGCTGACTCGAACATCGTTGTCTGTAACAACTATTCTCGTGACAAATTGCTGGCTGACATCGTCCTCCTTAGCAAAGGGAAAAAGCCTCCTCGCCTCTAGAGAAGTCCACATGGACCAACTAGAACTCCTATCATCTTGCTAGAATGGGCATGAAGGATTTACCCCTCCCATTAGTGTATAAGTCACCAACCTCCTCTCCCAAAACAACAAACCTCAATTGTTTCTCTCCCATAGCTATCCCTCCCTAGTCGGGTAGGACTTGTTTGGCTCTCTTGGTTACCACAACCAAAGAGGAAAATAGTGTCAGAGCAACTAATTCTCAATTGTCTGTGTTGTGTTATGAGAAGCCCCGAATACCCCTCTATTTATAGGCGGGGTTAGGGCCAGGGTTCCCAGTCTATGTGGGTGTAAAAGGGACCGAAAGATCTCAAAATTTCACAACAATTTTGGAAACTTCACAGCTGAAATAGCCGAAACAACAGTATGGCAAACCCAGAAGGTCATCTTGCACTGCAAGGTGATCTTTTTTTAGTTTCCCAGTTTTGTACATATGTCGACAATTCAATTTTAATTAATGTATAACATGACGTCAACACCAATCCTTGATGCAATTGAATTGCATCCCCAAAACGTCCATTTAGTGCATGTGAGATGGGCATTTTACACCACCTGAGACGGTCATCTCCCATAAGAGAGAAGGGCATTTCATAGGTCGAATCAAGCTAAATTCCATCCAATGAACAATATAATTAGCCTGACACTCCAAACGACGGTCTTAACACTTAAACTGATCATTTGGCAGTCCAGTCAGCTGATTTGTTCTGTGAATTGAATACCTAAACACTTTAGCAATCAACTCAATCTTCATTCAAGATCAAACTCATCCTCTAGATGAATTCCTATGTGTGTGACTCTATAGGTCCTATATTATGTTGGCAGTGAATGTCCATAACCATTTATGACATCACAAGCAATGAGCAGTGTCTAGTCACACATCATTGCTACTCAAGTAAATGGAAAGTTGGAGAACAAATTCAACCTACAATCTTGGTATGGTGTTACAATGTTTGTATAGTTCCTTTGTCACTAATATCCAGATTGAACTCGAGGCATGAATCTTTCATTCTCTTCATCATTCAATCTATGTTTCTAGCTATAGCAGACTGTATGAGATATGTGTAAGGTCAATATCATATATTGACTCACACGTACATGGCCATGTATTTCTTAGTCTCACTAACTCAAGTGGCCTTAGATATCATACTCCCATAGGAGGGACAAATCCCATATCCATCACTCAAAGTCAGTCCCCATGTGTCACAGTCACCAATCATCACCTTTATAACAACCCATGTTTCAGGATTGCGTTTGATGATGTCAAAGTGTATTGAACGACATGTGACAAGTGCATTGATTTCAGGTCTAAGAACCACAAACACCACCATCACTATAAGATGTGATTCTGACTTATCTAGTTAAGGTTTCCATGTATCACTCTTATGGTGGGTTTGTTCGATATATTGTTCTCTAACATGTATCTGTGTGCTTGGTTTGATATCACCGAATCATGACTAATGAGATTCTATAATCAACCAACTCAGACTCTAATCTTATGTGTTATTACTATCTATTTACCTTCCACAATAACAACCGATCAAGGACATAACAAGAATGAATATACTCTTAACATCTATACCGTCTCATTATTCATGTCCTCAACCTGAAGACATATGCCATTGAGTAATATCATTCTTTAGACATTTATTATATTATTTCATTATCTCAAACACTAAATGAACATAATAAATTGGTAGCTTGCCTTTATTATTAACCAAATCATTTACAAGTTATGCCATTATAATCATCATATGTTTGGCTCTGTGCACATACATACCAAGAATGTTTAATTGGATTGCTAGAAGAAAGAAGCAATCTTTTGGCAAGGTGTCTTTTCATGTGTCTTTACTGGAGATAGGAAAGACTTACCCACATGTATAGTATCAACTGATGTAGCTGATAAGATGATGAGAAAAGGGTGTGAGGCCTTTTTAGCACACATGGTACATGCTAGGGCAGAAAAAAGAATAATAAATATGGAGGATGTTCCGATAGTACATGAGTTTCTAGATGTCTTTCTTGATGAGTTAGCAGGTTTACCTCCAAAAAGGGATGTTGATTTTGAGATACAAATCCTACCTGGTAGTCATCTAATAGAATTACCAGCCTATAGAATGGCACCTACAAAGTTAAAGGAATTAAAAACTCAGTTATATGAGTTACAAGATAAAGTATTTATTCAACCTAGTACATTACCTTAGGAATCTCCAATATTGTTTGTGAAAAGGAAGTATGGAACTATGCAATTATGCATAGACTATCAACAATTGAATAAGATAATTATCAATAACAAATATTCTCTGCCTAGGATTGATGACATGGTTGATCAACTACATGAAGAAGTAATCTTTTCAAAGATGGATCTCATGTCAGGCTATCATCAGTTAATGATAAAGGCATCTGATATACCTAAGTCATCCTTCAGAACAAGCTATGGGCATTATGAGTTTGTAGTCATGTCTTTTGGACTGAGGAATGACCCCAACAACCTTTATGGATAGGATGAATAGGATCTTCAAACCCTACCTAGATCAGTTAATAGTTGTGTTCATAGATGATATTATTATATATTCTAGAGATGCAGAATAACTTGAGCAACATCTGAGGATATATTTAGAGTTGTTGAGACAACATCAACTGTATGAAAATTTCAACATATGTGAATGCTGGTGTTTGAGGTTTCTTTTATTGGACATGTCATATCAGTAAATAGAGTCAATGTAGACTCTAAGAAGGTGGAATCCATTCTTCAGTGGGAGAAACTAACACCCCCTACTGAAATATAAAAATTTCTAGGGTTAGTTGGATATTATAGAGGGTTTATAAGAAACTACAGTGCTTTGACGATACCTCTTACTCACTTAACAAGGAAGGATATGCACCTCTTTTGGTCTAAATCATGGGAGTAAAGTTTTCAAATTTTAAACTACAACACCAGTTCTGATTTTACCAGAGCTAGATAAAGGTTATGTGGTTTTCTATGATGCATCCAAAAGAGGTTTGGGATGTGTTCTTATGCAACAAGGGAAGGTGGTGGCCTATGCTTCCAGTTAGCTTAAGGAGGATGAAGAGAACTATCACACACATGGTCCTAAGTTGAAAATAGTAGTACATGCCTTGAATTCATGGCGTTACTATCTCTATGGTGAGTGATATCAAGTATTTACTGATAATAAGAGTCTAAAGTACATTTTCACACAAAAGGATATCAAACTAAGACAACGGAAGTGGTTGGAGCTTATAAAGGACTATGATGTTACCATTAATTTGTTGGGAAATCAGGGAAATAGATAAGGCAACGAAAACACAAATTTTAATGACTGGTTCTCAAACCAATTGTGTCAACAACAATGTATCTAGGAAATAGAGTTGCAAGAGATGCACGTAGTCTTGGAGAAATTCCAGGACTTATCATTGTAGCAGTATGCTTCTTCTTCAAATACCACTCAAGCAGTCATAAGAAATTTCCTCCTAGTGCAACACCATCGATCGTAGTTGACGACATCCTCCTAGAAGGTGGTGAAGGCCTCCCCACCTCTACGTAGTCCATGCGGAGAATCAGGAACTCCACATTGCACTACCTGAGCTAACGAGAAGGAGTAGCCCCTTAAAACCTCAACCAGATAGGGTTGATTTGCTCTCCCGTGTTGTCTCTCTCTCTTTCTATCCCTCCCTTTCACTGGTAGGACTTGCTTGGGCTCTCTTGGTTATGAAAACTAGAGAGGACAACAATTTGTCAGAGCTAATTATTGTTTCTTTGAAAGCCTAGAATGCCCACTCTTTATATAAGATGGCTAGGGTCAAGGGTTTCAGTTCATTTGGGAGTCAAAGAGATGGAATTTCATGAATTTTCTAGAAGCTACATATGTTTAACTGGGGGGGTTCACTGTTGAATCGGTCAGTTCACATATGAACTGGTCTTTTCACAATATTTCCTATTCTCAAACATATTGGTTTTCAATGAGATGATTAATGCACAACATGACATCAACATCAATCCTTGATCCAATCATATTGATCATTGAACTGGGCGGTTCAACTCTTAGATCGATCATTTCAGGCCTAGAATCAATCAGTTTACAAAGTGAACCATTTGACTCATGCCCCAGTTCAGGCAAAGTTCAACCAATTCAATTTAAATTGGCTTGACTCTTGAATTGATCGATTCAACACTTGAATCGGTTGATTCACAGTCCAATTAGTCAATATCCAATCGTTGTTGCTTAAATTGAATATTAAACACTTTCATACTCAAGTTAAACATCACCCATGAATAAACTCCTGTTCTAGGTGCATACTATGCGTGTGGCCCTATAGGTCCCAAGTTACATTGGCAGTGAATGTCCATAACCAATTTATGACATCACAAGCACCGAGAGGTATTTAGGAACACATCATTGCTATCCAAGTAATTCAAAAGTCGGAGAGCAACTTCAACCTACAATCTGTGATCAGTGTAATAGTGATTGTATAGTTCCTTTGTCTCTGATATCTGGATTGAACTCGAGTCATGGAGTCATCATCCTCTCATCATTCAGTTCATGTTCTTTGAACTAGAGCAGGCTATATGAGATGCATGTGAGTTCACATATCTTATATTGTGTCACATGAGTATGGTCATAAATTTCTCAGTCTCGCTTATCAAGTAACCTGGATATCAATCTCTAGTAGGAGGGACAAATACCATCTACATCACTCACACTCAGCCCCATGTGTTACAACACATTTGATCATCACCTTTATGGTAACCCTTATTCAAGGTCACATTAGATGATGTCAAAATACATCAAATGGCATGTGATGAGTGTAGTGATTTTAGGTCTAAGAAACGCAATCACCACTATCACTGTGAGAGATGATTCTGACTACCATTCCATGGTATCCATGTATCACTCTCAAGGTGGGTCTGTCTGATACACTGCTCTCTAACATGCACCTGTGTGCTTGACTTCATATCACATATCATGACTAATGAGACTCTATCATCAATCAACACACACTCTAGTCTTATGTATTACTATTGTATCTTTTTCTTCCATAGTAATATCTGACTAGGGACATAACAAGGATGTGTGTACTCTTATCATAATATGATCTCATTTTCTAGGCCTTAAACCTGAAGACATATGTCATAGAGTATCACCATTCTTTATATATCTACTATGTCTATGCCATCATCTCGTATTTTAGAAAAACATAATATATATAATTACATTTACCATTATCAAATTAGGTATCCAATGCCCCATTACAATCATCATACGACTGGCTCTCTGGGCATACATACCAACATAATTATCACCCTAGGAAGGCCAATGTAGTAGCAAATTCTCTAAGTAGGAAGTCAACATCGTCTGCGTAAATGTTTCCAGTGACATGTGTAAGAAGAGAATTTTTGGTTAAAATGAGAGAGATGGATTTGGATTTGAATGTGTCTGAACAAGGTGAACAAATTGCACAAATACAAATTAGACCTATATTCTATGATCTATCAAAGAGCTTCAACATATTGATAGTGAATTGCAAGGAATTATGCATGATATGACAGGAAGTAAGAGGACATAATTTAGATATGCAGATGACAAAATGTTGTACCATGAGGACATAGAATGCATATTGAGTGATCCAGAAGTAAGGCAACAAATTCTTGAGGAAGCACACTCTTCTATGTATGCAATGAAACCTAGCAACACAAAGATGTACATAAACCTCAATAAGTTATATTGGTGGTCAAGTATGAAGAAAAATGTGGCTGAGTACATAGATAAATGTGGTGTGTGTCATCAAGTCAAGATTGAACATCAAAATCCAACTAGTACTATGCAATCACTTCCTATTCCCAAATGGAAGTGGGAACACATTACTATGGACTTGTGGTTGGATTACCCAGGACACCACATGGATTTGACTTTGTATGGGTAATAGTAGATAGGATAAACAAGTCTTCTCACTTTATACTAGTTAAGACAACATGGAATACACCAAAATTAGCCAAAGTCTATGGATATGAGATAGTCAGGTTGCATGGGGTACCAATTTCTATAATATCTTACAGAGATCTGAAGTTCACATCTAGATTTTGGAATCAATTGAATCATTTTTTGGGAATTAGATTGAAATCTAGTACATCATTCCACCCTCAAATATATGGATAGTCAGGACGAACCATTCAAACCCTGGAGGTCATGTTGAGATCACATGTTCTATATTTTAGTGACAATGTAGATGAACACCTTAGTCTTATGGAATTTGCTCATAATAACAACTATCATTCCATTTTAGACATGGCCCCTTATGAAGATATGTGTGGGATAAAGTGTAGATCTCCAATTTGTTGGTATGAAGTTGGAGAAAGACATATTCTAGGTCTAGAGTTGGTGGAGGAAATGAAATAAAGGATGTCTATGATCAGAAAAAAGTTGAAAGGTGCACATGACATACAGAAGAGCTATGTTGAAAAACGTCATAGACCGCTTTAGTTTGAAGTTGAGGATGAAGTTTATCTGAAAGTTTCACCATGGAAAGGTGTACCGAGATTTGGAAATCAAGGCAAACTAACTCCTAGATACACAGGTCCCTATCTAATCATTCAAATAATTGGAACAGTGTCATACAAACTTGAATTTCCTCCTGAGTTAGCCAAGTTACATGATGTGTTTCATGTATCCATATTGAATATGTTCCATCTGGGTATGAGAATATCATATACCCAAAACCAATATAGTTAAGGGAAATGTCTCCTATGTTGAAGGACCTATAAAAATTATAGATAGTAGAACTCATAAGCTTAAAAAGAGGGAGATGCCCTTAGGGAAGGTCCTATGGAGAAACCATGGTGTAGAACAATCTACGAGGGAGTTTGAGTCAGTGATGCATAACATGTATCCTCTCCTCTTCTAGAAATTTCAAGGTGAAATTTTTATTAGAGTGGGGGATTGTGCAACCTATACCATGATTAGAGGATAATCACATAATTAAATATATTTCTAGTGAAAATGATGCTTATTAACATTTAATTACATTGTGAATTAAATTAGCTTTATTATTTTAAATTAGTGTTGGTATAAAAATGAATAGAATTTAAAGATGAAATCATAGTAAGAAGAATGAATTGAATCAGAGTTGAAATGAGAAAAATACAACCTTTTCAATTCTCCTATAGAGACTTCATTGGAAGACAACCAATGGGTGCAGACCAAAGGATTGGTCAGGTTGACAATCGATGATTATGGAATTGAAGAATTTCCTATGTTGGTAAATCATCGTCTTAGGATCAACGATTTACATTCCTTTAGATCGAAGGTTTCCCTTAGTAGATAAAATGATGGTTTGTATGGTAGCCTCCTATTGATTGTTTTTTGCTAAGTAACAACCAAAGGTATTGTAGGAAGTCGTCTTTTGATGGTTTAGAAGGACGTTCCTTCTGAAGGTTTTGCTTGGCAGTATCAGTCGATGGTCGATCTGACAAGTGCCTTCCAATGGGTTGACTGATGAAAGCCAATCGAAGGCAGGAATTGAAGGATGATGTCTATTGATGGTTCAACAGGCATACATGAACTGATGGTTTCACTGATGAACACCAACCAAAGGAAGAGTTGAACTGATGAATGCACTGAGAGTCATCAAAGGAGGGTTCAATGGTCTAAGGCAACAACCGATGGTTGTCCACATTGAAGGCCTTGCCTTTCGATGGTTGGATTGTGTTCTGCTCAAATGCACCAATGGTGAGATCCTTATATGTGCTTCTCAAATGCACCAATTGCAATGAAAACTGATGGGATGAGAAGCATAGATGTGTTTCTGTCCGTCATAAGACATTGAGTGGCAACACAAAATGTGATCAGAAGGAGAATGATGAGGAAGAGGGTGCATGCCAATGGAAACTGAAGGATACTTAAGTGATTTTGAGTTGGTAAGTAGTTTTCATCAGTAGATGTCTTTCCTATTATCATTTTCTTGTCTTAAAGAGCATTTCTGATTGACTTGATGGTTTCAACCATCTACTTCTTCATATTATACCTCCATTCAAGTTTCTTTGTGGTTGGTGACCTCCAAATAATCGATCTTAGGCGAGATCGTGTGATTCAACACTTAGATCAGAACTGTGTGAGTTGGAACTTGAGCTCAGTGGATATAAATCTAAAGATCAATAACATGAGATGAGTTTTGCAAATGGAAAATCACCTCTTAACCTATTTACATTATAGAAATTCAAAATAATGGATTTTTAGTATGAATTTTATTCTATGATATCTTTGATAAATTTGGTAGGTCTATACAACGACTTTCACTAGTAGGAATGTCTTGTTAATTATATTTCATGATGGGATACCATATCGAAATATTGCTATGCAAAATGCTATGTATGACAGGTGATGATTGATGGAATTAGAGGCATGAGAGAAGTCATTTTTAACCTAATCCTGATCTAAATGATTGATTTATGATTTATGAGAATGATAACAATTACAAATTTGTCAAAGGATTTTATGTTAAATGTTTAATTGATGAAAGTAAGGTAACCATTAGAAATGATAACATTATTGTCAGAAAAAATTAAATATCATCAAAAGATAGATGCCTTTGACATTGTAGAATCCTCACAGGAGGCATGTTTTGTAGGGAGGAAACATGCTTTCGATTAGAGATATTTTGTCCAGATTGAGGTAAGTAAGAATGTACAAGTTGGGTGTGGGGTTCGAGGCCAGTGAGTTCATACTCCTTATAGTAAAGTATTGCCCAACACCAACAGGGAATGTCGGTGGTACCTATGTTATGAATTGTGTTGATCAATGGATATATTTAGTAGGTCCACTGATGCAAAATATGCCAGAGTGCTTTGACTCTCCTCCTGAGTACCCAGGTTTAGAGGAGGAGTTTGGACATCCGACTGCTCCCATTAGTTGATGAGATCCAGACTTGGTATTGAGATTAAAGACTTAGGATCATGAGCATGCTTCTAAGCCATGTATAATGAGATCGTAGCTTGATGTGATAGTTTCACATGTTCTGGTACACCTCACATGGGTCCATTGGCACAATAAATGGACTAAAATTATGTGAATGGATTTAGTTTATTCACTTACTATGGTCAATATCATATCAACTACTATGTTAATTTATTTACAATTTTCAAAACTACCATGCTTACATGATTCTACATTTAATTTTTACTAATCACATACATCTAAAATATCATAGTTACTTGTTGATTTTCTACGCATTGAGTTAGCAGCTCATCAACCTACTAAAACATTTTTCAGGCAAAGCTCTAGCCCTACAGGAAAAGTCAGAGACTAGCTATCACCAAGAGTAAATCAGCAGAGGTCTTGAAAAGAATAGTTATCTTAGTTATATGGTCCCTTATCATTCCTCTAGATCTTGGGAATGAGCGAGTGAGAAAAGAGAGCAATTTATAATCAGATGTACATGATGTATATTGAACGAGAACTCTTTCTTCATTTGTAAAAGTTGAATTCTATTGTAATAGTTCATGTCACTAGATCATATAAATGCATGCTTCCACAAGTTTTTACATGACTAATGAAAGAAAAAAGTTAAGGTGGTAATATCTCATGTTAAAATGGTTGGTTAGTTGAAACCCCTCCTTGATGGTCCCTAACCCTGGTTTCTAGGTTTGGGTTACACCATTCTCCATGGTTTTGTGTTGCTGCTAGTCCCTTGGCTTCATGAGGGCCCGATAAAGGTACTCTGGAGAACCCAACATAGATTTCATACAGCTTTAGCTCTTTCCCACCTTCTGGAATGAGACCAACAAGCCATTGTTGTTTTCTCTTGGTGCATGTCATAATGGAGAGGATTTACTCAGATTGGTGTAATATAATGACCATGTATGCCATTGTTATAATTTTTGTCATCACATTTTATAAATGTGTTTTCATCTTTCTACCTTTCAACAATTTTATTTGGTCATGATTTTTTATTTGGTGAAATAACCTATGGTGCCTTGTCACATTAATTTTGTTTGGCACTTGATATGAGGGCATGATGGCCGATTTCTATGAAAAATTTCAATTTCCAAGTGATGGTACAAACTCATAAATAATTATAGGAAGATCAACAAAATAGAATATAATATGATTTATAATTATAAGATTGACACCTTTCAAATGGTATATGTTTCTAGACCTAATTTATTAGGCACAAAAGTTAAATTTAGGGTTTATATTGTTAACAAGATATTACCCTAATTCTTCAAATCATGTATTTAGGTGTTTGAGGCCTTAATGTTAAACTTTAAGATTATTATTGGTGATTAATATCAAATTTAGGTATACAAATCCATTATATTTCTTTTGGGCATTATGATTATTGAAAATATAATATTTTTGCATGAAGCATATCCTTTAAAAAATGATAATTTTTTGCTTAACTCTTGCAATATATTGAAAAATATTTAATGTTGATACTCTCTCTCACACTGATTGGTTACTCAAATTTGTGAAATCATTATGGATCTTCTTATGACCTCAACCTGATACAATGTATGCGTTGTCATCCCCTTTCATTCGAAATAAACTTGCTTGACCTTTTATATACATCATGTGATTTACTAGCATAAATTTATTATGCATATTTTTTATGGATATGATAGATTCATCTTGTTATAAGTTGTGCAGAGATAATGATTCCAGGTAATGAATATAAAAGACCAAATGTGTCTCATGTCCTTATCAGAATAGATGAGTATATTTTCTTTCTCATCCAATAGTATAGAGAAGATGTGTATTTTTTCTGCTCACCCCATATTTATGGTAGATGTGATATTTCCTACCTACATGATTTATAGCTTGTTGAATATAGACACATTGATTCTTTTAACTCATATTCTAATATCTGGAAAGATTTCTTATTTATGTTATTTCTTGTTAAATTCATGCCTCATCCATTGACCTAAATATTCTCTTGAAATTACTCTCTCGGACTTACCTGAACTATTTAAATTCTATTAATTAGGAACTTTATTATTTGTTTAACCTTTTCCTAATTAATGCCACATTGTTTCTATATTGTAGAAACTCAATTTTATGGATTCTTACTCTCTTTTATTTTCCTTCTTCTGGGTGTTGTTCCCAATCCACTTAGGAGACGATCATCATGTGGAATGTGGATCACGAGTTTGAAGAAGTTACTCAAGTTTAGTTGTTGAGAAGTTAATCTTTGGTCATCTTGCCCACAATAGTCAGACTGTCTAGCTTAGGCTAGCCTTACCTTTTAGTTTGTCCTTTCTGTAATAGTTAAGAATGATGTAAAAATAGTATAGTTTAATTTGTTGCTTCAATACTCTTATTTGTTTACCATACTTATTGAGAAATTGGCATGCACCCCTTATGCTTGAAAATTTTATGTTGTCATTGTTTGGATGTGTTACGACCCCACCTCCCGATAACCCCCAATTAAGGGAGACTGAGAGGTCGAAGCCGCACCCATAACTTCTGGATCAAAGGTTCGGCAATTAACCAAGAATAATTATCAAATTTTAACATACTAAACGGGAAAACAGTAAGAAAATAAACTTTTGCATACCTTTTTGAAAACTTGGATCTCTAAACTTCTATCCACTTATGGATTCTATTCTAACTAATCCTCCTTGTATTTTACTTCATGTATTTCACAATATGACAATTTACTATTTGTCCTTTTGGCTTGTACCTAAAACGCCGACAAACAAAATGTCGATCAGCCGAAGCTGGTATGTGGGGGAAACAATAAACGTGCAACTATGATAACAACGTAATCATTCAATTAATCATTTAACAACCAAGATTTCTTTTTAGATATAACTCCGCGATCTAAGAGTACCCTATCCTTTGTGTTGTCCCCATTATACCCCTCATGATCCACCTATCAAGTGAACCGGTTTCTAGGGTTGAGTCACATGGAACTACTCATAGGTAGACCACTCCTTAACTCAGGGTATGCTAAAGAGTCTCATGGCACTACACGTAGGTAGCTCAGTTTCTAACTCACGATAACCTAGACCTTACTCTAGGATTACCCCTTTTTTTAGCATTTTCAAAGCAACAGAGGTGGACCCGGATCTAGCCAGTTATATATGCACATTTATAGTGATAATCATAGTCACTTTATAGTTGCATGAAATAAATAGACATCCAACAGTTATTTTCAGGCAACCGATAAAACTTCGGGAATTGCCGTGAAACTAGAGCAATTATTCATAAGTGTAACCACATACCTAATTTGATGATTTCACAAGCATTAAGCAAATCCAACCAAGAAAGCAATCCAAGAAATTCAACAATCACATAATTCCTGAAAAGAATATGTACTCTATTTATTACACACTTTATCAAGAATCTACTTTACTGACTTGGATTCACTTTCTAGGGTTTTTGTATCCATTTTAGGGTTTCATTTTGCAATTAGGGTTTCCCTTCATCTTTTACCATATTAACCCTAACTTTATGCCATTACTCATAAACCCTAATTATCTCATCTATTCTTCAATATTAAGGTTATCTTAACAACATATAACTCTATTTTCATATTACAAACACATTAATCATCAATTAATTTCATTAAGCTTCTTTTACATTAAAGCTATTATTTTTATCCTTTTAATCCATGACAAGATCATTATGCACATCAATTCAATGTCCATTATGATTTAATCACATATGAGCTCAATATATCATTAAATCCACCTTTGATTCATTGGAAAACCCTTATTACTATACTAAGGGTATTTACTCATAACTAAGGACTTTTGTATTCAAATAACTTAGAACCATCATTTAACAACGTATTTTCACATCTTTCCAATTATATATGATCTTATCCTCTTTTACCCTAAATTAGGGTTTCTAAATGCTTAATTATTCTCATATGGGGTAAAAACCCTAAATGATGCAATTTTACATCTAGATCAGGTTCGAATCTAACATTATCATTCAACATGTTATTAATACTTCAACTAACCCATTAAGCATACTAGATTCCACCTTTAATCACAAATAAGGCTTTTAACTTAAGTTTAATGCACTTTTCATCAACTTATTGTACTTTTGTAATTAGGAACGTAATAAACCTTTAATATCATTTTTATTGGATTCCTCTCATTCTCCTGATCAAAATTCATATATTATATGTCCTAATCGGAGTTACCTATCTTTGGTTATGAAATAATAAAGGAAATACCTTTTTGGCTAATCAGAGCGCGCCACGTCGCTCACTTTCCATGCAATGTTGCTGCTTTGTAAATAGAACCAAATTACGATAGTGCCCTTGCATAAGTGTATGTTCCTTCATACCCAGAAGGGCAGAACGGTCCAATGCACCCTCTCTTCTTCTTATTCTTCCTCGAGCCACTGGTTTGCAGCCGCCCTAGCGGCCGTGTTGCAGCCTTGGCGCGGCTCCCGCGCTTAGCTCCGGGCCCCATCTTCACCAGGAAAGCATCCTCCACCTCTGCCACGCCCATGCACACCCAAGGTGCTTCAGATCCATGGCCAAGCTGGCCGGTATCCATGCGCAAAGGCAAAAGAACGCGACTGCTCTTGCAGCCGTGCTGCTACTACTGCACACGGCCAGGGAGGAGGGATGACTACCGAGCCTTTCCCTTGAGTTCGTGGGAGTAGCACGGTCCTATTGTAGCCTCTCCACGGCCCCTCAGATCCAAGGATAGGATTATACCCTTTTCGTTAGGGTTAGAACAGAAAGAAGAAGGAGAAAGGGTGGTAGTGCGTGAAACTTCTCCGGATCTCACCCATGACTTTACCCCTTTTATAAGGTGAGAATCCACACCCCATAAGGCTTGCCCTCGAAGCAACAAGCCCTCTTCCAAATAGGAAAGTGCTTCCTTTACTACTAAGCAAGTTTATCTCTCATTATCATCTTCTTAAAACAACATATTCATTGGATTTTTAGAAATATGAAAATATTCTCCCTTATTCTCTTGTGACTTTCTTTATAATAATCACGAAATTATGTTTTCCTTAAGTAGAAAATACCTATTCTTTAACAAAGCTACCAAAAACCATTAATGATGTATCATATTATACTCTTATTTTTCAATTTTGGTATTTTCTCTTTCCTCATTGGGATTCCTTGGATCCCAAGAAACTCTATGATTTCGAAATTCCTTCATAAGGATACTTATAATCCTTCTAGATGCATCTAAATGCATTATTTCACATTAAAATATTTCCTTTTTGAGGATTTCTCTTTATTTCTCTTTTATTTTCCTCATTGGCATTCCTTTTATCATTAGGAATCCTTGGGATACGAAATTCCACAAAGGACAACTAAATTATACCTCTTTTCACTTGTTTTCCACATTTTACCATTGTTTTCAATTTCTTTCTTAATAAAGAAATATTTAATGATCTTTTCTTTTCTTATTGCACTCTTTATGCAACTTTGGACTCCTTGGAACCCAAGGAACCCAATAGGCACGAAATTCCTCTTTGGATTTGCCTTCTAGAGGTTTTCACATTTTTTTCTCCAAATATTCAATTATTCATTTACTAATTGATTTTCCTTGTTATTTGGGCCCAATAGCCAATAAATCCCACAACACAGACATTAAGGCTATTGTAAACAAAATCCATTTATTCAAACCAAATTATATCATTATTTGTTCAAATATCTTTAATATGAGAAATTGCATTTCTCACCAAATGAATCTAAAAATTGGGGTTGTAACATCCTTCCCCTCTTATAGGAATTTTGTCCTCAAAATTCTACCAAGCAAACAAACAATTCAGGATAATACTTTTCCATGTCCATCATTGGCCCCTATGTGGCTTTACCACACTCATGGCGCTCCCAAAGAACTTTATCATCACATATTCCTTTCTCTGAGTTCGTTCATCCTGGCGTCTATAAACTGCACAGGTCACTCAGGCCATTTTAGCCTCCCTTGGGGCTCACTAGGTTCATTTCTCAGCACATGGTCGGGGTACCTCACATAGTGCTCTAAATTGGACACATGGAATACATCCCACATTACTTTATCTTGAGGGGTAAGGTCAAACTTAACCTTCTCCACCAGTCCATCTCAATGGACCCATGTATCGGGGACTCATCTTTCTTAGCTATAACTCAGAGGGGTCATATTTTCATGTCACATATTCTCCCATAGTGAACTACATGTCAGTATACTTTGTATCTGCTCATGACTCTCATCATCTCTAGGCTCCTTTCAGACATTACATGATCAAAGCGACTTCATCTACACGCACTGTGGCCCTTTTCTAACCATCATGTGGTCCTTCCACCAACATCACCTTACTGAAGTGGTGACTGACACAACCTCCCTTGCATAGCTTCTTATAAAACCCGATACTAGCTATAGTGGTCATCGTCACATCTTTCATAGGACAAGAACTGTCTCTAGATATCACCCTGAACGAGCACATATGCTCTCATCAGACCCTTTAGTCTGGTTCATACTAACCATTAGTTATGGGTGATGAACTATACTCACATCGAGTCCTTCATGTACCTACTTCCCCCTTACGGAAGTGAACCTTTAGGATATACTCAAGGACTTTTGAACTCGATTCATGGTGTAGTTGAACCATCTATCTCATGAGTAGTTCAACCAGATCTGTCTCGTGACTGAACTCTCTTCTTTCTCATGTCATCTAGGTAAGGCGATCTACCATAACCCATATTGCATCTTGACCTTCCTTGGTCTAGGGGAGACTTATCACAACATCCATAATGATGAACTCCCATTCCCTCTCATGGACGCCTTTGTCCTCTATATCGATACACTGGGTTACTGGGGTTCGTCCTTTACCTCCTGGCTTGCATGGCCATATACCACATGCAACTTTATCCAAAGTCCTACAGTCACTTATCATCTTGGTGGTACGGTGTATGGTGATCTTAAAATCATGATCTCCTATATGCCATTATTCCTCAAGATTGATTCCTCAAAAACCCTAAACCACTCTAGTCGGGGTTTCATCAACTTCTTTTCCAAAGAAGTGCATTTGAGGTTTTACCACCATCCTTTCATTGCATCAAGGACTAGATTGGCTAACAAAACAACCATTAACTTGTTCAACAGATCTCATTACATCAGAGTATTAGCCAAACATATCTCCTATCCAAACTTAGGGTTAGCCTAACAACCTCTTCTAGGTTCTAGCCAAACTAGTCAGATACATCTCAACCAGAACATCCATTACCTTAGGTATTAGGTAACATTGAAGACATACACTTCCACGCATTTCACTTATCATCTCAAACTCGAATTCTAAGTCTATCTTTATTGAGAACACTTTGAGCTCATCTTCTTGGTGATCAAACTCAATCTTGTACCACTTGCAAATTCCTCATAGCTCGTGTTAAATCATCCTCACAAGATGATTACCTTAATATTCTTACTGTTTGTAAACCATCCATGTATTATTCACTCCACAAGGGTATGTTATCATCTCTATCCCCATATCTCATGGCAACGTTCCAACCCACATCATCTTTATCCTTCATGTATGGCATGCGTACTGTCCTATCTCTCTCTCTCTCCCATAACAAGAGGAAATAAGCATTTGTCTGCAGTCCAAATATAGAGTTCTTCCTATTCCAAGAGTAGAGATGGTACATCCCACCTTGCTAGTACACCTTTAAATCTAAGTTGAAACTTGCCGTTTATGCCTCTATATTACAATCATCTTGCTATCAAAGTTATCTCAATGGAAAACTAGTTTTGAACCTACTTGGGTCACCACACAATCCTTGGTCATCTCCTCTAGGTCTATAGGGTGCCGACACTTTTAGGGTCATCCCTCTTCCCTTATGCATCCAGAGAGTGCCCTACTCATCTGCCCTTTGGGTCCCATGAGTTCATGAAGGTGATCAATCTCCTAACCCATGGCCCTCAGACAATGATAGCTGTTACCTCCCGACCCTATGGCCATGTGCAACTAGGGAATTAGGCAACTCCCACCTCCATCGGTCTTATCCCTACCTGACCCTAGGATAGACTTAGGATTCCATTTATAGTACATGTCCAACTTATAACCTTACCCAAGCGTTCATCATCTCTCTTTGTATACATGGGTTGACATTCATCCTCTCATAGGGGTCATGGTGGCTTGCCTACCTTGGTCAAGCCCCATACTGGTTACCTCCATGGTAACACATCCACATGCACTTAGAGATGGATATCTATGGGTCTACAGGTTCATTTTCATACCATGTACTTTTCACCTAGCTTCTCAAGATCCTATGAGACCTCTTTAGGTTATCTTAAACCAATAAAACTAATATACACCCTACCAAAGGGGTCTCTCTCCCAGGATGAGAGGAAAACTATCTCTTGACAACAAGGTCACAAAAGCTCTTAGGTCTAGGGTTTACATCCACATGAGCCTACTTAACCCTAGAGAGCTATTAAGGTACAAGAAGATCACCTACTGAACCATACTAGGTCATACTTGTCCTCTTTCCTCCATGCTGGATCAAGATCACACCTTCCTTTATCATCAACCTAGCTGTGAGAGGTTCATCAAACATACCTTAAACTTAAGGGGCTTCCCTTTTCCTCTATACATGAGGAGTACCATGCTCAAAACTATAGCAACTTAATTCTCATCATGAGCATTAGGTATACCACTTCCCCTCTTAGGCCTAGGAACCCTAGGTTCACTTTTAGGTGTCCAACTGCATGCTCTATCTCTTAACCATGAATCAAGCTTGCAAAAGGCATGACATGCACTTCCTGTCATCCTTCAACTCGAGCAACACTTAGAGTTGGATCCTCCTCAAGGACAAACAATAAGGTATAAGGCCTCATAACCTGTTACAAATCCTCTTCAGGGTATACAGAACATATTCTTCCTTTCTCAGAAGGTAAACACTTATACCATAGGCACATAGGTGCCAGAAACCTCATCCTCCCTCTAGGGTTTGGTCCCTCCCATGGCATCCAAGACATCATCAACCTCTAGGGATCAAGCATGTGGTGACCACTATCATCCACTTAGGTCGCATCATCCTCAACTCCCGACTTCTCCTCATATCTCAGAGTCTAGGATTCCAACCTTCTTGCTGGGTTTCCTTATCTCTCTCTAGAACTAACCCTACAACTAACCTCACCATTAGAGGTCCTCTTTTCATGAAGGACCAACCTCAAAAGCATGCCCCTACCTGGATGAAGCCTATGTTCAACTTATGTTCGCTCAAGGTTATCCATAGTTCTTTAAGCTTATTTCATAAGCCATCCTTCACTCTCTCCTAGTTAGGGTTTCAACCCATTGCTCACACTACTAGCGTACTCTGGGTGCATGCTATGCCCTACTCGCATAAGCCCATAGAGTTTCTACATGTCCTTCACTAACATCATCATCAAAGGAGCAATCCATTACTCTAACATGCACGACCCTTCCCAGGGTTGGGTTACCAGAGGTATTAGGTCATCCAACCTCTCATGGCTCATATGTCATCCAAGGCATGTCCATCCAAACACCTGATCGACCATGACATCTAACTCATCATGTCATCTCTCTCTAACCTTCACTTAGGGTTAGAGTTAACATCATCCTCAAAGGATGTGCCAGGTCTCTACTTTTAATGGGGGTCTCTTCCTCCAAGACTAACTCTCTCTACTCATCCTCCCAACAAGGAGGTCTATCCTCAGGTCTCTCCTGAGGGCATGACATCTTATGTCATACGACCTAAGCATGTATCTATTCTTTAGTTTACACTTACTCTATGAAGCTTATGTCCGTGACATATTAATTACATGCTTTTCATTAATTTGATGGAGGATTCCTTAAACCCTATTAATCTTATCCATACCTCAAGAGGGTGAGGAAAAGAGATAAAACCCTAATCCTTAAGGTCCTTAATATAATTTGTGATGAGAAGGGATGAATAAGATGAGAAAGTCCTAAAGGTATCTTATTTCAATTCATACCCTAAGACTTTGGCCAGGCAGTGAAACGGATCCGGGAGTCCTCATATTCTGACTAGTGGTGCAGAGGAAAATATTGCCAGCCCCCAGTCGTGATCCTTTTCTAGACATTTCCGTCTTTCAGATAATCCTCTAATAACTCCCTTGGGTTCTATGGAGTGTGTAAAATTTAATAATTATTAATGGTTAAGTGAGGAACCTACGCTCTGATACTAAATGTTATGACCCCACCTCTCGATAACCCCCAATTAAGGGAGACCGAGAGGTCTAAGCTACACCCATAACTTCTGAATCAAAGGTTCAGCAATTAACCAAGAATAATTATCAAATTTTAACATACTAAATGGGAAAACTGTAAGAAAATAAACTTTTGCATACCTTTTTGAAAACTTGGATCTCTAAACTTCTATCCACTTATGGATTCTATTCTAACTAATCCTCCTTGTATTTTTCTTCATGTATTTCACAATATGACGATTTACTGTTTGCCCTTTTGGCTTGTACCTAAAACGCCGACAAACAAAATGTCGATCAACTGAAGCTGGTATGTGGGGGGAAACAATAAATGTGCAACTATGATAACAACGTAATCATTCAATTAATCATTTAACAACCAAGATTCCTTTTTAGATATAACTCTGTGATCTAAGAGTACCCTATCCTCTGTGTTGTCCCCATTAAACCCCTCATGATCAACCTATCAAGTGAACCTGTTTCTAGGGTTGAGTCACATGGAACTACTCATAGGTAGACCACTCCTTAACTCAGGGTATGCTAAAGAGTGTCATGGCACTACACGTAGGTAGCCCAATTTCTAACTCACGATAACCTAAACCTTGCTATAGGATTACCCCTTTTTTTAGCCTTTTCAAAGCAACAGAGGTGGACCCAGATCTAGCCAGTTATATATGCACATTTATAGTGATAATCATAGTCACTTTATAGTTTCATGAAATAAATAGACATCCAACATTTATTTTCAAGCAACCGATAAAACTTCGGGAATCGCCGTGAAACTAGAGTGATTATTCATAAGCGTAACCACATACCTGATTCAATGATTTCAGAAGCATTAAGCAAATCCAACCAAGAAAGCAATCCAAGCAATTCAACAATCACATAATTCCTGAAAGGAATATGTACTCTATTTATTACACACTTTATCAAGAATCTACTTTACTGACTTGGATTCACTTTCTAGGATTTTTGTATCCATTTTAGGGTTTCGTTTTGCAATTAGGGTTTCCCTTCATCTTTTACCATATTAACCCTAACTTTATGCCATTACTCATAAACCCTAATTATCTCATCTATTCTGCAATATTAAGGTTATCTTAACAACATATAACTCTATTTTCATATTACAGGCACATTAATCATTAATTAATTTCATTAAGCTTATTTTACATTAAAGCTATTATTTTTATCCTTTTAATCCATGACAAGATCATTATGCGCATCAATTCAATGTCCATTATGACTTAATCACATATGAACTCAATATATCATTAAATCCACCTTTGATTCATTGGAAAACCCTTATTACTATACTAAGGGTATTTACCCGTAATTAAGGACTTTTGTATTCAAATAAATTAGAACCATCATTTAACAACGTATTTTCACATCTTTCCAATTATATATGATATTATCCTCTTTTACCCTAAATTAGGGTTTCTAAATGCTTAATTATTCTCATATGGGGTAAAACCCTAAATCATGCAATTTTACATCTAGATCAGGTTCGAATCTAACATTATCATTCAACATGATACTTCAACTAACCCATTAAGCATACTAGATTCCACCTTTAATAACAAATAGGGCTTTTAACTTAAGTTTAATGCACTTTTCATCAACTTATTGTACTTTTATAATTAGGAACGGAATCAACCTTTAATATCATTTTTATTGGATTTCTCTCATTCTCCTGATCAAAATTCATATATTATATGTCCTAATCAGAGTTACCTATCTTTGGTTATGAAATAATAAAGGAAATACCTTTTTTGGTCAATCAGAGCGCGCCATGTTGCTCACTTTCCATGCAATGTTGCTGCTTTGTAAATAGAACTGAATTATGATAGTGCCCTCACGTAAGTGGATGTTCCTTCATACCTTGGAAGGGAAGAACGGTCCAATGCACCCTCTCTTCTTCTTCTTCTTCTTCCTCGAGCCACTGGTTTGCAGCCGCCCTAGCGGCCGTCTTGCAGCCTTGGCGCGGCTCCTGCGCTTAGCTTCGGGCCCCGTATTCATCAGGAAAGCATCCTCCACCTCCTCCACACCCATGCACACCCAAGGTGCTTGAGATCCATGGCCATGCTGGCTGGTATCCGCACGCAACGGTAGAAGAATGTAGCTGCTCTTGCAGCCATGCTGCTACTGCTGCACACGGCCAGGGAGGAGGGATGACTACCGAGCCTTTCCCTTGAGTTCATGGGAGTAGCACAGTCCTATTGTAGCCTCTCCACGGCCCCTCAGATCCAAGGATAGGATTATACCCTTTTCGTTAGGGTTAGAATAGAAAGAAGAAGGAGAAAGGGTGGTAGTGTGTGAAACTTCTCTGGATCTCGCCCAGGACTTTACCCCTTTTATAGGGTGAGAATCCACGCCCCATAAGGCTTGCCCTCGAAGCAACAAGCACTCTTCCAAATAGGAAAGTGCTTCCTTCACTACTAAGCAAGTTTCTCTCTCATTATCATCTTCTTAAAACAACATATTCATTGGATTTTTAGAAATACGAAAATATTCTCCCTTATTCTCTTTTGACTTGCTTTATAATCCATTAATCACTAAATTATGTTTTCCTTAAGTAGAAAATACCTCTTCTTTAACAAAGCTACCAAAAACCATTAATGATGTATCATATTATACTCTTATTTTGCAATTTTGGTATTTTCTCTTTCCTCTTTCCTCATTGGGACTCCTTAGATCCCAAGAAACTCTATGATTTCGAAATTCCTTCATAAGGATACTTATTATCCTTCTAGATGCATCTAAATGCATTATTTCACATTATCTCGTTTATTTCACATTAAAATATTTCCTTTTTGAGGATTTCTCTTTATTTCTCTTTTATTTTCCTCATTGGTATTCCTTTTATCATTAGGAATCCTTGGGATACGAAATTCCACAAAGGATAACTAAATTATACCTCTTTTCACTTGTTTTCCACATTTTACCATTGTTTTCAATTTCTTTCTTAATAAAGAAATATTTAATTGATCTTTTCTTTTCTTATTGCACTCTTTATGCAAATTTGGACTCCTTGGAACCCAAGGAACCCAAGAGGCACGAAATTCCTCTTTGGATTTGCCTTCTAGATGTTTTCACATTTTTTCTTTTATCCAAATATTCAATTATTCATTTACTAATTGAATTTCCTTGTTATTTGGGCCCAATAGCCAATAAATCCCACAACACAAACATTAAGGATATTGTAAACAAAATCCATTTATTCAAACCAAATTATATCATTATTTGTTCAAATATCTTTAATATGAGAAATTGCATTTCTCACTAAATGAATCCAAAAATTGGGGTTGTAACAGGATGGGTCTTTGTATGTGTTTTCTCATAAGAAGTAAGGAGTGGATCCCCTACTAGGTCCCACTCCTTACAAGTTGGTATCAAAGCATATGTAGCTGGAAAAGTGACTATCTTAGAATTTTCCTAGTAGTTTCCCTTATAGTATAACCCTTTGAATAAGAACCCTATCCTTGCATGAACCTATATCTTACATGTTATGATTGAAGAAGTATATGGAACCTAACAAAGTGTTAATTAGGATCTTGAGTAAGTTAAAACCCATGAGATGGGGAATCATCCCCCCCTAGGATTAAGGTGAGGTGCTCATGTAGCCCATGTATGATTATAAGATCTAGTAATGAGGATGATAAAGTAGTAGGACAAGAAGTTGTTAACATAAACAATTTGTGAACTGATTCTTACTATTGATTTTGGATTCCCTACTATCTTTGGCAGATCTTGACTCTTTTAGTGATCACGTGGTGCACTGTCGCATACACACATGCTTTAAGTTCTGCCATGACATTGTTTGAGATGCCCTCTTTGACATTATTTCTCATGCTGGGATAAAAGCTTTGAAAGAAGCTCCACTCGCCTTTCTATGAACACGTCATGATGGTCTTCATGCTCAGAGACTAGATAATATTTTTTATTTGACTAGACCGATGGAAAGCACACTTGTGTTGATCTCATTGGTGTGTCTCCATGACTGGGAACATTTCAAATAACTTTAAGCTGGTCAGGCAGCTTTTGATGTCACCACGCATAGACTTTGTAAACATGGGGTTGTGTGTGAAGCAAACCATCATCATTTCCTTCCCTTTGCCTCTGATGTCTTTGGTGTTCTCACTGATGACTCAATTTCCCTCCTATCATGCATACAACCTATCATAAATAGGAGTGTTATGATGCCATCATCAATTCTTCAATTTTTGTGCTGACATCATTGGGCTTTGCCATACAAAAATGTTTGGTTGTGACACACCACAAACCAAAGAGATAACTCCAAACTAAATGCGAAAACAAAACTAAACAAGCAGATTGCCAAAAATACTAAAAATTAAAACCGACTTCATTAAGCACCAAAGCTACAAAAACCTTTACACATAAGTCCTCACATGACACATGCATTAGATAGCATAAATCACAAGGTGTTTACATTAACATATTCTTTTCACATAGGCCATCATCCTGCTACAAGAGAAACATGTCCCACACACACAAACACACACACACACATACACACACACAGATATATATATATATATATATATATATATATATATATATAGTCAGGCTAGAATACACTCGAGTGTACAGATCACGTTGTACACCCCAATGGTGTTTTCCTATCTAGAAAATATTTTTAAAATCTAATCCATTGATCTTCATGGCTACAATAATAATAGGCCACATACAAAATTTAAGCTCATTTGGATGAGTGTAAGTCACTCATCCAAGGACAACAAAATTGACACACAAAACTAATTTGAAATGCATGATTTTTGTCTCCTTTAGATGCATGACTTATAAGTGCCCAAATGAGATGAAAATTATTATATAGTATGTTCTTAAGATATTTAAGAAGATCAACAGTTTAAATTTTTGAAAAAATTACTACATCTTTGAAAATGACTGAGGTGTACGGTGTCTCTGGTACACTCGAGTGTACACTAGCCTGACTCTCTCTCTCTATATATATATATATATATGTATGTATGTATACCTGAACATTTGTCATATCTTTACATCAAAAGGAGCACACAAGACAAAACCACATATCGATAGCATGTATACAAAACACACCCAAAAACCATCCCAAAGACCCGAGTGTATAGGGACAACTCTAGGAATCTACATCAAAGGACTAACAACACATCCAACCTTGTTGTTACTATTCTTGCTGCTACTTTGCCTCAGCTGCACAATCTCTACCTCCTCTTGTACGTCCACCTAAAAGATATGGAGAAACCCACGGGGTGAGATCCAAATCTCACCTGGAGATATAACTCTCCACCAACACTATTATATGCACATATAAGGTGATAAAGATCATAAGTAAAGCTACAACCATGATAAGAAGGTCCAGCTAATGATATCAACAAGGTAGGTACTAACATCTAAAAAAATTATAATCAATATGAACAACATGTGTATCTTCTACCAACTAACAAATACAAAAGCAAAGCAAGGCCTCAACCAATGTTCTCGTATTTGATCCTAAGCAAATATACTACACAGATGATTACATATTTTATTATAACCTGAGGATTTGAGTCATACCACCCAAATCCAATCGACCACTACTAAGTCGAAATCAGTGCCATACAAGGTCTATGGAAGAGCCAAAATCCATGAACTAACCAAACCTTGTGGTCAGTACATGAGTACACAATAGAGACATACCAGTCAACTGCAACCTGTGACATATTGTCAAACTATGAAAGTTCTAGACCACATTGGTACACGTCACGACGCTAACAAAACTGAGCTATGGCCCGCTACCACACTCTTGCCAGGGTATGGCCCACAGACAATCTTATGAAACCTCATAAGCATCAAATCACTGAGCTACGACCTGTAGCCACACTCTTTCCAGGGTATGGCCCGTAGCCAATCCTGTGAATGCATATACTCAACAGTATATGACTCTAATCTTTCACTAGGGAAAGCTTGTTTCACCATCCAACAAGTGATGGAACTAAGATGGATCTATGACACAGGGAAAAACTACATGATTAAGTTCCACTTGATTAGTTAAGTCAGTTAGGTGTCTTGTAACATCAATCAAGTTATAATGTACAAATCCATAACAAACTCTACAAAGATTAGGGTATAGTACACTCAAGAAAATATAAACATATAGGGTGTGAACTTATCACACTATCACCACACGATGCCTATATCACTTCCATTCTCTACATCACCAATACCAAAATCACATACCATGATATATCAATCCCTCAACTCATCATTGGGAAATGTCATCTCATAATAAGCAACAAGCCACTACCAAGTCATAAGACCCATTTACATCATTCCTATATCACAAGTGCCTCAACATGCCTCATGAAGGCGCATTCAACCTATTTCATATCATAGTCACCATAACATACATTGACTATGATTATAAATATCATAACACATGCATGGTTAGAAGTTCATAAACAAGATAGATAACATCACACATCATAGTCATTCCATGATAGAGAAACAATCATGGTCATTGCACATTTTTAGGGTTAGGGTTCCTTCTTAGCCTATTAGGGTATACAAAGATAAGTTCAACCATCAACCCTAGATTCACCACTTCCCATCATCTTGGAACATATTAGGGTTAAGGAACATCATTAGAGTTGATTTAATATTAATCCAAATAGCATATATATGGCTTATACATTACTCATACAAGAGTAATTATGTATCCAAACATACCTCTCAACCACTGTCATCGCCATGTGTCTCGACCACTAACAACCACTAGGTTGTGACCACACCACCTAGACCATGTTGTGTCTGTGACATCTAGGGTGTCTCGACCGTGACACCTAGGGTTAGGGCTCTAACCATTCCCAACTGTCGCGACCTAGAGATGTCTAATCCTCAAGACATGGCTGTCTCGACCTCATGGCTGTCTTGACCTCTAGCCTAGCAACATGTCACGACCACAAACCACCTGGTCAGGACCTCTCTCAAGGGCATGTCACAGCCAAGACAAGGGCAAAAACCCAACCAAAATAAGGATTAACTAGACCACCAACATCAAGTGTCGCGACCTAAACAACACCAAGTCCAAACCATCAACAAGAGGAGCAACTTGACCAAGATTAACTATGGTCGTGACCAAAAAGGATATGGGTGTCTTGACCATCTTAAGGAATGATATCTTGGTCTCCAAAATAGAAACAAAACTAAGGGGAAAAGCCATGATCATCAAGAAGGAAAACCCATACAAACGATCATAAAAAAACCCTAGGTCATGGATCATGAAACCACCAAGAAAGGATCTCATCCAAGGGAGAGGAAACCATGATCAAGATATCCAAAATAGAACCTAACCTTCCTTCAACATATAGGTACATGAACACCATCCGTGATAGGAAGACCAAGGTAAAAAGATAGGGAAGAACCTCCATAACATATCAACCATAAAAGCAGGTGCATGTAGATTAGGGTTTCAAATTTCTACCAAACCAAGCTAGATATCTTCACCAAACAAGTTCTAGAGATTATCATTATCTACTAGCATAATATGAAGCATTTTAGAGAGAGAATACAGTAGCAAACATGCATAAATGAGTGCAATAATAGAGTAGGTTAAGTGTTATATAACCCTCCTTAAAAAGATCACCACCATGGATTCCAAGCTCCAAAATCAAGAGCTCCAAGCACACGATCCAAGGGTTGAAGAAGCTCCACCAAAAATTTCATTATTGACCACAAGATTACCTCAAGAAGGATAAGACACCAAAGTCAAATATCATCTATGAAAAAAGATCTAAAAAGCTCTAGGTCGAGCCAAAAGAGAAAGGGAGAAAGAGAGAAGAAATCCTCCTCACACTTGGGTCTACCTTGTCAAAACATGGTCTATGACCCTTGTGATGAGGAGTTTCTCTCCCAAAAAGACCACCATGGAGGAACCATGGTCTAGGGCCAAGAAAAGAGAGGAAGACAGAGGTAGGAATTAAAAGAAATGACATCAAGGAAGATAAACACTTACCAAGGGTTGAAGATGGGCTATGGACACCACAAGCACCAGTTGTAAGAAGAGTTCGGTCACCAAGTTCTAAGGTCGGACCTCCTTGCTCCACCAAGATCCAAGAACAAGAAAAAGAGAAGGAAGAAGATGGAGGGATGAAAGGGTTACATGCATGAAGAGATAAGGGGTTATATAGGTGGAAGATGAGAGAGAAGGCAAGGGGATGATGTGTCAACACTCTAAGGTACCAAAGGGACACTTATCCACTTAAAATACCTACATGAAACCACTCTAGACTAATGTTGATACACTATAGGTTGGATCTCTGCTACCTTGGTCACACACATGGTCATGGTCGTGACCCTCCCATGGTTCACCATCCATGGTCGTGACAGACACACCACCATCTCCGCTTGGTCGAGACAAGGGATCACGTCAAACCCTAGTCGAGACATCCTATAAGAGGGCAAACATCTCAACCCAAGACCACCTTGGTCATGAACCCACCATCTAGAGGGGGTTTCTTGACCGCAACACCCACCAAACCAACCCTAGGTCATGACCTAGGTCGAGACAACACACTATGTATACATAGGTCGAGACACTCAACACTCATAGAAACCCTAATCACCATTAAGGGTAACACTCCTCAACCAATGCTCAAACAAGACACCCACTTATTCATCTCTCCTCTAGGTGATGTTAAGAAAGAGAAGGAACACTCTAGAGGTGACAAATTTCACATCAACCCCCTACTTTGGGTAAATTGCAAGTTGCACCAAAACTAACACATAAAGCACAAACAACATCCAAACAAACTCAAACTTGAAACTTAAGCTCTCCACAAGCCCTAATTGCATCTAAAAATTAGAGCAAGGTTATAAGAACATGATTAAGACAAAGAAAACAGGGTTACCCCAAAACTCAGGTTAGGGGTCTTACAAGCCATAAACCCCTAACAAGGTTTTCACCCCCAAAATCCTAAGAGAAAAGAGAGGGGTACTTCCTTCTTATCTCTTGTGCAAGATCCCACATGGCTTCCTAAACACCACGGTTATGCCACAAGACCTTCACAAGCATTATATCTTTCTTATTTGGATTCTTCACTCTCTTATCAAGGATCAACACTAGGCCTTCCACATAGGACATATCCTCATCAAGCTCTACCTCCACTGGTTGTAATACTAACTCTGTATCAGGATGTCACTTCCTCAACATACTCACATGAAATACTAGATGCAACTCAAGTGGAAACTCCAACTTGTAGGCCACCTTCCCAACACGTTCCACCATAGGATAAGGTCCTACAAACTTGGGGGACAACTTACACTTCTTCCAAAACTTCAACACACCTTTCCAATGAGAGACCTTGAGGTACACTCTATCTCCCACTTAGAACTCCAAAGGTTTATGCCATTTATCTACATACCACTTCTGCCTGTCTTGTACTGCCTTCAACTGCTGTTGAATCACTTTGATCTTTTCTGTTGTCTGCTGCACAAGCTCAGGACCAAGAAGCTGATACTCACCTGTCTCATACCAACACAATGAAGACCTACAATGTCTCCCATTCAACGCCTCATACAGTTCCATGTCGATGCTACTCTAGTAATTGTTATTATAGGCAAACTCTATTAGGCTGAGGTGTATGTCCCAACCTCCCAAAAATTGAAGAATGCATGCCCTCAGTAGATCCTCCAAGGTCTGAATGGTCTTCTGAGATTGACCATATGTCTGTGGGTGAAAAGCAATGTTGAACCTCAACAACATACCCAAAGCTATGTGCAATCACTCCCAAAAGTGACTCGTGAATTGAGGACCTCTATCAGACACGATGGTAGATGGGACACCACACAAATGCACTATCTCATCAACATAGATATGGGCAAGTTTCTCAGCTGTATACATTGTCTTCACAAGAAGGAAATGTACTAACTTGGTCAACCTATCAATGATCACCTGGATGGAATCATGACCTTTGGCTATCCTAGACAGACCAACCACAAAGTCGATAGTCACATGATCCCATTTCCACTATGGGATAAACAATGGTTACAACATCCCTACAGGCTTTTGGTACTTGACTTTAACCTGCTGACACACAACACATCTCGCAATGAACTCAACTACATCCCTCTTCAAGCTGGGCCACCAATGCATGTCCTTCAGATTATGATACATCTTGGTGATACCTAGATGCATAATGTACATTGACGAGTGGGAATCATCCAAAACCATCTTCCTTAGATCATCAACATCAGGAACCACAACTCTGCCATGGTAACAAACTGTCTTGTCCACTTCCTCATGGAAGCCATCATGTTTCTCGCTACTAAACTCTGATCTAATCTTCTGCATCAAGGTATCAACCTATTGTGCCTCTCTAATTTGCTATCTTAGAATGAGCTTCAACCTGCAACTATGCCAACAACCCTTCTAGCTTGGACACCTCTAACCGTATGTTCATCTAACGCAAGGAGACCAACATGTCTTGCTTGAAGCACACCAAGGAACTCTATCCATAGGTGAAGATGAAGACTTCCTACTTAGTGCATCAACCACAACATTAGCCTTCCCTGGATGGTAATCAATCGTGCAGATGTAGTCTTTGATTAACTCCATCCAACATTACTGCGTCATGTTCAGCTCCTGCTGTGAAAAGATATACTTCAAGTTCTTGTGATCCATGAAGATCTAACACTTCTCTCCATAAAGGTAGTGCCTCCAAATCTTCAAGGCATGGACCACAACAGCTAACTCCAAGTCATGTGTTGGGTAATTCTCTTCATTTTTCTTAAGTTGTCGCGAAGCAAAAGAAACCACTTGCTTGTCCTGCATCAACACACAACCCAAGCTATTCATGGATGCTTCACATAAGATGATGTATCCTTTACCTTGCTCATGTAAGACCAGAACTGGTGCACCAGTCAACTTTTCCTTCAATGTCTGAAAGGTATGCGGGAACATGGCATCCCAGAAAAATGGCACATCCTTCCTCATCATCTTGGTTAGGGGCAAAGCTATGGCACTGGAGTTCTTAATGAACCTTATGTAATAGCCTACCAAACCCAAAAATATGCGCACCTTTGTCAGTGTCTTTGTCTTCTCCCACTCTATCATGAACTCAAACTTCTTGGAGTCCACACAAACACCCTCAAAAGATATGACATGCCCAAGAAAAGTCACCTCCTTCATCCAGAAATCACACTTGTTGAACTTGGCATATAACTGATGTTTCCTCAACACTATCAACACCTGATGAAGATGCTTTTCATGCTACTGAATATCTTGTCTGCATATCAAGATATCATCTATGAAGACTACTATAAACTAATCAAGAAATGGTCGGAACACTCTGTTCATCAAGTCCATGAACACTATCAGTGCATTGGTTGTTGGATCTAGGGCTCTAAGGGTGAATATAGCTTCAAAATTCTCACAAGATAAGTTATACTTTCAAATTATATCACTAAAAACCAATATATTAAGTGCAATTTGAAGTCCTAACTAAACAAGCATAGCAAGGATGAGAGAAATTGAAACAAGCACTTGGACAAGGTGGTTTAGAGTGGTTCCACACTCTAAATAGGAGATAGTCAATCCACTACCTAGAGAGGTCAACCTCTAGGACTTTGCAATCTGTATATACTTATATTCCATTCATAAGAGATACAAGGAGACCACCATACATCCAAGGACTTACCTATTCAAGACAAGAGTCTTCCACCTAGACAAGGACTTACACACTTGATCAAGATGTGTTCGGCCTTCAACAATGACTTACCCACACTTGCATCAAGTCTTTGACCTTGAAGCAATTTTCCCACTCTTCTTGAATCTTGGCCCTGTTCTTCTCCTTCACCTGGAGAAGATCTTCACATCTTCTTCAACCTTGAAAAAGAACAACAACAACTTCACATTCACTCGAAGTAGCTTGCTTCACCTTTTCTTCTTTGAGAAAAGGGGCAAGGAAGATGGAATGGAATGAGAGCTTTACAAGCACAAGGAAGAAACTCTTTTACAACTGTCCTAACTCACTTATAATCATGAAATTCTTTGTAAATGAGAGAGAGAAAGGGTCTCAAGGAGTTGCCACACACTCAACTATGACAAGGACTTATAATAGCATGAATGAGCAAACTTGGAATAAACTCCAAGTGGTCCTATTTATAGCTGGGGGTGTTCCCTTGCGTGTGGGATCAGTTAAAGGGTGAAATATATCCATTTTCCAAGTTACGACAGATCTATTCTCACTCAAAACAACTCACTAACGATTATAATCACTTTTTTTGCATTTTCCGTATAGTACATTTGGTCGAGTTTCAATAAAGATTAACTCGACTGATCTACTAGGTGACAAAGCCAAATTTTAAACTATCGGTCGAGTTTGTTCTGAGAAACTCAACCAATGAGTCAAAATCACTTTTTCTTAGTTGATCGATTGATCAAGTTTTATGAGTGTGCAACTTGACCAATTGGTCTCTTGAGAAAATCCATCACTAGATTGGTCGAGTTTCCAACTTGACTGATAAACAACATGTGACAAATTTTCTAAATTGACA
Source organism: Alisma plantago-aquatica (assembly GCA_963693085.1). Classification (NCBI taxonomy): domain Eukaryota; kingdom Viridiplantae; phylum Streptophyta; class Magnoliopsida; order Alismatales; family Alismataceae; genus Alisma; species Alisma plantago-aquatica. The sequence continues at coordinate 1,008,748,336 of OY856410.1, read as the reverse complement.
TTTGAGTGATCAAACGTTGTAATTAAGTGTCTCTGATTTTTTCTCATCTTATTTACAAGTCATATCATCAATACAAGTGATTAAAAAAATCATCTAAGGTCATTTGGAGTGATTTCCCAAATTTCACACTTACATTGCTTTTGACTTGAACTTGAACAAGCTAGGGGTTGTGTAATTTGATCCTTTCATGTACCCAAAGCTTGAAATCAATCTTTAATAAACATATGAGATACATAGGAATGGAATGGTTGTCATTATCAAAATATGAGCAATGTATAACTCTCAAGTCAACATTGGTCAGCCCAAACGGCATAACCACAAACCCATAGTGACCATACCTCATCCTAAAATCCAACTTTGGTATGTCATCCTCCTTGATCATCATCTTTTAGTACACTTACCTCAGGTCTATCTTTGAGAACACTATCGTGCCACGCAACTTGTGACACCATTTTCCACACAAAGCAAGATTACTCAAAACTTAAACCATGATCAACCATTAACAATGGATTACTAAAAATCATAGGAAATTAAAAATGATTTGCAGCAAGCACCATGAGCTGAGATTTATCACACAAGTGTTAATACTTTCATTTCATAACATATATTCAAGGAGCTACATCATTAATTTCCAATCAACCTGTTACATAAGATCATAGTTCCACGTGTATATACATACCACCAAAGGCACACATGCCAAAAACCACATATCGATCATCATGTCATCCAAACACATCGAGAACATCCCCAATGACCTGAGTGTACAAAGATGACTTATAGGACTCTATTACTAGATGTTATCTGTATACCATGATCCACCAAGTGTAGTTCCTCTTCATTTTATATTCTCAACTATCCGATCTTTAGTTTGACATGCATGTCCACCTAAAAGATATTTAACCAATGGGGTGAGACAAAAGTCCTAGCAAGAGATATAACTCTCCACCAACTCTATTATTATCACAGATAATTAAGTAGATAGACTAACATACTGAGCAGGTTGAATAGAATTAACTAAGTGACATATACCTCATGAATAAAGTAAATACAATAGTAATATTAACTTGTCGCCAAGTAGTAGAACAATTAATAATTTAAAAGGAATATGAAGAACATGTATAACTATTATAAACTAAATAGTATGAAATCAAGGAAAGGCTTCAACCAATGTTTTCATATTTGATTCCAGATGAATATTCTACACAGTTGTTTATGAGTTTATTATACCCTGATGATTTGAGTACTACCACCCAAACCCAACTAACCACTGAGAAGCTGAAACCGGTGTCATACAAGGTCTAGTGGAAGATCCAAAATCCATGACCTCATCCCCTCAGTCTCTATGAGTGAACCTACAGTGACATCACCAGTCAACTGCAACTTGTGACATATAGTCAACAAAAGGATCGATTCCCACATGACCATCCATATATATCAATACCTAGCCTACCTTGGTACATGTCATGACACTAGAAAAACTGAGCTATGACCCACAGCTGCACTCCTCTCAGGGTATGGCCCACAACCAATCCTGTATCAAATATCACTGAGCTACGGACTGAAGCCGCACTCCTATCAGGGTATGGCCCGCAACCAATCTTGTATAACATGTCACTTATATCACAAATCTTGAGTCATGATCTGAGGCTCATGCATGGCCAAAGTCACCCTCAATTGCTTGATATTAGGGTACCAAGTTTTCCCCGTATACTCAACAATATGCACTCTGAGTTTCCAGTAGGAGATACTCGTTTCACCATCCAACAAATGCTGACACTGAATCGATCTATGGCACAAGGCAAGCTACATGATTAGATTCCACTTGATTAATTATACCAATTAAAGTTACTTTTAGCATCAATCAATGTATAACGTACAAGTCAGAGAGAAATTCTTCAAAAGAAAGGGCATAGTATTACAATAAAAGATATAATTGTTCAAACTATAAACTGATTCCCATCATCTCATAACACTATATCACTTCCATTCAGAAGGCTTTCACCATCAACACATTATCATGGGATATCAATCCCTCATTCCAGCACCAAAGGATATCACCTCAACTAGACACTAAGTCCTTGTCAGGTCCTAAGACCCATCACATCACACTTGTGATACATTGTTATCTCATCATCCTTCATTGGACATATAAGCATTACTTATACCAATCCTCATTTGTTCCACATCACATTTACATACCAGAGCAATCATTAGCTATTACATTCATCTTTGTGGCAAAGTTAATATTATATAATCAGAGAGAGAATATGTTTCAACACCTTTCAATAAAGCAAGCAATGCATCATAAGTTCTCTAATTTAGGCTTAGGCTTCATTCTTATTCCACATAAGGTTCTCAAGCATCATACTATCTCAAATCTCTAACATTCACTACCTCCCATAAGTTGGAGTGTATGAGACTAAGAATTAGACAATATAACCAAGTATGCATATTCACATATTTATAATTTCCATGCTCCTCTATCAAGGCTTATAGCCAATGCTTCATATTATTTGAAAATCTTCATAGTATCCACAAGTTACACCACCCAATTAACTCACAAGGTTAAAGTCATGTAATTTAAGAGAGAGAGCGAGTACAATATCATGTTTTCTATTCATACACATTCAATAATATGACCTACCCTTAGAATCAAGGTCAATGCTTTTCACATATAGTCGATTAGGGTTTTACCTCATGGTTACATCACTCACTCTAATTACACAAATTACCACTTTCTTGAATCTAATTTAGGTTTAAACAACATTAGTTAGATATGAGTAGAACATCGTGTCCTCAACACCAGGTATCACCATTTCATAAATGCATATGTGTATCATCTCATTAAGTTATCTGTGGGGTACAAAAATGCATTATGTAAACATATTGGCCATGTACCGACATAATGTCTCATCATTAATTGATCCATATGTCATTACCCTTCAAAAGTTATTAACCACATTATCATACTAAGGAATGTCAAACCTTCGATTACATAACTAGAGGGTTTCACTTCAAATTATACACAAGGCACTTATTAGACCATTAAACATGTTCACATGATTCCTACACAAAAGATAACACCCTTTGATTCCAACTAGGCTCATCACCACTATCATGTACTCACATAGTGGTCTCACTAACCTCTCTCACATGTTATGATCACATAGAAAAGAATATAGAAGACACTTGTCATGGATTACAATCTTTGACTAAGGTGAGCACATAAGTGTTACCATCTTATGATTAGGATTAAGGTATGGTTACTTTACCACTAAACCCTAGTTCTATAATCTCCCACCTTATTGGTGATTTTTATAGCTAAGCATCATAATTACGAATTGACAATTCAGAATCATGACATTTTTGATAGATAATCACACTATGTATTGAGTATATACACAAGAGTATAGGTGTAATGACCCTTCATTACACATGTATCAACTAGTTAGTTAAATGGCATATCATTCTATCCTCTAACCCTAGATGTCAGTTTCACCATCAAATTAAGGTGTCAGTTTCACACTCATCAAGTGATATCAGTTTCACCACCTTCTCAAGATGTCGGGTTAGCATTAGCATGGGGGTATCCATTTATTATCAACCCTAGGTATCAGTTTCATCCCTTCCAAGGTGTGTTGACTTGACATCCACATTGAAACACAGTCTTAACACCCACTAGGCATATCAGTTTACCTCATCAAGGTGTGTCTCAGTTTGTAACATCTTGGGTCAACCTTTGATATATCGGTTTCATCCCTTCTAAGGTGTCTCGGCTTCTCAATCAACAAGGTAGTATCTCAGCTTAGCTTTACTAAATTGTGTCGCCCTCTTGCTCAATAAAGTTTGCCAGCCTCTCTCCTATAGGAGGGTACCTCTGTTTATAATCTACATGGTTTGTTGACTTTACCTTATCAAGGTGTATTGACCTACACACTAACCCTTGTGTCAGCCTATACACATTCACTTGTGTCGGCTTAAGCTCCTCACTTTGTATCGGGTTAGACACATGTATCGACCATACCATCACCTAGTGTTTCGATTTAAGCACCAATTAGGCATGTCAGTTTAAGCACCACAAGGCATGTTGGGCTAGAACCCTCAACATATCGTTCTAATGTATTGGCTAACAAGGCATATCAGTTTAACCCCTCTAGAGCATATCGGGTTTGAACTAGCTTGGACTATCGTTTAGATCAAAGTGTGTCGACTTGTCATCTTCAACCTTAGGATATCAGCCACTAGTTAAACTATTATCATGGCAGGAAGGTACAAGATATGTACAACAAACTAAATGAGGTTTCTTCATCAAATTAGTTCTCAAGACCATCATTAACTACTAACATATATGAGATAAATGATTTAGAGATGAGAATCAATATAAGCACATAAAAGAGTGAAACTAATAAAGAAGGCTAAGAGTTATATAACCTTCCTCAATAAGGCCTTAATCAAGGGTTCAAGATCCATGATCAAAGCTCCAAAGCCCACATTTTCTCAAGGTTGAAGATGATCCATCAAACAAACTCGACCTCAACCTTATCTCCAAGAAAGAAAAAGAAGATGCGAAGGTAATTATATCTCAAGGAGGAAAGAAGGAAAGAGAGAACCATGACCTATTCAACCTTTATTCAAGGTATGATCCATGTCTGAGAGGGGAAGAATAAGATGAAGAAGATAGCTCAAGGAAATTATCACCAAAAAACATACCTCACCAAGATGGAAGTTAAGCAAAGAATCACCATGAGCAAGGAACTCGACCTCCCAAGCTCCATGGGGACTCCGTCTAGCTCCTTAAGCTCCCAAGATCGTCCACCAAGAAGAGAAGAACAAGAATGGATGAAAGGGTTCACTTGTGCGAAGAGTGAGGGGGTTATATACTTGAGGGAAAAAAGAGAGATCAAAATAAAGGTGTCATCACCTTAACAGTCTAGGTGACACTTGCCCACGTGCAAAGGCCACATGCAACCACTTTAACATGAAATATTATGGTGATATACTCTAGGTAGAGTATTGGACTCTTGGATTCCTACGAAGTATGCAACATATCCAAACCAATACACTACACTACACCAAATTGATACACTACATTCCAAGGTTAAAACACACATTGTCCATAGATCATTATCACTACTAAGGATATCATCTCTTTCCTGAGATCCAAAATAGGATGCCACCTCTTTATATATCTTATAGATGATGTCAAACAAGAGAAGGAACACTCTAGAGATGGTAAATTGCATGTTAACCCTTTACTTTAGGTAAATTGCAATTTACACCAAAACTAGCACACAAAGCACAAGCACCATCCACACAGGCTCAGCTTGAAACTTAAGCTCTCTACAAGGCATCCCATGGAATCACCCTCTCTTTGATTATTATAAAGCACTATGAGAATGGTCAACATGTGACATATTGCAAGATAACCCCTCATATTGGGTAAATTGTACTCTGGTCTAAAACAAGCAAACATTGCTCAAGCATTATCCAAATAAAACCAAACTTGAATCATAAATGTGTCACATGATAACAAAGCACCTCAAAGGATTAGATTGAATTTCTAAACAACTTACTTAGGCAAAACAAATAGGGTTAGTCCAAAACCTAGATCAGGGTCCTTACAAGTCATAAACCCCTAATAAGGATTTTGCCCCCAAAATCCCAAGCGAAAGGAGATGGATATTACTCACGCATTGCACCTTCAAACTTCCACATGATTCCTTGATGTCCAGGTGATATCATAAGACTCGACAAACATACTGTTCTTCCATCCAAGGTCAACATAGGATCTGTTGAACATGACACATACTCAACTTATCCTTTCCATTATCGTCTATAGAGTCAACCCTATGCCAGGTGATACTTTCTTAGCCATAGAAGCACTATACATACTTATACAACCCAGGTGTCAAATCTTTCTTATGTATCACCTTCTCAACTTACAACATCATATGATAAGATTCTCAAACCTAGAAGTTTACCATACCCTTCTCAAACCTCAGCATGTATCTTCTGAAAAAAAAGAAGACTAGAGGTGCATTATGTCACTTACTTGGGACTACAAGACCTACCATGATTTTATTGTGCTACTCTGATATGCTAACTCAACACAAAGCTCACTTATGACTTATACCAATTGGTCTGCTACATTGTATACTCCCAGCTATACTTTCTCCCTTCATCAGAAGATGTCATATATCCAGGGAAAAAATAGCTCAGAGATAGATTAAGATGTCATATGTCACCTCAACTGATCTAGATAGGGATTGGAAACCCTTCTCATGAATGTACAACTGTCTTGGAACCCTTCTTACTTACAAACCTGATAGGTGTATTCCAAGGGATTGTTGTCACACCCCGATCTCACACTAACCACTAATCACGAGATTAGGGCGCGATGGAGGGATTATCACATAAACAAATCACTGAGAACTTTTTCTTTTTTAAAACCTCGTAATGATATCCGAATTATTGCTGTAAACTAAAACATAATAAACTATTGTGGAAGCATTTCAATTAACCTGGATAGAGAACATAAACAGAGTTTACAACATGTAACATTATTTAACAGAAAGTAAACATAACAGTTAATTTACATCTTTTACACATTCGCCATACATACTCTCTCTCACCCACACCATGTCCCAAGGACCAAGGGGAAAGGACTAAGAGACCTCTAACTATACTAGCTACATATATACCTTCTACAGACTAAGCGTTAGGATGAAAAGATCCTTCAGATTCCTGATGCTGTTGTTGACCTGAAAATGTTGGAGTAGAGGAGTGAGCCTACTCGCTCAGTGAATAGCATTTCATTTAGCTATCACTAAACAACTCATCAGATATATAAAATTGAAATAAAACATAAGTGCAGTACTAAGCAGGGCAGTTCTAATGACATAGAAGAATTTACAGATATTAATCACATTTTTATACAACAACAGATATCTTAAACAAATAAATAGTTATTGAGAATTAACACAAAAGGTCTAAACTCTTAACATATTAAATTTACTGTGATCTTATATGATTACATATTTATATTATTATGCCCTAATCATATGCAGTGTACTCTGCATACAAAGATCTGTAGCGAACTACGATCTCACCGTACAAGACTTAGCGACACACCCGAGAAATGCTAAGTCTAACTTCTCGTCCTGGTCTGCTACAGGACCCACAGGCTCTCTGGCCTCCTCTGCACTCACCATGAGTGCTCTGGACTCCTCCTCTAACCTGAGCACATAGGCGCAGGGAGTCAACACTGGGTTACCACCAGAATTACTCAACCGGTTGGTGTTGGATAACCCTTTACTTTATTTATTATTTTTCCCCAGTGCCACCGAAATTACTCAATCGGTTGGTGTTGGACACTGTCTATCAACCCTCGTTCCACCAGAATTACTCAACCGGTTGATGTTGGACACGAGTTTCACCCCTAAGGTGCAGACCTCTCAAAGGGGTTCTACGGTGTTAGGGCACCTAAGTCTATCATCATTATTTAAGCAGTAAATATAAATTGTCATAACTCAATCTTAATTGCACACTGAGTATATTTAAGAACACTTCTATCTCATTCAACTTTATACATAATTCCACATCATTCTAAACTTGTCATAACAACATACATTCATTTAGAGCTCAACATATTCACAGCAGTATCAGTACAGACAACATTCGCTATTTTCTTCAGTTACACTAAGTAATTTAGGCTCTATAGAATTAAACACATTTCTTTAATCTCATTTATACTGTTTAGAAGTTACTCTAATTATACCGAAGCAATATATACAATGAAATACTACTCACCCACTTCGGTGTGTTCGTATACACCGAAAAACGTCCACAACCACGCCTAATCCTGCCCTTTACAGCAGCGTGCACGCCGCGCACCTGGGCTGTACGCCGTGCACCTTCAGTGCACTTCTGTCCTGATTTTATGCAACTTTGCACCCCGTTCAACTGATTTGAATGCCGTTCAACTGGCTTGAACGCCGTTCAATCTGGCTTGAACGCCGTTCAATCTGGGCAGTGAACTGGATATTTTTCTGCACTTTTTGCACGCCGTTCAAACCGATTTGCACCCCGTTCAAACTGTGCAGAAACGGAAAACGCCGAGGAAGAAGGTGGATTCGGTGTCGATTCGCGGCCAATCTCCGCACGAAATACCTTGGGAACTTCAAGACGACCCTAGAGCACCTGGAAGATGGTGTTTTTTTCACACCTTTGGCCGCTCCTAGCACCTTCTTTGGCCGGCGGCTATCTTAGCCGGGCAGCAGGAATGGGGAAGAAGAAGGGGAAGGAGAAGAAGGTGAAGTGGCTGGCTGATTCGGCTGGAAAAGTTGAAGAATCGAATGAGAACGCAGTTGGGGAGCTCAAGATCGCCCAACTGTCTCCTCTAGCTCTCTCTCTCACTCTCCCTTTTCCCTCTCGCTCTGCTCTCTCTTGAACGGGCAACAGGAGAATGAACTATCGTTCATTCAGAGTCGGCTAACGGATCTAATAAGGGAAAGGGCAAAGAAAGGATAAGGAAGGGCGCCCAGGGGGCCGAATCATAAAATGCCCAAGAACTTTCCGAAATTACACATAGGTCCCTGCACACTAAAAAGCTCATATCGTTTTACTCGTAGGTCGGTTTCGCATGATATCTCTGGCAACGGATTAAGCACAAACTTGTCCTCAATCTCAAAACAAAAAAAAACGCTAAAGATACATTAACATTGGTCCAAAGTTCAAAACACAAATGAGTATTCAACTCACATATAAGTTTGATTATGCATTAACCAAGATACTTACTGGTAAAACGAAGTGTGGGTCATAACAATCTCCCTCCCTTATAAGAATTTCGTCCCGAAATTCCTAAAAGAGAAAAGGAAACTTGTTACACATTTTTGATTCAAGCTCCCACGTAGCTTCCTCTAGGTTGTGATTCCTCCATAGAACTTTTACTAACGGTATCTCACGGTTCTTAAGCTTCTTGATCCGTTGATCCACTATATGCACTGGTCCTTCCACGTAGGACACATCTGTCCTAAGCTGCGTTGGTTCTGGATCTATGACCTTTTCCGTACCCGGATGGCACTTCTTCAACATAGACACATGAAACACATCATGAAGATTTGCCAACTCAGACGGCAAATCCAACCTGTAGGCTACAGGTCCAATCCTTTCTATGATAGGATATGGGCCCATAAACCTAGGGGTCAATTTGCCTCTCTTTCCAAACCTTGGCACTCCCTTCCACGGTGAAACCTTTAGATAAACCTCGTCACCAACCTCAAACTCAAGAGGTCGACGTCGTCTCTCTGCATAGCTTTTCTGCCTGTCCTTTGCAGCTTTCAACTGTTCCCTGATCACAGATATCTTCTCTATAGTTATATCGACTATCTCAGGTCCAAGAATTTCTTTCTCGCCAACCTCGTACCAACAAACTGGTGATCTACACTTTTTGCCATATAGAGCTTCATATGGGGCCATTCCAAGACTATAATGGTAGCTATTGTTATATGCAAACTCCATCAGGCTTAAGTGTTCTTCCCAGTTACCTCTGAACTGCAGAACACATGCTCTCAGCATGTCCTCGAGAGTCTGAATGGTTCTCTCAGACTGACCATCCGTCTGTGGGTGGAAAGCTATACTGAACCTCAGCCTTGTGCCCAACGCACGATGTAACTGATTTCAGAACCTAGATGTAAACTTAGGATCTCTGTCAGAAATAATGGAAACTGGAATCCCATGTAATCTGATTACCTCATCCACATAAATCTTGGCCAGCTTTGGAACATCAAAGGTTGACTTGACAGGGAGAAAGTGAGCAGACTTAGTTAGTCTATCCACAATCACCCATATCGAGTCCGAACCTCTAGGCGTCCTGGGTAACCCTACCACGAAATCCATCGTGATGTTTTCCCATTTCCATACAGGTATAGGAAGCGACTGCAAGGTACCAACAGGTTTCTAATGCTCAGCTTTAACCTGCTGAAACACTCCACATATAGCCACATACTCAGCCACATCTCTTTTTATACCAGACCACCAGTACAGCTCTTTGAGATTCCTATACATTTTTGTGTTACCTGGATGCATAACATACATAGAAGCATGCGCTTCTTCAAGAATCTGCTCTTTCAGCTCACTGTTCCCAGGTACACACAACCTGCCATGAAGATACAACACACCATCGTCAGAAAACCTGAATTCTGACCTTTTACCTTCTGACATATCCTGCATAACCTGCCTCAACTCATCATCACTCTGTTGCAACTCCTTAATCTGATCATAGAAAGTAGGTTTGACTTGCATCTGTGCAATCAACCCACTCTGTCCTGACACTCCCAAGTCTAGGTTCAACTTTCTCATATCTACAAGCAAGTCTCTCTTGAAACATGCCATAGAAAATGCATCTGCTGTTGAACTCGACTTCCTACTCAAGGCATCTGCCACAACATTCGCTTTACCAGGATGATAATCGATTGTCACCTCATAATCCTTGATCAGCTTAAGCCATCTTCGTTGTCTCATATTCAAATCCTTCTAAGTGAAGATATACTTCAAACTCTTATGGTTTGTAAACACCTGACATGTCTCACCATACAGGTAGTGACGCCATGTCTTAAGAGCATGAACTATAGCAGCTAACTCCAGATCATGAGTAGGGTAGTCCTCTTCGTTCTTCTTAAGCTGTCTAGATGCATAGGCCACAACCTTGCCTTCTTGCATCAACACACAACCTAAACCTCTCCAGGAAGCATCGCAGAACACTGTATAACCTTTGTCTGCCTCTGGCAAAACCAACACTGGTGATGTAGTCAACTTCCTCTTCAGAATCTGAAAACTCTTCTCAAAGTTCTCAGACCAAACAAACGGTGCATCCTTCCTTGTCAAACGAGTCAAAGGTGATGCTAGCACACTGAAGTTCTGTATAAACCTTCTGTAGTAGCCTGCTAATCCCAAGAAACTTCTGATCTCAGTAGGAGTCTTAGGCTATTCCCACTGAAGTACATAATCAACTTTCTTAGGATCAACGCTAACTCCATCTCTCGAGATAACATGTCCAAGAAATGCTACCTCTGCCAACCAGAACTCACACTTGCTAAACTTAGCATACAACTGATGTTGCCTCAGCAACTGCAACGTCATTCTCAGGTGTTGCTCATGCTGCTCATCATTTCTAGAGTAGATCAGAATATCATCTATAAAGACTACAATAAACTGATCTAGGAACGGTTTGAAAATCTGATTCATCATATCCATAAAGGCTGCTGGGGCATTGGTCACTCCAAACGACATGACTAGAAACTCATAATGCCCATACCTAGTTCTAAAAGCTGTTTTGGGAATATCAAAAGCCTTTATTCTGAGCTGATGATATCCAGATCTCAAATCTATCTTAGAGAAGATCGTTGCTCCACGCAACTGATCAAAAAGATCATCTATCCTCGGTAAAGGGTACTTGTTCTTAATAGTGATCTTGTTCAGTTGCCTATAGTCTATGCAGAGACACATAGTACCATCCTTCTTCTTAACAAACAGCATTGGAGCACCCCACGGTGAAGAACTGGGTCTGATGAAACCCTTATCCAGCAAATCTTGCAACTGCATCTTGAGTTCCTTCAACTCTTCAGGTGCCATTCTGTAGGCTGGCAGTGCAACTGGATGACTGCCTGGATATACCTGAATCTCGAAATCAATGTCTTTGACTGGAGGTAAGCCTGGCAACTTTTCTAGAAAAACATCAGAAAACTCGCAAGCCACAGGCACATCATATACACTAGCTGTGCTCTTCTCTACTCTAGTGTCAACCACATGAGCAAGGAACGCTTCACATCCCTTCTGCAGCAACTTATCAGCTACAACAGCCGAAACAATGCACGTAGGCAGAACTTTCCTGTCTCCAGTAAAAACACAAGAAAATTCACCTTGTTGAAAGGTAGCTTCTTTTTTCCAACAATCGAGTTGCACTCGATATGTCTCAAGACAATCCATACCCAAGATGACTTGAAAAGTATTTACATCCAGGGGTATGAGATTAGCAGCAAAGGTGTAACCTCCAAAAGATAACAAACATCCGGGACAGAACTCAGATAAAACTGTTGGTCCACCTAGTGGAACCCTCAACACTAACTCATCTACCAACTCTTGAGTTAACAGATTAAGTTCACCAACTAAAGAACGTCGTATGAAAGAGTGAGTAGCACCCAGATCTATCAAAACTGTAACTGGTATACTATTAAACAAAAGCATCTCTCCTGTAACAACCTGAGAAGAAATGATACCTTCCTGAGGCGTCAGAGAGAAGAAACGTGCTGAAGTTCTACCTTTACCACACTGTCCGCGCTGACCACCTCTGCCACTGGGCACTCCACCACCTTTGGAAGCAGAAGCCACAGAAGAACTCGGGACATCATGGTACTGAGGCTGGAAAGCTTGTGATGCTGCTTGCCGAAGCTGAGGACATTCCCTTCTGAAGTGTCCTACTTGTCCGCAGACAAAACAACCTTGAGAACCTGTACCCCAACACTGACCAGTATGTGGTCTTCCACAGTTGTCACATGGCGGCATCTCTTATCTCTGGGGACCTATCACTGACATTGATGACCCAGAAGACCGTCCACTAGACGCACTGCCCCATCTCCCTGGGCTGTATCTCCCTCTGTTTCTAGAAGAAGTAACATCCTCAGATCTCTATCTACTGAAACAGCTAAAGCCACGCCCGAGTTTAGAAAAGAAACCTCTACCTCCACCTCTATATCCACTACTGGACTGTCCTCTACTGAAATTTGCAGATCTCTTCTTAGACTCAGGCACCTTGTCAGCATTCACAGATTCCTCAACCTGTCTAGCAGCCTCAACAAACTCACCAAAGTTCTCTCTGTTCCTCCTACTAGTAGCAGAAACAGTATGCTGAATTTCTGACCTCAGCCCTTCTTGAAACCTTCTACATCTTTCTATGTTGTCGGGAACAAGCTACAGACAGAAGTTTGCTAACCGGGTGAAAAGCGCTTCGTACTCAGTAACTGACATGTTCCCCTGCTTAATATTCTCCAGCTGTCTTGTTTTCTCATTAATGAAAGTAGGTGGATAATATTTAAGATGGAACTCTTCAGAGAAATCCTGCCAAGTAAGCTCTGAACCTCTCCTTTTATCCTCCACACCGTGCCACCACAACTCTGCATCGCCTGTCAAAAGATAAACTACGTGATTAATCTTTTTCTCTTCTGGAAGCTCCATCAAGCGAAAGACCTTCTCTATCTGTCGCAACCACTCATCAGCCTCAGCGGGATCTGTAGTGCCACTAAACTCTGTGCCACCAAGCTTCTTCACAAGCTCATAAGATCGCATCAAATCCTTACTGCTGGTAGAAGTAGAAGCTCGCCTATCAGCCTTATACATATCTCTGGTCTCCAGAAACATGCTGTACATACGTGATGCTTCATCCACGTGTTCACCACCACCTGGACCCAAGTACAATGGATCAGGACCAACATGGCTCTCGACCTGATCATCATGACCATAACCTCTTTCTGCCATCTGCAATAATATAACAGAATATTTCCTGTTAGAAAACTACAGATAGAAGAAAGACTCCTAAACCTTAATCCTATTGGTCTCTTATCATCCCCTGACCTGGACTCTGAGTAACTATGTACTCAACCTATGCTCTGATACTAAGATGTCACACCCTGATCTCACACTAACCACTAATCATGAGATTAGGGCGCGACGGAGGGATTATCACATAAACAAATCACTGAGAACTTTTTCTTTTTAAAACCTCGTAATGCTATCCGGATTATTGCTGTAAACTAAAACATAATAAACTATTGCGGAAGCATTTCAATTAACCTGGCTAGAGAACATAAACAGAGTTTACAACATGTAACATTGTTTAACAGAAAGTAAACATAACAGTTAATTTACATCTTTTACACATTCACCATACATACTCTCTCTCACCCACACCATGTCCCAAGGACCGAGGGGAGAGGACTAAGAGACCTCTAACTATACTAGCTACATATATACCTTCTACAGACTAAGCGTTAGGATGAAAAGATCCTTCAGATTCCTGATGCTGTTGTTGACCTAAAAATGTTGGAGTAGAGGAGTGAGCCTACTCGCTCAGTGAATAGCATTTCATTTAGCTATCACTAAACAACTCATCAGATATATAAAATTGAAATAAAACATAAGTGCAGTACTAAGCAGGGCAGTTCTAATGACATAGCAGAATTTACAGATATTAATCACATTTTTATACAACAACAGATATCTTAAACAAATAAACAGTTATTGAGAATTAACACAAAGGGTCTAAACTCTTAACATATTAAATTTACTGTGATCTTATATGATTACATATTTATATTATTATGCCCTAATCATATGCAGTGTACTCTACATACAAAGATCTGTAGCGAACTACGATCTCACCGTACAAGACTTAGTGACACACCCGGGAAATGCTAAGTCTAACTTCTCGTCCTGGTCTGCTATAGGACCCACAGGCTCTCTGGCCTCCTCTGCACTCACCATGAGTGCTCTGGACTCCTCCTCTAACCTGAGCACACAGGCGCAGAGAGCACACAGGCGCAGGGAGTCAACACTGGGTTACCACCGAAATTACTCAACCGGTTGGTGTTGGATAACCCTTTACTTTATTTATTATTTTTCCCCAGTGCCACCGAAATTACTCAATCGGTTGGTGTTGGACACTGTCTATCAACCCTCGTGCCACCAGAATTACTCAACCGGTTGATGTTGGACACGAGTTTCACCCCTAAGGTGCAGACCTCTCAAAGGGGTTCTACGGTGTTAGGGCACCTAACTCTATCATCATTATTTAAGCAGTAAATATAAATTGTCATAACTCAATCTTAATTGCACACTGAGTATATTTAAGAACACTTCTATCTCATTCAACTTTATACATAATTCCACATCATTCTAAACTTGTCATAACAATAGACATTCATTTAGAGCTCAACATATTCACAGCAGTATCAGTACAGACAACATTTGCTATTTTCTTCAGTTACACTAAGTAATTTAGGCTCTATAGAATTAAACACATTTCTTTAATCTCATTTATACTATTTAGAAGTTACTCTAATTATACCGAAGCAATATATACAATGAAATTGAGTTCGACGGTGATAAATGAATGAAATACTACTCACCCACTTTGGTGTGTTCGTATACACTGAAAAATGTCCACAACCACGCCTAATCCTGCCCTTTATAGCAGCGTGCACGCCGTGCACCTTCAGTGCACTTCTATCCTGATTTTCTGCAACTTTGCACCCCGTTCAACTGGCTTGAACGCCGTTCAATCTGGGCAGTGAACTGGATATTTTTCTGCACTTTTTGCACGCCGTTCAAACCGATTTGCACCCCGTTCAAACTGTGCAGAAACGGAAAATGCCGAGGAAGAAGGTGGATTCGGGGTCGATTCGCGGCCAATCTCCGCACAAAATACCTTGGGAACTTCAAGACGACCCTAGAGCAACTGGAAGATGGTGTTTTTTTCACACCTTTGGCCGCTCCTAGCACCTTCTTTGGCCGGCGGCTATCTTGGCCGGGCAGGAGGAACGGGGAAGAAGAAGGGGAAGGAGAAGAAGGTGAAGTGGCTGGCTGATTCGGCTGGAAAAGTTGAAGAATCGAATGAGAACGCAGTTGGGGAGCTCAAGATCGCCCAACTTTCTCCTCTAACTCTCTCTCTCACTCTCCCTTTTCCCTCTCGCTCTGCTCTCTCTTGAACGGGCAACAGGAGAATGAACTATCATTCATTCAGAGTCGGCTAACGGAGCTAATAAGGGAAAGGGAAAAGAAAGGATAAAGAAGGGCGCCCAGGGGGCCGAATCGTAAAATGCCCAAGAACATTCCGAAATTACACATAGGTCCCTGCACACTAAAAAGCTCATATCTTTTTACTCGTAGGTCAGTTTTGCATGATATCTCTGGCAACGGATTAAGCACAAACTTGTCCTCAATCTCAGAACAAAAAAAAACGCTAAAGATACATTAACACTGGTCCAAAGTTCAAAACACAAATGAGTATTCAACTCACATATAAGTTTGATTATGCATTAACCAAGGTACTTACTGGTAAAATGAAGTGTGGGTCATAACAATCACCCTCCCTTATAAGAATTTTGTCCCAAAATTCCTAAAAGAGAAAAGGAAACTTATTACGCATTTTTGATTCAAGCTCCCACATAGCTTCCTCTAGGTTGTGATTCCTCCATAGAACTTTTACTAACGGTATCTCACGGTTCTTAAGCTTCTTGATCCGTTGATCCACTATATGCACTGGTCCTTCCACGTAGGACACATCTGTCCTAAGCTGCGCCGGTTCTGGATCTATGACCTTTTCTGTACCCGGATGGCACTTCTTCAACATAGACACATGAAACACATCATGAAGATTTGCCAACTCAGACGGCAAATCCAACCTGTAGGCTACAGGTCCAATCCTTTCTATGATAGGATATGGGCCCATAAACCTAGGGGTCAATTTGCCTCTCTTTCCAAACCTTAGCACTCCCTTCCACGGTGAAACCTTTAGATAAACCTCGTCACCAACCTCAAACTCAAGAGGTCGACGTCGTCTCTCTGCATAGCTTTTCTGCCTGTCCTGAGCAGCTTTCAACTGTTCCCTGATCACAGATATCTTCTCTGTAGTTATATCAACTATCTCAGGTCCAAGAATTTCTTTCTCGCCAACCTCGTACCAACAAACTGGTGATCTACACTTTGTGCCATATAGAGCTTCATATGGGGCCATTCCAAGACTAGAATGGTAGCTGTTGTTATATGCAAACTCCATTAGGATTAAGTGTTCTTCCCAGTTACCTCTGAACTGCAGAACACATGCTCTCAGCATGTCCTCGAGAGTCTGAATGGTTCTCTCAGACTGAACATCCGTATGTGGGTGGAAAGCTGTACTGAACCTCAGCCTTGTGCCCAAAGCACGATGTAACTGATTCCAGAACCTAGATGTAAACTTAGGATCTCTGTCAGAAATAATGGAAATTGGAATCCCATGTAATCTGATTACCTCATCCACATAAATCTTGGCCAGCTTTGGAACATCAAAGGTTGACTTGACAGGGAGAAAGTGAGCAAACTTAGTTAGTCTATCCACAATCACCCATATCGAGTCCGAACCTCTAGGCGTCCTGGGTAACCCTACCACGAAATCCATCGTGATGTGTTCCCATTTCCATACAGGTATAGGAAGCGACTGCAAGGTACCAGCAGGTTTCTGATGCTCAGCTTTAACCTGCTGACACACTCCACATCTAGCCACATACTCAGCCACATCTCTTTTTATACCAGACCACCATTACAGCTCTTTGAGATTACTATACATTTTTGTGTTACCTGGATGCATAGCATACATAGAAGCATGCGCTTCTTCAAGAATCTGCTCTTTCAGCTCACTGTTCCCAGGTACACACAACCTGCCATGAAGATACAACACACCATCGTCAGAAAACCTGAATTCTGACCTTTTACCTTCCGACATATCCTGCATAACCTGCCTCAACTCATCATCACTTTGTTGCAACTCCTTAATCTGATCATAGAAAGTAGGTTTGACTTGCATCTGTGCAATCAACCCACTCTGTCCTGACACTCCCAAGTCTAGGTTCAACTTTCTCATATCTACAAGCAAGTCTCTCTTGAAACATGCCATAGAAAATGCATCTGCTGTTGAACTCGACTTCCTACTCAAGGCATTTGCCACAACATTCGCTTTACCAGGATGATAATCGATTGTCACCTCATAATCCTTGATCAACTCAAGCCATCTTCGTTATCTCAGATTCAAATCCTTCTGAGTGAAGATACACTTCAAACTCTTATGGTTTGTAAACACCTGACATGTCTCACCATACAGGTAGTGACGCCATGTCTTAAGAGCATGAACTATAGCAGCTAACTCCAGATCATGAGTAGGGTAGTTATCTTCGTTCTTCTTAAGCTGTCTAGATGCATAGGCCACAACCTTGCCTTCTTGCATCAACACACAGCCTAAACCTCTCCTGGAAGCATCACATAACACTGTATAACCTTTGTTTGCCTCTGGCAAAACCAACACTGGCGATGTAGTCAACTTCCTCTTCAGAATCTGAAAACTCTTCTCACAGTTATCAGACCAAACAAACGGTGCATCCTTCCTTGTCAAACGAGTCAAAGGTGATGCTAGCACACTGAAGTTCTGTATAAACCTTCTGTAGTAGCCTGCTAATCCCAAGAAACTTCTGATCTCAGTAGGAGTCTTAGGCTGTTCCCACTGAAGTACAGAATCAACTTTCTTAGGATCAACGCTAACTCCATCTCTCGAGATAACATGTCCAAGAAATGCTACATCCGCCAACCAGAACTCACACTTGCTAAACTTAGCATACAACTGATGTTGCCTCAGCAACTGCAACGTCATTCTCAGGTGTTGCTCATGGTGCTCATCATTTCTAGAGTAGATCAGAATATCATCTATAAAGACTACAATAAACTGATCTAGGAACGGTTTGAAAATCCGATTCATCATATCCATAAAGGCTGCTAGGGCATTGGTCAGTCCAAATGACATGACTAGAAACTCATAATGCCCATACCTAGTTCTGAAAGCTGTTTTGGGAATATCAGAAGCCTTTATTATGAGCTGATGATATCCAGATCTCAAATCTATCTTAGAGAAGATCGTTGCTCCATGCAACTGATCAAAAAGATCATCTATCCTCAGCAAAGGGTACTTGTTCTTAATAGTGATCTTGTTCAGTTGCCTATAGTTTATGCAGAGACGCATAGTACCATCCTTCTTCTTAACAAACAGCACTGGAGCACCCCACGGTGAAGAACTGGGTCTGATGAAACCCTTATCCAGCAACTCTTGCAACTACATCTTGAGTTCCTTCAACTCTTCAGGTGCCATTCTGTAGGCTGGCAGTGCAACTGGATGACTGCCTGGATATACCTAAATCTCGAAATCAATGTCTCTGACGGGAGGTAAGCCTGGCAACTTTTCTGGAAAAACATCAGAAAACTCGCAAGCCACAAGCACATCATATACACTGACTGTGCTCTTCTCTGCTCTAGTGTCAACCACATGAGCAAGGAACGCTTCACATCCCTTCTGCAACAACTTATCGGCTACAACAGCCGAAACAATGCACGTAGGCAGAACTTTCCTGTCTCTAGTAAAAACACAAGAAAATTCACCTTGTTGAAAGGTAGCTTCCTTCTTCCAACAATTGAGTTGTACTCGATATGTCTCAAGACAATCCATACCCAAGATGACTTGAAAAGTATTTACATCCAGGGGTATGAGATTAGCAGCAAAGGTGTAACCTCCAAAAGATAACAAACATCCGGGACAGAACTCAGATAAAACTGTTGGTCCACCTAGTGGAACCCTCAACACTAACTCATCTACCAACTCTTGAGTTAACAGATTAAGTTCACCAACTAAAGAACGTCGTATGAAAGAGTGAGTAGCACCCAGATCTATCAAAACTGTAACTGGTATACTATTAAACAAAAGCATCTCTCCTGTAACAACCTGAGAAGAAATGATACCTTCCTGAGGCGTCAGAGAGAAGAAACGTGCTGAAGTTCTCCCTTTACCACGCTGTCCGCGCTGACCACCTCTGCCACTGGGCACTCCACCACCTCTGGAACCAGAAGCCACAGAAGAACTCGGGACATCATGGTACTGAGGCTGGAAAGCTTGTGATGCTGCTTGCCGAAGCTGAGGACATTCCCTTCTGAAGTGTCCTACTTGTCCGCAGACAAAACAACCTTGAGAACCTGTACCCCAACACTGACCAGTATGTGGTCTTCCACAGTTGTCACATGGCGGCATCTCTTGTCTCTGGGGACCTATCACTGACATTGATGACCCAGAAGACCGTCCACTAGACGCATTGCCCCATCTCCCTGAGCTGTATCTTTCTTTGTTTCTAGAAGAAGTAACATCCGCATATCTCTGTCTACTGAAACAGCTAAAGCCACGCCCGAGTTTAGAAAAGAAACCTCTACCTCCACCTCTATATCCACTACTGGACTGTCCTCTACTGAAATCTGCAGATCTCTTCTTAGACTCAGGCACCTTGTCAGCATTCACAGATTCCTCAACCTGTCTAGCAGCCTCAACAAACTCACCAAAGTTCTCTCTATTCCTCCTACTAGTAGCAGAAACAGTATGCCGAATTTCTGACCTCAGCCCTTCTTGAAACCTTCTGCATCTTTCTATGTTGTCGGGAACAAGCTGCAGACAGAAGTTCGCTAACCGGGTGAAAAGCGCTTCGTACTCAGTAACTGACATGTTCCCCTGCTTAATATTCTCCAAATGTCTTGTTTTCTCATTAATGAAAGTAGGTGGATAATATTTAAGATGGAACTCTTTAGAGAAATCCTGCCAAGTAAGCTCTGAACCTCTCCTTTTATCCTCCACACTGTGCCACCACAACTCTGCATCGCCTGTCAAAATATAAACTACGTGATTAATCTTTTTCTCTTCTGGAAGCTCCATCTTAAGATCACTTCTAAACCATGCACATAAAGTGACATAAGAATCACTTGATTGCCACATCCTTGAAAGGAAAGAACACAAGAGAACATACTTCTCTTATTACCACATCTTCATCCAGGGATTTCTTATTAAGAGGAAGGGATTACCAACTTCCTTGGTTATTACACAAGTGTTCAATTATTCATGTATCATTTTAACTTATTTTCACCTTGGTTTCCTTTCCATAATCATAGGAACTGTAAAGATGATTACATGCCATTTCTCTTTCTTTGATTATTTCTCTTCATGTTCATGAACATTTCCTTGTTTTACCACATTTGTCATCTTTACATCATGAAAAGGATCATTGTTCTTTACATATTCTTTATTGAGCATGGATCATCTTCCATGTTCCCTTTCGCATATCATGATAATTACACTTTATACTTTCTTATACTCATAGGTTGGTCTGAGATTAAATCATGTTCCATCTTATTTAATCATTATTCATTCTCATTTGTCTTCTCACTTCATTCTTGTTTCAAGATTTTTCTTCATCTTAGGTGGATTTTACACCTTGACTTACTTTATTAGCACATATCCGTCTGTCTTTTTCTTCACACATTTCTTAAAATTGCAGCTTCAATAACGTCTCTTATCATATTCACACTAAGATTTAGGTTTTATGGGATGCACTTTCTCTTTTAATAACCAAACATTCAAATTTTAGTAAGTTATGGTGCAATTCTTATCTCTTTTTATAGTATGATGCATGTATTAACATCATGATTCCTGATTTTTTATTCTCTTTAGATTGTTCCAAAATGACTACTTGATTAGAGTAATCAAAGAGAAATAAATCTAAGAGTTTCATACTTACCTTTTCTTCAACATTTGAATACCTGGCCAGGGCACTCAAGTGTTGAGGTTAGGCAGTATGAACCATATTTTATATCAGGTTCTTATCTTAGACACCATCCTAATCCTAGCCCTAGTGTTCCTGTACACTCAACGAACCTATAGATTTGATGCCACCAAATGTGACACCCTTTGCCATATAGAGCGACATTACTCAAAACTTAAACCATGATCAACCATTAACATCAGATTACCAAAAATCACACAAAATTAAAACCGATTTGCAGCAGGAACCATAAGCTGAGATTTATCACACAAGTGTTAATACTTGCATTTCATAACATATATTCAAGGAGCTACATCATTATTTTCCAATCAACCTATTACATAAGATAACAGTTCCACGTGTATAAACATACCACCAAAGGTACACAAGCCAAAAACCACATATCAATCATCATGTCATCAAAACACATCGAGAACACCCCCAAGGACCTGAGTATACAAGGACAACACATAGGACTTTATTACTAGATGTTATTTGTATACAATGATCTACCAAGTGTAGTTCCTCTTTGTTTTATGTTCTCAGCTATCCGATCTTCAGTTTGGCATGCCTGTCCACCTAATAGATATTTAACCAATGGGGTGAGACAAATGTCTTAGCGAGAGATATAACTCTCTGCCAACTCTGTTATTATCACATATAACTAAGTAGATAGACTAACACACTGAGCAGGTTGAATAGAATTAACTAAATGACATATACCTCATGAATAAAGTAAATACAACAGTAATATGCACTTGCCGGTGAGAAGTAGAACAATTAATAATTTAAAAGGAATACGAAGAACATGTATAAATATTATAAACTAAATAGTATGAAAGTAAGGCAAAGCTTCAACCAATATTCTAGTATTTGATTCTAGAGGAATATGCTACACATCTATTTACAAGTTTATTATGCCCTGAGGATTTGAGTCGTACCACCCAAATCCTACCGACCACTGCTAAGTCAAAATCGGTTCCATAAAAGGTCTAATGGAAGAGCCGAAATCCACAACCTCACCCCCTCAGTCAGTACGAGTGAACCCGCAGTGACATCACCAGTCAACTGCGACCTGTGACATATAGTCAATAGAAGGATCACCTCACACATGGCCATCCATATATCAACACCTAGCCCACCTTTTTATAGGTCACGACACTAGAAAAACCGAGCTACAACCCACAACGCACTCCTCCCAGGGTATGGCCCACAACCAATCCTATATCAAATATCACTGAGCTACGACCCAAAGCTGTAATCCTATCAGGTTATGGCCCACTACCAATCCCGTATCACATATCACTTATATCACGAATATTGAGGCATGATTTGAGGCTCATGCATGGCCAAAGTCACCCTCAATTTCTTGATATTAGGGTACCAAGATGTCCCCACATACTCAACAGTATGTGCTCTGATTTTCCTGTAGGAGATACTCATTTCACCATCTAGCAAATGCTGACACTGAATGGATCTATGGCACATGGCAAGCTGCATGATTAAATTCCACTTGATTAATTAGACCAATTAAAGTGTCTTTTAGCATCAATCAAGTTATAACGTACAAATCAGAGACAAATTCTTCAAAAGAAAGGGCATAATATTACAACAAAAGATATAACTGTTTAAACTACAAACTTATTCCTATCGTCTGATAACATTGTATCACTACCATTCACAAGGCTATCACCATAAACATATTATCATGAGATATCAATCCCTCATTCCAGCACCAGAGGATATCACCTCAACTAGACACTAAGTCCTTGTCAGGTCCTAAGACCCATCACATCACACTTGTTATCCATTGTTATCTCATCATGCTTCACTGGGCATATAAGCATTACTTATACCAATCCTCATTTGCGCCACATCACATATACATACCATAGCGATCATTAGCTATTACATTCATCTTTGTGAAAAAATTAATATTATATAATCAGAGAGAGAATATGTTTCAATACATTGAACACCTTTCAATAAAGCAAGCGATGCATCATAAGTTCTCTAATTTAGGATTAGGCTTCATGCTTATTCCACATAGGGTTCTCAAGCATCATACTATCTCAAATCTTTAGCTTTTACTACCTCCCATAAGTTGGAGTGTATGAGACTAAGAATTAGATAATATAACCAAGTATGCATATTCACATATTTATACTTTCCATGCTCCCCTGTCAAGGCTTATAGCCAATGCTTGATATTATTTGACCATCTTCATAGTATTCACAAGTTATAACACCCAATTAACTCACAAGGTTAAAGTCATGTAATTTAAGAGAGAGAGAGTACAATATCATGCTTTCTATTCATACACATTCAATAATATGCCATGACCTTAGAATCAAGGTCATTGCTTTTCACATATAGTCGATTAGGGTTTTATCTCATGGTTACATCACTCACTCTAATTACACAAATTACCACTTTCTTGAAACTTATTTAGGTTTGAACAAAATTAGTTAGACATGAATAAATCATCATGTCATCAACACTTGGTATCACCATTTCATAAATGCATATGTGTATCATCTCATTAAGCTATGTGTGGGGGTATGACAATGCATTATGTCAACATATTGACCATGTACCGACATAATGTCTCATCATTAATTGATCCATATGTTATTACCCTTCACAAGTTATCAACCAAATTACCATACTAAGGAATGTCAAACCTTCGATTACATAACTAGAGGGTTTCACTTCAAATTATATGCAAGGCGCTTATTAGACCATTAAACTTGTTTACATGATTCCTACACAAAAGATAACACCTTTTGATTCCAACTAGGCACTTCATCACTATCATGTAATCACATAGAGGTCTCATTAACATCTCTCACAAGTTATGATCATGTATAAAAGAATAATGAAAACACTTATCATGGATTACAAATTTTCACTATGGTGAGCACATAAGTCTTACCATCTTATGATTAGGAATAACATATGGTTACTTTACCACTAAACCCTAATTCTATAATATCCCACCTTATTGGAGAGTTTTAGAGCTAAGCATCCTAATTAAGAATTGACCATTCATAATCACGACATCTTAGATAGATCATCACACGATGTATTGACTATATACATAAGAGTATAGGTGTAACGACCCTTCATTACACATGTTTCAACTAGTCAATTACATGGCATCTCAGTCTATCCCCTAACCCTAGATGTTAGCTTCTCCTTCAACTTAAGGTATCAGTTTCACACTCATCATGTGATATCAGTTTCACCACCTTCTCAAGATGTCGAGTTAGCATTAGCATAGGGTATCAGTTTATTATCAACCCTAGGTATCAGTTTCATTCCTTCCAAGGTGTGTCGACTTGAAATCCACATTGCTACATGGTCTTAACACCCACTAGGAGTATCATTTTACCTCATCAAGGTGTGTCTTAGTTTGTAACATCTTGGGTCAGTCTTTGATATATCACTTTCATCCCTTCCAAGGTGTGTTGGCTTCTCACTCAACATGGTAGTGTCTCATATTAGCTATACTAGGTCGTGTCACCCTCTTACTCAACAAAGTGTGCTGGCCTCTCTCCTATAGTAGGGTACCTTAGTTTAGCATCTACATGGTGTGTTTTCTTGACCTTATCAATGTGTATCAGCCTACACACTAACCATTGTATCGGTCTAGACACATTCACTTTTGTCGGCTTAAGCTACTCACTTTGTACCAGGTTAGACACATGTATCGACCATACCATCACCTAGTGTGTCAGTTTAAGCACCAATTAGGCATGTCGATTTAAGAACCACAAGGCATGTCAGGCTAGCACCCTCAACATATCGATCTAAGGTATCTTCTAACAAGGCATATCGGTTTAACCCCTCTAGAGCATGTCGTGTTTGAACTAGCTTGGATTGTCGTCTAGATCAAACTGTATTGACTTGTCATCTTCAACCTTAGGATATCGGCCACTAGTTCAACTATTATCATGGAAGGAAGGTACACAATATGGATAGAAAACTAAATGAGGTTCCTTCATCAAATCATTTCTCAAGACCATCATTAAGTACTAACATATA
This sequence comes from Alisma plantago-aquatica, assembly GCA_963693085.1. Lineage (NCBI taxonomy): Eukaryota > Viridiplantae > Streptophyta > Magnoliopsida > Alismatales > Alismataceae > Alisma > Alisma plantago-aquatica. Next base: position 1,008,722,867 of record OY856410.1, on the reverse strand, counting down.
AGAGATAAATGATTTAGAGACGAGAATCAATATAAGCACTTGAAAGAGTGAAAACACTAAAGAAGGCTAAGAGTTATATAACCTACTTCAAGAAGGTATTCATCAAGGGTTCAATCTTCATGATCAAAGCTCTAAAGTCCACATTTTCGCAAGGTTGAAGATGATCCATCAAGAGTCCCAAACTTGACTTCAACCTTATCTCCAAGAAAGAAGAATAAGATGCCAAGGTTATCATAGCTCAAGGAGGAAAGAAGGAAATAGATAACCATGACCTATTCAACATTTATTCAAGGTATGATTCATTGTCAAGAGGGGAAGAAGAAGGTGAAGAAGATATCTCAATGAAATTGTCACCAAGAAACATAACTCCCCAAGATGGAAGTTACACAAAGAATCACCATGAGTAAGGAACTCCAACTCCTAGTCTCCATGGGAAATCCCTCTAGATCCTTAAGCTCCCAAGATTGTCTGCCAAGAAGAGAAGAACAAGAATGGATGAAAGGGTTCACTTGTGTGAAGAATGAGGAGGTTATATACTTGAGGGAAGAAAGAGAGCTCAAAAGAGAGGTGTCATCACCTTAAGAGTCTAGGTGACACTTGTCCACATGCAAAGGCCACATGTAACCACTTCAACATGCAAGATTCTGGTGATATACTCTAGGTAGATTATCAACATATTGGCTTACTTCCAAGGGTGCCCAATCTCCAATCTGATACACTACACTACACCAAACTGATACACTACATTCCAAGGTCAAAACACACATTGTCCATAGATCATTATCACTACTAAGGATATCATCTCTTACCCGAGATCCAAACTTGGCTCCCACCTATTTCTATATCTTCTAGATGATTTCAAACAAGAGAAGGAACACTCTAGAGATGGTAAATTGCATGTTGACCCTTTACTTTGGGTAAATTGCAATTTCCACCAAAACTAACACACAAAGCACAAACACCATCCACACAGGCTCATCTTGAAACTTAAGCTCTCTACAAGGTGCCCCATGGAATCACCCTCTATATAATGATGCTAAAGCACTATGAGAATGCTCAACATGTAACACATTGCAACATAACCCCTCATCTTTGGTAAATTGCACTCTGGTCCAAAACAAGCAAACATTGCTCAAACATTATCCAAACAAAACCAAACTTGAATCATAAGTGTGTCACATGATAAAAAAAACCTCAAAGGATTAGATTAAAGTTCTAAACCAATTATTTAGGCAAAAAATAGGGTTATTCCAAAACCCTAGTTAGGGTCCTTACACAACTGATCAAACATGTCATCTATCCTTGGCAAGGGATACTTGTTCTTTATCGCCACCTTGTTCAACTATCTATAGTCTATACACAACCTCATGGACCCATCCTTCTTCTTCATGAAAAACACTTGAGCACCCCATGGAACATACTCGACCTGATAAAACCTTTGTCAAGCAGCTTTTGCAACTGTCTCTTCAACTCTGCCATCTCAACTGGAGCCATCTTGTACGATGACTAAGCTACTGGTTGCGTTCCTAGAACTAGATTGATCCCAAAATCAATCTCTTGGGGTGGGGGAACACTTGGGAACTCCTTAGGAAGCACATAGTCAAACTCTTTGACAACTAGAAACTCCTAAATACTAGGACTACTCACCTCAATATTCAATACATGTGCCAAGAATGTCTCACAACCCTACCTCAATAGCTTCTTCGCCACCATCGTTGACACCAGACATGTCGGAAGAATATTCCTATATCCTTGGAAGATCCACGTCTTATCTCCCTCTACAAACGTCACTTTCTTGGAACCACAATCCAAGACCACTCTATACTTCTCCAAGGTGTCCATTCCAAGGATTACATTGAATCCATGCATATCAAGTGGAATGAGATCCACTTAAATGTTGTGCCCTAAAAAAGAAAGGACACAGGAAGGACAAACCTCCCACAACACCACAGAACTGACTAATGGGGTTTCTAACAACAAACTATCTCTCCTATGACTAAAAAGACAATTGTCATTCACTTCATGATTGATAAAAGAGTGTGTTGCACCCGGGTCAGCCAAAAAAAATATGAAGCAAGAAGAAGACAAATCAAAATGAAATAACTCCACTAACTTGTCACTACTCGCGGGTTGACCACCACCTCTAGTCGACTCATGGCATAGAATCTAGTCATTGCCTATTGTCACTCCATCCTCTGCTTCCTTGAGCAGACGATCTAGCCTGCAATGCTTGTCCATGACCTCATCCTCTTGCACCACCAAACTATTGTCTCTACGAGCCTTGTTGGATCTGCCTTGCATGCTGGGTCACCTCATCATCTTTTACAAGGCACTACTACCTCAGATGTGGCACCTTCCCACACTTATGGCAAGCCCTAGTCTCATACTATGGCCTAGGCAACCCCGTCATTGACACTGACGTTGTACTGTGGGCTCCAGTAGGTGGAAGGCTACAACCTCTTCCTTTGCTCGATGACCATTGTGTCTGCACACTGATCTCTATGACGCTGGCAGTGCAGAAAACCTCAGCTTCTGAATGTGTCATGATGACTATCCTTAGATCTATGTAGATGTGACGACCCCAATTTCCATACACGTTCCTTAGTGACATGCACAGATATGCGTGCACTCATATCTATGAATGTCAAAAGGGAAAATATAGGAAATCAAGATGGTCAACTAAAATCAGAGATAAGCCAAGATTTGGTCCACATCATCAGTATAGCCACACAAAAATTCATTCATGGATAAAAGATAAAGTCATACATATTTATACTTGAGAATGGAGAAGAAATAGTCTATGAAAAAGGAAATGTGATTATTACATAGGATCTATAGTATCCTATTACATCTTCTAGAAGAATAAAGACTAGCTAACTGAAATGAACATGATGAGAAGTGGAAATCTATCTCATATCCTCCATGGTCTTTATTAAGTGGCTTCAGGTACTTTAGAGTGCTTCATCTATTATCAATTGTTCCTTGTACCTAGAAAATACGAGAAACAAAAACATCAACAAAGTTGGTACATGGAATTAAAAGCTATACTATGCTGGTATATAAAATAATCAAATTAGAGAAAGAGAAAGAAAACGTTATTTAAAGGAAGAAAATCAGGTAATCCCAAGTTATTAGCCTCATTTATAGTGAACATGCATTACTATGGTGGACTTAGCACATAATCACATAAATAGTGGCCCCTTCCCCGTGTACCTTGTACTCTAGGGATCTCCCCGTATACCATGTACTCTAGGGAGGTGCTAGTCAACATTAAAGCTTTCCCTCTCTAATAGGGAGTTTACTGAGAACCACTAGTAACTACATTTCACTTATATTCGATTATGTTCTTTTATGTTCAAGGTGGTAAATCATCAATTAATCATATATATCCACATCCATCAACGTATATCAATTTCATGCAAACAATTACATATACTTAACATCCAGCAAAACTAGTCATATAATTATATCCACGTACCTCTAATTTCTCAGATCTGGATTCCATAAGTCCTAGGTTATAAGAAAGGTAGTAGATCACCTTGAAAATTAAACAAAACCTAAAGTTACCATGGATTCTCATTATTCCACATTAGGGTTTCTTATTAGGGTTTAGGTCATTTGGGATATCATTTTTAAGATACATGTGATTCGAGAGGTCAGAGTTGGTTCTAAGGTCAGGGTTAAACAAGTCATCCAAGGCAATTAATGGTATGACATAAAATTGTACAAGGTATACATTACGAAGAGTGAAATCTCGAAATTAGGTTTTTTTCATCATTGTTGGATCAACTATTCATCTTGTATATGATTTCGGGTAACATGGTGTTTATAACCCTAATTAGGGTTTAATATGTTCCCAAGGCAGAATTAAAATTAGTTAAAACCATTATTTCACAAAACAATGTATTAAAAGGTCATTAGTGAGTGTAAGCCATATTTTCAGAGAAGGAATCAGATCTAGGTCCTGGAATGATTTTATTTAAATAGATTAGGGTTTTATGATGAAAATGGTGTATTTATTCGATATTTTCTGATAATCCTACCATTTTCTAGGGTTTTCCTAAGATCTGACCAATCAGGAAATTTTAAAGAAATAAAATGAAAATAAAAAAAGGATTTGCGAGTTCTGCCTCACGGATCATGCGAGGGATCCGATCAATCGGACCCTCTCACTGACCGACGAGCAAGTGCTCGTCAAAAGAGGGTCAGGCTGGGGTAAAAGGACGTGAATGCCCCTTTTTGGGGTTTGCTTAGCATAACGAAGGGTCAGGGCAGGTTAGTAATCCTGCCCTTTCGATTGCGTTCCTTGCGCGCGATGGCAGCAGCTATGGTCGGGCAACAGAGGAGAAGGAAGGTGAAGTAGCCCAGGCTAGCTAGGAGGTGTCTGGGAGTGTGAGGATGGGAGGGTCATGTTCGCGGGGTCTTCCTGAGTTCAACGAGCCCAAGGAGCTCGCCAGGGGTTAACTTCAGCTATGGTTGCGATGGCAAGAGGTTCTGTGAACTCGAGATCAGGTTTTAAGGATTTACCTGCCCTCTGGCTGGATTGAGGGGTCACGAAGCTCCGCGTGAGGTTCGTGAAACTCTAGGCCCACTCCCAGCTGCTCAACGTGCCCTGGACCTCGCCAGCGATGACAGCTTTGAGCTCAGCTCTGGCGGCTAGTCGACGCGGGGTTCTAGGCCTTCGCGGCTCCAACCGGGGGTGTCGGTCGCCTCGTCGAGACCCCTAGATGGTGCGGTTGCGTTTGATTGAGCGGAGAGGACCGCTGGAGGGAGGGCGAGGTCGAAGTCGGGTGAGTTGGAGGTGCTTGAGGTCAGGGAAAAGGGGGCACGTCCCAGTGGAATTGATGGTGCGGAAAGATGAAAGGGAGGTCAGGGAAGCTTTTGGGGGTCTTTTATAGACTTGGGGTGGAGTAGAGGGCTAAGCCCTAAACCAAGCGTCGCTGCCAGTGAGAGGCGCGAGAGCTCGGGGGGTTGTTCTCCCTGATCCGAGGGAGAGGGATGATGTGGTGAGGATTGTTGAGTTCGGTTTGAGGAGAGGAGTTAGTCCTCCAAAGATCTCGCGAGGAGGAGGTGGGGTTCGGGCGCGTGAGGTGGTTGTTGAGGTTGGCATTCAGCTGGGGTCAAAGCTGAAGGAAGCGGGAGGTAGAAGACGGGGTCCTGGACCCTTGGATCCTGGGCGGATCACGGTCCACCTGATCGGATGGCTAGGATCAAGTCCCAGCGAGGGGACCGCGTCAAGGCAAGGAAATGGGCCGCGTGACAAAAATTAAAATCAAATAGAAAAGGAACTTAGGTCTTAGGTATTAACAGATCACCTAAAAGACTTAAAATTCAATTGTGAATAACTCATGATTGGTACGTCCAATTTTAATGAGATTTTAGGCATAGCTTTATAATGCTATGATTTAGCTATGGTGCAATATTGGAGTCAAAATTTGATTATTTACTATGTCAATTGACTAAGTGTCATGATACTTGTATAATTGACTTTATGTACTATTATGGATAATATTAAGTGAAATTGATAATCCATTTAATCAAATTAGTGAGAGGGATGATTGAGGGCATAATTGGAACAATTAAAATTGCAAGAGAGAGGATCTAAATAGTATATATGTAAAAACTCACTCTGTCACATTCTCCTCTCCTTTTTAAGAATTTTGTCCCCAAAATTCAAGCAGCCTGAAAAAGATATGGATACTTCTTCTCGACCTCGGTCTTTAGCTCCCAGGTGGCATCCGTTTCATCATGGTGGCTCCAGAGAACTTTCACCATTTCAATATGACAATTACTGTGAAGCTCCTTTGACTTGAAGTCGAGAATTCTGACTGGTGACTCAGCATATGACAGATCATCCTTCAATTCGAGAGGCTCATGATTCAAGATATGACTGGAATCCTTGACATAGGGCTTCAGATTAGATACATGGAACACATTATGCATGGCACTATATTGAGGAGGCAAAGCAAGACGATAGGCACATTCACCAACCCTTTCTAGAATCTCGAAGGGTCCAACATAACGAGGACTGAGCTTTCCTTTGTTCTTGGCCAAAGCTCGAATAGGTCGGATCTTCAAAAAGACATGATCGCCCTCCTTGAACTGACGTTCCTTCCGGTGAGCATCTGCATACGATTTCTGTCTATCTTGTGCCCGCTTCATCCTCTGTCGAATTAGAGCAACCTTATCAGTATACAACTGCATCTCCTCGGACTTCATTAGGGTACGTTCTCTGACATCGTCCCAGTGTAAAGGTGATATGCATGGTCGACCATAAAGAGCTTCATAGGGAGGCATCTTAATGCTTGCCTGATAGCTATTATTATAGGAAAACTCAGCTAAAGGCAAGTAATGGTCCCACGAGCCTTCCCAATCGAGAACACAAGCTCACAGAAGATCCTCTAGAATCTGTACGGTATGCTCTGACTTCCCATCTGTTTGCGGATGGCAGGCTGTACTGAAGTTCAACTTGGGTGCCCAATTCCTCTTGGACCTGCTTCCACAGCTTTGATGTGAACTTTGGGTCCCTGTCTGAGATAATAGACGCTGGAACTCCATGCAGACGTACTATCTCCCGTATGTAGAGGTCAGCCAACTCAGAAACCTTTGCAGTAGTCTTCACAGGAAGGAAATGAGCTGATTTGGTGAGATGATCCACTATGACCCAAGCTGCGTCGTATCCCTTCCTGGTCCTGGGTAACCCCACCACGAAATCCATTGTGATGTGTTCCCATTTCCATTCCGGAATTTCAAGGGGTTGTAGTAGACCGCCTGTCTCTGATGTTCGACCTTGATCCTTTAGCATGTCAAACACCTGGACACGAAATCGGAAATATCACGCTTCATGCCTCTCCACCAAAACTGACGTTGTAGGTCTTTTTACATCTTTGTCATGCCTGGATGAACTGTGTACTTGGACCCATGTGCCTCATCTAGGATTATTGTCTTTACAATTGACTGCTCAGGAACCCATATACGATTCTTGTAACGGAGACCTCCATCAAGACCCACGAACAGATGTGTTTGCGGCTTTGACAGAAGAGAAGAGAGCTCTGCAAGATTGGGACTAGCCCTTTGTGCCTCAAGAAGTTCGAAATGCAAGTTGGACGTGATGGAAATGTTATTAACATGTACACAATCAGACAGAAACTGTAGTTTCCAGCCCACTAGATCCTCCATGTTCCTCCATTCTGGGACAGAAAGAGATGCACACACTGCCCTTTTTTTGCTAAGGGCATCAGCGACTACATTTGCCTTACCCGGATGATAGGCAATAGTGAAATCGTAGTCCTTTAGGTATTCGATCCATCGGCGTTGACACAGATTCAAGTCCTTCTGAGTCAGGATGTACTTCAGGCTTTTGTGATCGGTGAAGATGTCGAATGTTGCCCCGTATAGGTAGTGCATCCAGATTTTAAGGGCATGAATGATTGCAGCTAATTCCAAATCATGGGTGGGATAATTAAGTTCATTGGGTTTTAGCTGTCTAGACGCGAAGGCCACTACCTTACCATTCTGCTGCAGGACACACCCTAATCCATTCCTTGAAGCATCAGTGAATATCACAAATCCTTCATTACCAGAGGGTAGAACAAGAACAGGAGCCGACGTCAACTTCTGCTTTAACTACTGGAAACTGGACTCACAAGTGGCTGACCAGATGAAGTGCTCGTCCTTCCGAGTAAGCTTGGTTAAAGGAAGTGCAATTTTGGAGAAATTTGGAATAAAATGACGATAGTATCCGGCCAGACCCAGGAAACTCCGAATTTTAGAAGGATTTCGAGGAGGTTGCCAATCAAGTACAGCAGAGACTTTGGCGGGATCAACAGATATACTACCTCCAGAAATGACATGTCCAAGAAACATAACCTTATCAATCCAGAACTCACATTTTGAAAGTTTGCCATAAAACTTCTGGGTTCGAAGAATGTCAAGGACTGCTCGCAAGTGTTCCCGATGTTTTTCCATAGAATCAGAATAGATCAAGATATCATCAATGAAGACGACCATGAACTCATCAAGGTAAGGTTGGAAGACTTTGTTCATCAGATTCATAAATATTCCTGGTGCATTGGTCAACCCAAATGGCATCACCAGAAATTCGTAATGCCCATAACGAGTTCGAAAAGCAGTTTTAGAAATATCAGAATCCTTGATTTTAAGTTGATGGTATCCAGAACGGAGATCAATCTTTGAGAAAACTTTAGCAGTACGGAGCTGGTCAAAGAGGTCATCAATACGAGGAAGAGGGTACTTGTTTTTAATAGTGGCTTGGTTCAACATGTGGTAGTCAATACACATACGCATTGAACCATCTTTCTTTTTAACAAAGAGAACAGGAGCTCCCCAGGGGGAAACACTAGGACGAATGAAACCTTTGTTGAGAAGTTCTTGCAACTGTTTCTTCAACTCCATAAGCTTAGCAGGAGCCATCCTATACGGTGCCCTAGAAATCAGAGTGGTTCCAGGAAGAAGATCTATGGAGAACTCAATGTCTCTATTTGGAGGCAGTCTAGGAAGCTCCTCCAGGAAAATGTCAGGGAAGTCACGTACCACCTCCAGACTTTCTACAGGCCCGCTACTAGGACTGGTCTTTGAGACTAATGCGAGGAAGACTTTACATCCTTTAGAAATGAGCTTTTTAGCTTTAAGAGAGGAGATTATAATATTATTACAGAATCCGCTTCCCCTAGGGATTTTCACAGGATGAGAATGAGGTTGAGAGAGAACGACTGTCTTGTTTCTACAGTCAATGTGAGCATGGTATGTATATAGCCAGTCCATAATAAGTATAACATCAAAGTCTTCCATAGTTAAGAGAATGAATTCAAAGGGCATATCATGATTTTCATATTTAAGAGAGAGTTCATTGGTTTTCTGCAGAGTTATGAGTATTTTGCCACTCGGAGTAGACACGTCTAGAATATATCCCAAATCCCTTATGTGAAGATTTAATATGGATGCCAGAGTTTGAGAAATAAATGTATCTGTAGATCCAGAGTCAAATAAAGCCTTAACAGGATGACCATTTAATAATACAGTGCCTACATAAGGTAATCAAATTATGAATAACTGTGGGCTTGAATAAGATATTGAATTATAAAGAAATTAGGTTACCTTCACAGAGCTGGTTTGGATTTTCCTTGGCCTCTTCTGCACTTACTGCAAATACCCTGCCATTGCGGTGTCCCTGAGGCTGCGGAGCACCACCTGCAAGATTGCCAAAGATGGAGGGAGTGGGGCACTTGGCGATGAAATGACCCTCCTTTTTGTAGTTATAGCAGACTGGCTTGGTGTGGCGGCATACGCCACCATGGTGTCATCTGCAAGTCTTGCACTTCGGGTGGACAATCTTCGGTTGATTTCAATTGTGCTTCTGTCCTCCTTTTCCTGAACCTCCTCCTTTCCCTAATCTCTTGTTGTTATGGCCTGGGTTGAACTTCTTAAACTTATCCTCTTCAGTTGTGGTTAACCCTAAGTATCCCATGCTAGAAGGTTTTTGCATGCCCTGAAATCTCTCTTGCTTGAGTGCCATATCTAGGGCTTCATCTATGCTTCTGGGATGAGAGGCTATGACTAGGGTTTTTAGGTGGGCAGAAAGGCAGTCAACATAGTGTTCAGTAAGACGGTCTTCAGTCCTGATGGGTGCATAACATTCCAGAAGCCTAAACTTTCGAGGGTAATCAGCTATTGAAAGACTACCCTGCCTTAACTCCATGTACATCTTCTCCTTCCTCTTCCTCTCAGCTATGGGCATAAAACGATCCGTGAAGAGGTTTTTAAAGGCTTCCCACTCCATGTTGTCTATTTCCTCACCCCTATTCCCGCCATAGTTCTCCCACCAGATTTTTGCCCCTCCCTTAAGCATATGGGTGGCGAACCTAACCTTCTTCTCATTGGGTACTTCTAGGGTATGAAAACCATTCTCTATGGACAAAATCTAGGCTTCAGCCTTGTCCGTGACCTCAGGCTGATCTTCCCCCCAAAAGGAATCAAGGTTTAGTTTAATAAAATCTATCACTGTCACTTCTTTCTTCCTAGATGAGCTAGGTTCAGGGATTCCTTTTGTGGCGAGGGTTTCCATAAAATCTAGAAGGATTTTCTTCTGTTCCTCCCACCTTTCCTTGGCCGCAGCATCAGGATCAGGTACTTCAGAGGTTTCACGTTCCTTTCTTTTCTTAGAGGACGATTCCCCTGAGCTGCGAGTCTTAGGAGGCATCCTGAAATTAATCGGGATATATTAGATTTATTACTCAACAATTATATTTGTCATTATCATTATGTCATTTCATTATTCTCTTATATCATTTATTAATGTTCTTGATGTTACAATTTATGGAGGATACCTTAAAGTCCTTATTAGTCGGTCCTTAAGACTTTCTAAATAGAGAGACTCTTTCCTAATCTTATATCATAAAGATGAAGGGAAGAACAATTTTCAAAAATTTAAGATAAGAGGGAAAATATTCCTATAGAAAAGAGGAGAGGGAATTTCTATAGATGAGAAGGATCCTAATTTTTAAGGTATGCCCAAGAAGTAAGGGACATTTAGGATATCAGCCATGTAGACTCACACTGCCTTATAGGTAGCCTCGTGATTGCCAAGCAAAGTGGCTCGGAGACTTTAGCCAGACCTTAGGCAGATGCTATCCTAGTCACCTCAACCCTTCACATCCCTAACTCAAGGACTACCCTAGACTCATAATAGGGTGAATGAAAGTCATGTGACTATGATGTGTGAACATTGGCTCTGATACCAACTGTGACGACCCCAATTTCCATACACGTTCCTTAGTGACATGCACAGATATGTGCGCACTCATATCTATGAATGTCAAAAGGGAAAATATAGGAAATCAAGATGGTCAACTAAAATCAGAGATAAGCCAAGATTTGGTCCACATCATCAGTAATAGCCACACAACAATTCATTCATGGATAAAAGATAAAGTCATACATATTTATACTTGAGAATGGAGAAGAAATAGTCTATGAAAAAGGAAATGCGATTATTACATAGGATCTATAGTATCCTATTACATCTTCTAGAAGAATAAAGACTAGCTAACTGAAATGAACATGACGAGAAGTGGAAATCTATCTCATATCCTCCATGGTCTTTATTTAGTGGCTTCAGGTACTTTAGAGTGCTTCATCTATTATCAATTGTTCCTTGTACCTAGAAAATATGAGAAACAAAAACATCAACAAAGATGGTACGTGGAATTAAAAGCTGTACTATGCCGGTATATAAAATACTCAAATTAGAGAAAGAGAAAGAAAACATTATTTAAAGGCAGAAAATCAGGTAATCCCAAGTTATTAGCCTCATTTATAGTGAACATGCATTACTATGGTGGACTTAGCACATAATCACATAAATAGTGGGCCCTTCCCCGTGTACCTTGTACTCTAGGGATCTCCCCGTATACCATGTACTCTAGGGAGGTGCTAGTCAACATTAAGGCTTTACCTCTCTAATAGGGAGTTTAATGAGCACCACTAGTAACTACATTTCACTTATATTCGATTATGTTCTTTTATGTTCAAGGCGGTAAATCATCAATTAATCATATATATCCACATCCATCAATGTATATCAATTTCATGCAAACAATTACATATACTTAACATCCAACAAAACTAGTCATATAATTATATCCACATACCTCTAATTTCTCAGATCTGGATTCCACAAGTCCTAGGTTATAAGAAAGGTAGTAGATCACCCTGAAAATTAAACAAAACCTAAAGTTACCATGGATTCTCATTATTCCACATTAGGGTTTCTTATTAGGGTTTAGGTCATTTGGGATATCATTTTTAAGATACATGTGATTCGAGAGGTCAGAGTTGATTCTAAGGTCAGGGTTAAACAAGTCATCCAAGGCAATTAATGGTATGACATAAAATTGTATAAGGTATACATTATGAAGAGTGAAATCTCGAAATTAGGTTTTTTTTCATCATTGTTGGATCAACTATCCATCTTGGATATGATTTCGGGTAACATGGTGTTTAGAACCCTAATTAGGGTTTAATATGTTCCCAAGGCAGAATTAAAATCAGTTAAAACCATTATTTCACAAAACAATGTATTAAAAGGTCATTAGTGAGTGTAGGCCGTATTTTCAGAGAAGGAATCACATCTAGGTCCTGGAATGATTTTATTTAAACAGATTAGGTTTTTTGATGAAAATGGTGTATTTATTCGATATTTTCTGATAATCCTACCATTTTCTAGGGTTTTCCTAAGATCTGACCAATCAGGAAATTTTAAAGAAATAAAACGAAAATAAAAAAAGGATTTGCGAGTTCTGCCTCGTGGATCATGCGAGGGATCCGATCAACCAGACCCTCTCACTGACCAGCGAGCAAGTGCTCGTCAAAAGAGGGCCAGGCTAGGGTAAAAGGACGTGAATGCCCCTTTTTGGGGTTTGCTTAGCATAACGACGGGTCAGGGCAGGTTAGTAATCCTGCCATTTCGATTGCGTTCCTTGCGCGCGATGGCAGCAACTATGGTCGGGCAACAGAGGAGAAGGAAGGTGAAGTAGCCCAGGCTGGCTAGGAGGTTTCTGGGAGTGTGAGGATGGGCGGGTCGCGTTCGTGGGGTCTTCCTGAGTTCAACGAGCCCAAGGAGCTCGCCAGGGGTTAACTTCAGCTATGGTTGTGATGGTAGGAGGCTCTGTGAACTGGAGATCGGGTTTTAAGGATTTACCTACCCTCTGGCTGGATTGAGGGGTCACGAAGCTCTGTGTGAGGTTCGTGAAACTCTAGGTCCACTCCCAGCTACTCGACGTGCCCTGGACCTCGCCGGCGATGGCAACTTTGAGCTCAGCTCCGACGGCTAGTCGACCCGGGGTTCTAGGCCTTCGCGGCTCCAACCGGGGGTGTGGTCACCTCTCCGAGACCCCTAGATGGTGCGGTCGCGTTTGATTGAGCAGAGAGGACCGCTGGAGGGAGGGCGAGGTCGAAGTCAGGTGGGTTGGAGGTGCTTGAGGTCAGGGAAAAGGGGGCACGTCCCGGTGGAATTGATGGTGCAGAAAGATGAAAGGGAGGTCAGGGAAGCTTTTGGGGGTCTTTTATAGACCTGGGGTGGAGTAGATGGCTAAGCCCTAAACTAAGCGTCGCCGCCAGTGAGTGGCGCGAGAGCTTGGGGGGTTGTTCTCCCTGATCTGAGGGAGAGGGATGACATGGTGAGGATTGTTGAGTTTGGTTTGAGGAGAGGAGTTAGTCCTCTAAAGATCTCACGAGGAGGAGGTGGGGTTCGGGCGCGTGAGGTGGCTGTTGAGGTTTGCGTTTAGCTGGGGTCGAAGCCGAAGGAAGCGGGAGGTAGAAGATGGGGTCGTGGACCCTTGGATCCTGGGCGGATCATGGTCCACCTGATCGGATGGCTAGGATCAAGTCCCAGTGAGGGGACCGTGTCAAGGCAAGGAAATGGGCCGTGTGACAAAAATTAAAATCAAATAGAAAAGGAACTTAGGTCTTAGGTATTAATAGATCACCTAAAAGACTTAAAATTCAATTGTGAATAACTCATGATTGGTACGTCCAATTTTAATGAGATTTTAGGCATAGATTTATAATGCTATGATTTAGCTATGGTGCAATATTGGAGTCAAAATTTGATTATTGACTATGTCAATTGACTAAGTGTCATGATACTTGTATAATTGACTTTATGTACTATTATGGATAATATTAAGTGAAATTGATAATCCATTTAATCAAATTAGTGAGAGAGATGATTGAGGGCATAATTGGAACAATTAAAATTGTAAGAGAGAGGATCTAAATAGTATATATGTAAAAACTCACTCTGTCATAGTAGACCTCTTTCTAACACTCATCTCTTGCTTCTCTATCACAGATCTCTCTATCCTCCAGACAGACTCCACAAATGTAGAAAAACTTTCTCAATTCTCCAAGACAGCCACTGGGGTAGATAACTTAGCATTCAACCCCTTATCAAAATGCCAAATCCTCTCATCATCCGTAGCAGCCAAGTGAGGACAAAACCATAGAATCTCCACAAACTTAGCCTCGTACTCATTGATAGACATGGATCCCTATCAGATCCTCTCAAACTGATTGATCTTCTTTTCCAAATAGGTCCTAGGAAAGTACCGACTGACGAAATCACATAGGAACTCCTCCCATCATGCAACCACTCCAGGCCTCTTCTCTTCTTCTATGGCCCACCAATGGCCAACACTCCCTTTCAAAAGATACACTACATGCTTCACCTTATCAGCCTTTGGAATGTTAATGATCTGGAAGGCTTTTTCAAACTCAGTTAGCCACAGATCTACATCTGTTGGATCAGCTGTCCCGACATACTCCACTGCCCCAACACGATGAATCTGCTCAAAAGTCTTCCTAGTACCTGAAGATTCCTCATTGGGAACCAATGCCCTAGGATGGGGTGTGGGCATCTTATCTTCCATATGCATCATAGTATCCATGAACTTCCGAAAAAGAGACTGAAAGGTAGGATTCTCATGCATGGCTGAGTCAAATTGGGGGACCTCAGACACCTGATCTTCTTTGCGCCTGGTTCCTTGCACCGCCACCTGGTGCAACAACACTACTTTCAACAACGTGTTCTTCATGTTCTCCAGACATCTTTAAGCTTTTCTTCTTCTTCTACATAAGCAGAAGTCACTATAAGACAGTCTAGAGGACACAAGAATAGACACAAACCCTATTCCTAGGTCCTAGTAGACTCAACAAATGTAAAACTATGATACCAACCAAACTATGACGTCCCACATCACAAACCAACGAGATAACTCCAAACTAATAGCGGAAACAAAACTAAACAAGCGGATTACCAAAAATCATTGAAAATTAAAACTGATTTCATTAAGAACCAAACCTGTAAAAACCTTTACACATAAGTCCTCACAGGAAACTTGCATTAGATATCATAAATCACAAGGTGCTTACATTAACATATTCTTATCACATAGGCCATCATCCTGCTATAAGAGAAACCTAACCCCCCAACACACACACACACACAGATATATATATATATATATATATATATATATATATATATATATATATATACACACATATACATATACATATACATATACATATACATATACATATACATATACATATACATATACATATACATATACATATACATATACATATACATATACATATACATATACATATACATATACATATACATATACATATACATATACATATACATATACATATACATATACATACATACATACCCAAACATCTGCCATATCTTTACATCAAAAGGGGCACACAAGCCAAAACCATGTATCAATAGCATGTCTACAAACAAACCCAAAAACTATCCCAAAGACCCGAGTATACAGGGATGACTCTAGGACTCTACACCAAAAGACTAGCATCACATTCAACCTTGTCTTCTACTGTTCTTGCTACTGCTCTACCTCAGCTACATGATCTCTACCTCCTCGTGCACATCCACCTAAAAGATGTGGAAAAACCCAAGGGGTGAGATCTAAATCTCAATGGGAGATATAACTCTCCACCAATGCTATTATATGCACAAATAAGGTAATTAAAGAACAGAAGTAAAGCTACAACTATGATAAGCAGGTCCGGCTAATGATATTAACAAGGTAGGTACTAACATCTAAGTAGTAAAAAATATAAATAATTTAAAAGGAATATGAACAACATGTATATATTCTACCAACTAACAAATACAAAACCAAGGCAAGGCCTCAACCAATGTTCTCATATTTAATCCAAAGAAAGTATATTACATGGATGATAACATATCTTATTATGCCCTGAGGATTTGAGTCGTACCACCCAAATCCAACCAACCACTACTAAGCCAAAATCAGTGACATACAAGGTCTATGGAAGAGTCAGAATCCACGACCTCACCAAACCTCATGATCAGTACATGAGTATACAACAGATACATACCAGTCAACTGCAATGTGACATATAGTCAAACTATGCCAGTCTGATCCCACCTTGGTACATGTAACGATGCTAGTAAAATTGAGCTACAACCTCAGCCACACTCCTGCCAGGGTATGGCCCTCAACCAATCTTGTGAAACCTCATAAGCATCGAATCACTGAGCTACAACCCATAGCCACACTCTTGCCAGGGTATGGCTCACAGCCAATCCTGTGAATGCATATACTCAATAATATATGACTCCAAGCTTTCACTAGGGAAAGACCGTTTCACCATCCAGCAAGTGCTGACACTAAGATGGATCTATGGAACAAGGAAAAACTACATGATTAAATTCCACTTGATTATTTAAGTCAATTAAGTGTCTTTTAGCATCAATCAAGTTATAATGTACAGAGACAATACATACTCTACAAAGATAAGGGAATAGTACACCCTAGAAAATATAAATGTATAGGATGTGAACTTGTCACACTATCACCACATGATGCCTGTATCACTGCCATTCTCCACATCATCGATACCAAAGTCACATACCAAGGGATATCAATACGGCAACTCATCATTGGGAAATGTCACCTCATAATAAAAAATAAGTCACTACCAAGTCATAGGGCCCATTCACATAATTCTTGTATCACAAGTGCCTCATGCCTCATGAAGGCACATTCAACCTATTTCATATCATAGTCACCATATCATACACTAAATATGATTATCAAGATCATAACACGAGCATGGTTAGAAGTTGATAAACAAGATAATAACATCACACATCATAGTCTTTCCATGAAAGACAAACAAGCCTTGTCATTGCACATTTTTAGGGATAGGGTTTCTTCTTAGCCGATTAGGGTGTACAAATCTAGGTTCAACCATAAACCATAGATTCACCACCTCCCATCATATTGGAGTATATTAGGGTTAAGGAACGTCATTAGAGATGATTTAATATTAATCCAAACAACATATATATGGCTTATACATTACTCATACAAGAGTAAAATTATGTATCTAAGCATACCTTTCAACCACCAACATCATCATGTGTATCGAACACTAACAACCACTAGGTCACAACCACACCACCTAGACCATGTTGTGACTGTGACATCTAAGGTGTCTCGACTGTGACACCTAGGGTTAGGGCTCTAACCATTCCCAAATGTCGCAACCTAAAAATGTCTCGACCTCAAGACATGGTTGTCTCAACCTCATGGTTGTCTTGACCTCCAACCTAGCAACAAGTCGTGACTCAAGACCACCTGGATGTGACCTCTCTCAAGGGCATGTCACAGACAAGACAAGGGCAATGACCCAACCAAAATAGGGGTTAACTAGACCACCAACATCAAGTGTCGTGACCTAACCAACACTAGGTCTAACCCATCAACAAGAGGAGCATCTTGACAAAGATTAACTATGGTCACGACCAACAAGAAGATGGGTGTCTTGACAATCCTAAGGAATGATATATTGGTCTCCAAAAAAGGAACAAAATAAGGGGAAAACCATTGTCATCAAGAAGGAAAACCCATACAAATGATCATCAAAAACCCTAGGTCATGGATCACGAAACTGCCAAGAAATGATCTCATCCAATGGAGAGAAAACCATGATCAAGATATCCAAAATAGAAACTAACCTCACATTAACATCTAGGTACATGAACACCATGCATGAGAGAAAGACCAAGGTCAAAAGATAGGGAAGAACCTCCATAACATATCAACCACAAAAATGGGTGCATGTAGATTAGGGTTTCAAATTTCTACCAAACCAAGAAAGATATCTCCACCAAACAAGTTCTAGAGATTATCATTATCTCCTAGCATAATAATGGAGAATTTTAGAGAGATAAGATAATAGCAAAAATGCATAAAAGAGTGCAATAATAGAGTAGGTTAAGTGTTATATAACCTACCTTAAGAAGATCACCACTAAGGATTCCAACCTCCAAGATCAGGAGCTCCAAGCACATGATCTAAGGGTTGACGAAGCTCCACAAAAATCTCCACTCTCGGCCACAAGATAACCTCAAGAAGGAGAAGACACCACAATAAAAGATAATCCAAGAAAAGAGAGCCAAAAATCTCTAGGCCGAGCCAAAAGACAACGAGAGAAAGAGAGAAGAAACCCTCCTCACACTTGGGTCTACCTTGTCAAAACATGGTCTATGACCCTTATGATGAGGAGTTTCTTTCCCAAAACGACCACCATGGAGGAACCATGGTCTAGGGTAGAGAAAAGAGAGGAAGTGGGAGGTAGGATATCAAAATAAATGCCATCAAGGAAGATAAATAATTATCAAGGGTTGAAGATGGGTTATGGTCACCACAAGATCCACATGCAAGAAGAGTTCAGTCACCAAGTTCCAACTTCGGACCTCCTTCCTCCATCAAGCTCCAAGAATAAGTAATTGAGAAAGAAGAATATTGAGGGCTGAAAGGGTTACATTTATGGAGAGATAAGGGGTTATATAGGTGGAAGATGAAAGATAAGGCAAGGGGATGATGTGTAAACACTCCAAGGTACCAAAGGGACACTTTTCCACTCAAAAGACCAACATGCAACCACTATATCCTAACATGCAAGACATGGTGATACACTCTAGGTTGGGTCTCAACCACCTTGGTCACCCCCACATTGTTACTGTAAGGACCCTGACCCAAGTTTTGGGATAAACCTATTTGCTTTGCTTATTTAAGGTTCTTATAACCTTAATATAATCTTATGAGATGTTTTGGTATCATGTGACAAGCTCATGTTTCCAGTTTGGTCCCGTTTGGATGTTGTTTGAACAATATTTGCTTGTTTTGGACCAAAGTGCAATTTACCCAAAGTAAGGGGTTATATTGCAATATGTCACATGAATAGCATTCATTTAGTTCTCTAGAATCATTAGAAAGATAATTATGAGGTAGGGCTCCTTATGGAGGACCTATGTTCCAAGTTTGATCTTGGCTGGTTGAAGCTTGTGCTTTATGTGCTAGTTTTGGTATAAATTGCAAAATACCCAAAATGGAGGGGTCAATGTGCAATTTATCAGCTCTAGAGTCTTCTTTCTGATGTGTGACATCATCTAGAATGAGTATGGATGATTTGGCGCCATGTTTGGTTGATAGATGAGGAATGACATCTTTATATGGACTTTATCGCATATATATGTCACATGTGTATCTTGTCTTGTAGTGTATCGGCTAGGACATGAACGTGTGCCACCCAAAAGGGGTGTATCAGCCATGGAAGCTGCCCATCTGCACGATAAACATTCTAGAGTGTATCACCAAGCCATGCATGAGATTCTAGGGTGACAACAAGTGGCGTTTAGTGCTAGAGCAAGTGGCACCTTGGTTTATGTGGTTATGACACCTCTCCCTTACTACCTCTCTCTTCCTTGGTGTATATAACTCCATTACTCCTTATCCAAGCAATCCTTTTCGGCCAACTTCCTTCCCCTACCTGTATGGGACGAGCATGGGAGCTTGGGAGCTAAAGGAAGACTCCCATGGAGCTTAGGAGGGCGAGCTCCTTGGCCATGGAAACTCCTTGTTCAAGATCTTACCTTGGTGAGTCATGCTTCTTGATAGCCTTTCCTTATGCTTTCTCCTTCATCACCTCCCTACCCTCTCAGCCATTGATGGACCCTTGATATGAGTAGGTTTGTCCGTGGTTATCTCCCCTCTTTCTTCTTCTTGAAGCTATATATAACCACGGTACCTTCTTCTTCTTCCTTTGTTTCCTGAGGTGTTGATGTTAGAGCCGAAGGCAAGCTTTGAGCTTCAGATGGATGGCTATCATGGAGGGGAACATTTGCTTGGTTCTTGGATCATTGAGCTTTGTGCCTTTCATGGAGATCCTCTTAAGGTGGGTTACATAACGCTCAACCATCTCTATTTTGTATACTCTCCATATGCACATATATTGATCTTGTTCTTTAAATTGGTATCCATCTTTATGGTGTTTATGCATGTGGAGCATGGGATTTGTTTTGATAGTGATGGTTACGTTTTACTACTGTCCATATGTTGTCTTTCTTGTACTTGATGGATAGAGGTTGAAGATGGCTTGCACGATATGGGTCTTTGGCCGATACAATTAGGTTGCCCGATATGGCTTGCTTGCTTGATATGGTACTTTGTTCTATATCTTATGCTTCGGTTGATAGTTATGGAGACACACCTTTCTCTCCGTTGTATTTGAAAGGTGAGCCTATGACCTATATGTATGGGCTATATGATGAGTTGGTAATAGTTTTACCTTGGTTAGGGTTTGGACGACATGGTTTCTAGACCCTTGGATGGGCTCTTGGCCGACATGTGTTTCCTTGGTGACATTTTGAGTATGTTTCCCGATACCCCATTAGGGTTAAGTCTTGGATGAGATGAGAAGTTAACTCTTTATGGATCTTGTGTTCATTATGCCCTTCTACCTGACATGGTGATAGGTGAATTGGTAGTTGTCCGACACAACCCTGGTCTTTGTATCTTGGCCGATATAGAGCCTCAACCCTAGTTTGGGTGTTAGAGTTTCTTTGGGTGACATGAGTTGTCTACCTTTAATGCACGATATGTCCCTGAGATGTAATCCTTGGTAGATATGCTTGCTTGGGCGTTTGGATGATCCTTGTATTCCTGGCCGATATACCTAGGTGAAGCTTAGTTGGTGCCCGTTATGGTCCCTTGGTCGATACCCTTGGTGGAGTTGATGGATGGGTGATACACCTATGATGAGTGCCCTACCTGATACACCTATGATGAGTGGCTTCTTGATGCACCTTGTATAGTTGGTTTCCCGATACATCCATGTAGAGAGGTCTCCCGTTACACTCCCTTGTCTTAAGGTGATCTTGGCCGTTATGTGATGCTAGCTTGATGCCCGACATGCTAACCCTAGATGCTAGCCGTTATGACTGCTACCTGGCTATGCACGACATGGTTCTTGGTGCCGTGGGTGATAGAAATGGTCCATGGATGATACAAAGATGATCGTGTAGTAGGGGCACCTTGGGGCGACACCCCTTTAACCGATAAGGTTGCTGTGGTGGTTAGCCGATAGCCATGCTGGTAGTGCACCTTAGTGAGTATCTTAGTGGTGATGTTTCTTTGACCGATATGCTTAGTTGGGCTTGGCCGTTACCCTTTGTGGAGTTTGGGGTTTGTGCATTACACCTTGATGTGTGCTCTGCATGACACACCTTGTGATAGGTCTTGGCGATATGAAGTGGTCTGTGGTTCCTGAGATGATGGTGGTTTAGAGAACCTTCGTAGTGTTGGCCGATATGCTGTTTAAGTAGCTAGCATGTCCATGCCCAATATGGTATCTTGGACGACATGGGTGCCCTGGCCGATATGGATGAACCTTGAATGACATGGAGATGTTTGCATAATAGTGGCACCTTGGACGTTGTGCTTTGGCCGATATGTTTAAGGTTGAGGGTTAACCGATATAGGAACCCTAACCCTAACTCTATCTTGGCGCACATTAGACCCTTAGCTGATAACTATGGTAGTTTTGCATGTTATACCTTGGTGATGGCTTCCTGACACCATGAGATCTAATGGAACCTTGATGCACGATAGAGGATGTGCAGTTGTTGGCCGATATGGTGGTGCATTGCCTTAGGGTTGGAAACCCTAGCCGTTATACCTTTGGTAAGGGTATTGCTATACCGGGCACATCCTTTGGTGAGGGATGGCACTGCCTGCCAGACCTTTGGTGAGGGTTGCGAGAGCTTTGGTGAGGGTTCAGATGACTCAAAATGCATATAGCTAATATATGTGGTCACATCTCTGTTAATAAAAATGATACATGTGATATGGTTTAATCACCTTGAACTTTACACCTATGTTAAATATGAGATAAGGTGATAGGTTATGATCACAATATGTTTGAAAGGATATGATGTTGCTACACATGACAATGTGACATAGGTATATGACCACAAGTATGGGCCATGATGTGTGCTCATGTTTAATAATAAAAGTATGATGAGGCAAGATGAAATGGGTTGTGGACCTTTTTGCAGTGGTTATTTATGGGTAATGATAGATGAACCTTTGATAAGGTTGGATGGTGGATCATGGTGTATGATCCTTAAGATAGTCCTTAGGGATGATGTGCTTAATAGTTAAAGATGCGGGATATGGTGGGATATCCCTGACTTGATAGTTGTGGTGTATTGATGTATACACTAGTCATGAGATTACTCTACATATGTTCATAATGATGAAAGAATATACCAGTGTATAAACCTTAATCTTGATGATATGATAATCAAAGGTATGCTCATGAGATATGGGGCATGATGGGTGTTCACAAATGGGTAATGCTGATGTAATTGCATTGCTTGCATTTACAGCCTTGAATCTCATGTATATATGAATATGGATGATGTTCCAATTCTATACACCTGAATTCCGGATAGTATGATAATCCCAATATGTTCTATGCTTGGTAATCCGGTTATCTCTTTTTATGCAAGCTAACTATGCAGGTGTATTGAATTCATAGCCAGGTAAGAGCTATGATGATTATATGATTATGTGCTTTATGCAGCACTTGATGAATGTGCAATGACTGAATAATAATGATGATAACTCTGTTGAAAAGATAACATGTAACAACAAGTATAATGTGAAAGGTCTGATGACCTGATTAAGGCTGAGTGCCTAGTTGAGGGATGCGTTCCCAAAATGCTGATGCATAATGTTGAAGCCCTGAGGGGCAATGGCAATATGTGACAGAGGGATTGAAATCCCCTGATGATGTATGATGTGAAAGCCTTGAGAGGCAATGGCATGGTGTGATGTATGAGGGATGGATGTCCCATGGTGATATGATGATTGTTGAGGGTAATGAGAATAGTAAAGGCAGTATAACATCAATGCAATGAGATTTAATGTTGTTCATATTATATATATTTGTTTGGATGTTCAATACAACTTGATTACCCCAACAATCTACTTAAAATGCATTAACTAATTACAGATGAATCTCTCATGTAGTTGCCCTGGCCATAGATCCATTACCGTCAGTACTTGGTGATGGTGAAATAGGTTTATCCTGCGGGATTACCTGGAGCGCATATTGTTGAATATGCGAGGTTTCCCCTAGCCTAAAATAGGAAGGTTGAGTGCAGCTGCGGTTGCAGACTCAGGATATATGGAGCATGGTGAACATACCCATGGATCAGGATATGTGATGATGAGCATGATGCGTTCATGGCTCAGATGTATGCACTAGCACCTATGATGAGGTGAGCTAGAGATAAGGGTAGCTTGCGGAGCTGACCCAGAGGCTGAGGCCCTATAAGCATAAGACTGCGGTCTTGCTTGATGATTCATGTACTGACCATGAGAAGGTGATGTCATGGAGTCAGGATCTCCTTAGACCTTATATGGCACCAGATTGGGCTTCACAACTAATGGTTGGATTTGATCAGGGAAGGCTCACTTCCTCAGGGCATAATAAATCGTAATCCATCCGTATAGAATATATTGTTTAAGGCAAAACACAGAACATTGATTGAGGCCTTGCTTGTGCAGATGATCTAATTATATCTTGCAGTTATAGGCACGTTCTTTATATCTTGTGATAAGATCTTATGAAGCTTATCTTTTCAATCATGTTCCATACAGAATGCCTGGTTATATGCCTCCTGATAGTTTGGCAAGAAGGTTAATAAAGTTAGCTTTGCTCGGTATGTTGCTCCTATAATCTGGTTATACCAATTTTCTGTGATCATTAAAAAGTTGGTAGAGGGTTATGTTTCTCACTGGGACTGTGTGTCTCACTCCGCTGGTTAATAACCCTTTTTAGGTGGATGTTCCTGGCGAGATGAAGATCATGTGGCTGCAGATGATATACAGAGGTATCATACCCGATGGGCTAGATAGTGTCTAGCAGTAGAGTCCAATGTGTCGTCCATGTACACTCAAGTCTTCAAGAAGGGCTTTTCGATGTTTCTTGCATAATGATCGATGAACGGTTTTCGGTATGTATCCTGATGTAAAGCAGCATGACAAATAGTTATTTCATTTAAAGAGATGATGGGAAATTGTTGTAGCACCCTGAAACGATGTTATGAAATGAAAATGTTGGCTCAGATGTAATATGTTTCATCTTTTGGTGCTTGTTGTAAATCAGTTTTAATTTCCTGTGATTTTCGGTAATCTGCCGGTTTGCAGGTAATCATGTTTTGTGGTGGATGGGGTGTTACAGTGTTTGGTATCAGATCCCTAGGTTCTACGAGTCTACAGGGACACTAAGACTAGGATTAGGATGGTGTTTAAGGTTGGACCGTGACATAAAGGATGGTGCATACTACCTTATCTCAGTACTTGGATGCCCTGGCCATGTATTCAAATATTGAAGATGTAGGTAAATGTGGAGCCATAGATTGTTTCCTCCTTAATTACTCTGATCAAGTAGTCATTCTGGAGCAATCTAATGAGCATAACAAATCAGGAATATGATGCTAATACCTTCATCCTATTATAAAGGAAGTAAATAAATGCACCATAACCTCTTAAAGCGTGGATGCTTGATAATCAAAAAAGGAAGTAATGGTTCTATGAAACCTAAATCTGTATAAGTATATGATGAGATGAGTTCTTGAAACTATAATCTCAAGAGATATACATGATAAAAGATAGATTAACTTGTGAAAACAATGTAAGTTAAAGCATAGAACTTACACAAGATGAAGAAAGTACCTGAAAGCAAAGATAAAGTTAGAAGAAAGAGAAGAACAAGTGATGAGTAAACAAAATGGAACCTGAGATAATCTTAGACCAACCAATGAACGTAAGCAGAAATGTGAAAGTTTAAAGTGCAGATCCGTGATAAGAAAGAGAAAAAAGGGATATGATCCCTGTCCAGTAAAATATATGCGAAGAGTAACAATCTTTTTCACACAAAGAAAACAAAAATCTGATATAATCAGGGACTAATCATGATCATGATGAAATGGTAACGAGATAAAGAGAATAATAATAGGTAATGGTCTTTATGTTTCCTGTGCTGAGTGCAAGGAACCCAAGAAGATACAAGATAAAAACCAGATGGAATAAGGTTTAACGCTGTATAACGGTTGGAAACTCATGTAAGGATCAAAGAAAGTGATAATATCCTCCCCTTTGATATGAAACCATAGATGTTGATGGGTTGATGGGAGGAGTTTGTTCTTTTGCATCCTTTCCTTCTGAGGAAGTGGCAATCAAGTGGACCTTGTATCACTTGATATGTGTGCCTTTGAAGTGATTGCTGTTTGGATACTTTGAAAAGTATCAACTGATCTTGGACTTTGGTTTCCAAGATGGAGATGTCTGTGATAGATGATGACGGTAGGATACTCTTGGCATGCCTTCTAAGAAGGGGTTCAGAATCAAGATGCCTATATTATGGAGGTATGAAGGTGAACCGTCCTGATCAATCATCCTTGACCTTGAACCTACAAGCTGGAAGCTTGTTTTGGGGTTTGGATATATGTGGCGATCCTCGAGGTAGCAGATCAGCATCACGGAGGAACACTGATAAGGATAAGCAAGTGAGACCGAATGATTTGACCAGACATCATATGGCAACATGTAACAGTTAGATCTCGAGGCATGAGCTGACCAGAAACGGTAGTATGACCAGTGTGTGGTGGCAGGTTGAATGGAGTCACTCCATTCTGCTTTGTCTTCTTCTTGTCTCTTATCTTCTCTAGTTGATCCAATTCAGGATGTACCCTCCGGTGAGCGCTTGTTGTACATTTGGTAGATGTTTCCTTCCTGATAGTCAGAAGAGAGATAACATGTTGTCGAGCGCCTTTTTTATGACCTGGTTGTGCAGGATGAAGTATAATCTTCTCCGTATCCTTTCTTTTCTTGGATGTGATAGTCGGGTGAAACCCTTTCCCTGTGACATGTCAAGGATCGTTATAACCCTGGGAATGGATATCCTCAGAAAGGTGTGAAGTTGCCTCAGATGGAGAGGATGGCTTTGGTTTGACATGGCTGAGTGTCAATAGTATGACTACCATATGTTAGGGGTTTATGCTCCGTATAAACCTAAAATCGGAAGGTATGCACCCAAGAAAAAGTAAGTGCGGTGAGGTCATCTTGGGAAAGTTTATCATGTTGAGCCTGATTTCTTGACAACTCCTAGCTAAGTTTCGGGTAATGAAAGATCCATGCGGGATGTGCAGCGGTTAGAGATGGATGAACAAGGTTTGGGAATCCTATCCTAATCAGTTGAGATAGTGCATATCTATTACCATCTGAGTTGGTACTCGTTGTGCTCTCGGGAGCTGACATGAACACATGACAGGCTTGAAACCGAGGAGATATGGTTATTGATAACTAAGATGTTTAACTCCTTTTCGTGTTCATCCTTTAGCAATGCATAATGAGGTGCCTCATGAGCCCTGTCATGTGCATGCATGTGTTATGTAGAGTATGTATCTTGTGATAATCTCTTCTGAGATAGATCTTCCTTGGTTTAGAAACATCTTTTGTGAAAGGAGAAGGAACAATTGGAACACATATGGCAGAAGGATAATGATACTAGCTATGTGAAGATTAAGTAGAGAACCTATGAGATCAAAGTAGCACAATGAAAACATAATGAGGAGTATGATATATCAGTAAAAGGAACGGATACCTGAGTAATACAAGTTGCATGTAATGTTCCAGTATCACAAGGATGTACCAGATGAAGGATGATAAACAAAAAGGGGTTGAGTTGTAACTAGCGCAAGGAAACCCTACGTTAGCTCTGGTAGAAGAGCAAGTATAACGGTCACAATCTATGACACTTAGGAGCTTTTCGGAGTTGTATGATGTGACATGCAAGTAACACCTGTCTTCTTTCCGCTTGGGATTTCAGGGACGGAATCCTTGTTAGGGGTTTATGACTTGTAAGGACCCTGACCCAAGTTTTGGGCTAACCCTCTTTGCTTTTCTTATATAAGGTGCTTATAACATTAATCTAATCTTCTAATATGTTTTGATATCATGTGACAAGCTCATGTTTCCAGTTTGGTCCCGTTTGGATGTTGTTTGAGCAATATTTGCTTGTTTTGGACCAAAGTGCAATTTACCCAAAGTAAGGGGTTATTTTGCAATATGTCACATGTAAAGCATGCCTTTAGTTCTCTAGCATCATTATAAAGAGAATGATGAGGTAGGGCTCCTTATGGAGGACCTATGTTCCAAGTTTGAGCTTGGGTGATTGAAGCTTGTGCTTTGTGTGCTAGTTTTGGTATAAATTGCAAAATACCCAAAATGGAGGGGTCAATGTGCAATTTATCAGCTCTAGAGTCTTCTTGCTGATGTGTGACATTATATAGAACGATTATGGATGATGGGGCGCCATGTTTGGTTGATATATGAGGAATGACATCTTTATATGGACTTTATAGCATATATATGTCACATGTGTATCTTGTCTTGTAGTGTATCGGCTAGGACATGAAGGTGTGTTGCCCAAAAGGGGTGTATCGGCCATGGAAGCTGCCCATCTGCACGATACACATTCTAGAGTGCATCACCAGGCTATGCATGAGCTGCTAGGGTGACAACAAGTGGCATTTAGTGCTAGAGCAAGTGGCACCTTGGTTTATGTGGTTATGACACCTCTCCCTTACTACCTCTCTCTTCCTTGGTGTATATAACTCCCTTCCTCCTTAGAAAAGCAATCCTTTTTGGCCAACTTCCTTCCCCTGCATGTATGGGACGATCATGGGAGCTTGTGATCTAAAGTAAGACTCCCATGGAGCTTAGGAGGACGAGCTCCTTAGCCATGGAAACTCCTTGTTCAAGATCTTACCTTGGTGAGTCATGCTTCTTGCTAGCCTTTCCTTATGCTTTCTCCTTCATCACCTCCCTACCCTCTCGGCCATGGATGGACCCTTGATATGAGTAGGTTTGGACGTGGTTATCTCCCCTATTTCTTCTTCTTAAAGCTATATATAACCATGGTACCTTCTTCTTCTTCCTTTGTTTCCTGAGGTGTTGATGTTAGAGCCGAAGGCAAGCCTTGAGCTTCAGATGGATGGCTCTCATGGAGGGGAAAACTTGCTTGGTGCTTGGATCATGGATCTTTGTGCCTTTCATGGATATCCTCTTAAGGAAGGTTACATAACTCTCAACCATCTCTATTTTGTATACTCTCCATATGCACATATATTGATCTTGTTCTTTAAATTGGTATCCATCTTTATGGTGTTTATGCATGTGGAGCATCAGATCTGTTTTGATAGAGATGGTTACGTTTTACTACTGTCCATATGTTGTCTTTTTTGTACTTGATGGATAGAGGTTGAAGATGGCTTGCACGATATGGGTCTTTGGCCGATACAATTAGGTTGCCCGATATGGCTTGCTTGCCCGATACAATACTTTGTTCTATAGCTTATGCTTCTGTTGATAGTTATGGCAACACCCCTTTCTCTCCTTTGGATTTGAAAGGTGAGCCTATGACCTAGATGTATGGGCGATATGATGAGTTGGTAATAGTTTTACCTTGGTTAGGGTTTGGATGACATGGTTGATAGACCCTTGGATGGGCTTTTGGTCAACATGTGTTTCCTTGGTGACATTTTGAGTATGTTGCCCGACACCCCATTAGGGTTAAGTCTTGGACAAGATGAGAAGTTAACTCTTTATGGATCTTGTGGTCGTTATGCCCTTCTGCCTGACATGGTGATAGGTGAATTGGTAGTTGGTCGACACAACCCTGGTCTTTGTATCTTGGCCGATATAGAGCCTCAACCCTAGTTTGGGCGTTAGAGTTTCTTTGGGTGACATGAGTTGTCTACCCTTAATGCACGATATGTCCTTGAGATTTAATCCTTGGTAGATATGCTTGCTTGGGCGTTTGGATGATCCTTGTATTCCTGGCCGATATACCTAGCTAAAGCTTAGTTGGTGCCCGTTATGGTCCCTTGGTCGATACCCTTGGTGGAGTTGATGGATGGGTGATAAACCTATGATGAGTTCCCTACCTGATACACCTATGATGAGTGTCTGCTTGATGCTCCTTGTATAGGTGGTTTCCCGATACATCCATGTAGAGAGGACTCCCGATACACTCCCTTGTCTTAAGGTGATCTTGGCCGTTATGTGATGCTAACTTGATGCCTAACATGCTAACCCTAGATGCTAGCTGTTATGACTGCTACCTGGCTATGCACGACATGGTTCTTGGTGCCCTGGCCAATAGAAACGGTCCATGGACGATACAAAGATGATCGTGTAGTAGGGGCACCTTGGGGTGACACCACTTTAATTGATAAGGTTGCTGTGGTGGTTAGCCGATAGCCATGCTGGTAGTGCACCTTAGTGAGTATCTTAGTGGTGCTGTTCCTTTGACCGATATGCTTAGTTGGGTTTGGCCATTACCCTTTGTGGAGTTTGGGGTTTGGGCGTTACACCTTGATGTGTGCTCTTCATGACACACCTTGTGATAGGTCTTGGCGATATGAAGTGGTCTGTGGTGCCCGAGATGATGGTGGTTTAGAGAACCTTAGTAGTGTTAGCCGATATGCTATTTAAGTAGCTAGCATGTCGATGCCCAATATGGTATCTTGGATGACATGGGTGCCCTGGCCGATATGGATGACCCTTGAATGACATGGTGATGTTTGCATAATAGTGGCACCTTAGGCGTTGTGCTTTGGCCGATATGGTCAAGGTTGAGGGTTATCCGATAGAGGAACCCTAACCCTAACCCTAGCTTCGTGCACATTAGACCCTTAGCTGATAACCATGGTAGTACTGCACGTTATACCTTGGTGATGGATGCCCGACACCATGAGAGATAATGGAACCTTGATGCACAATAGATGATGTGTAGTGGTTGGCCGATATGGTGGTGAGTTGCCTTAGGGTTGGAAACCCTAGCCGTTATACCTTTGGTAAGGGTATTTCTATACCAGGAACATCCTTTGGTGAGGGATGGCGCTGCTCGCCAGACCTTTGGTGAGGGTTGCGGGAGCTTTGGTGAGGGTTCGGATGACCCGACATGCATATAGCTAATATATGTGGTCACATCTCTGTTAATAAAAATGATACATGTGATATGGTTTAATCACCTTGAACCTTACACCTATGTTAAATATGAGATAAGGTGATAGGTTGTGATCACGGTATGTTTGAAAGGATATGATGTTTCTACACATGACAATGTGACACAGGTATATGACCACATGTATGGGCCATGATGTGTGCTCATGTTTAATAATTAATGTATGATGGGCCAAGATGAAATGGGTTGTGGACCTTTGTGTAGTGGTTATTTATGGGTAATGATAGATGAAACTTTGATAAGGTTGGATGGTGGGTCATGGTGTATGATCCTTAAGATAGTCCTTAGGGATGATGTGCTTAATAGTTAAAGATGCGGGATATGGTGGGATATCCCTGACTTGATAGTTGTGGTGTATTGATGAATACACCAGTCATGAAATTAATCTACATATGTTCATAATGATGAAATAATATACCAATGTATAAACCTTAATCTTGATGATATGATAATCAAAGGTATGCTCATGAGATATGGGGCATGATGGGTGTTCACATATTGGTAATGATGATGTAATTGCATTTCTTGCATTTACAACCTTGAATCTCATGTATATATGAATATGGATGATGTTCTAATTCTGTACACCTGAATTCCGGATAGTATGATAATCCCAATATGTTCTATGCTTGGTAATCTGATTATCTCTTTTTAGGCAAGCTAACTATGCAAGTATATTGAATTCATAGCCAGGTAAGAGCTATGGTGATTATATGATTGTGTGCTTTATGTAGCACTTGATGAATGTGCAATGACTGAATAATAATGATGATAACTCTGTTGAAAAGATAACATGTAACAACAAGTATAATTTGAAAGGTCTGAGGACCTGATTAAGGCTGAGTGCCTAGTTGAGGGATGCGTTCCCAAAATGTTGATGCATAATGTTGAAGCCCTGAGGGGCAGTGGCAATATGTGACAGAGGGATTGAAATCCCTTGATGATGTATGATGTGAAAGCCTTGAGAGGCAATGGCATTCTGTGATGTATGAGGGATGGATGTCCCATGGTGATATGATGATTGTTGAGGGTAATGAGAACATCAAAGGTAGTATAACATCAATGCAATGAGATTTAATGTTGTTCATATTATATATATGTTTGGTTGTTCAATACAACTTGATTACCCCAACAATCTACTTAAAATGCATTAACTAATTACAGATGAATCTCTCATGTAGTTACCCTGGCCATAGATCCATTGCCGTCAGTACTTGGTGATGGTGAAGCAGGTTTATCCTGCGGGATTACCTGGAGCGCATATTGTTGAATATGCGAGGTTTCCCCTAGCCTAAAATAGGAAGGTTGAGTGCAGCTGCGGTTGCAGACTCAGGATATATGGAGCATGGTGAACATACCCATGGCTCAGGATATGTGATGATGAGCATGATGCATTCATGGCTCGGATGTATGCACTAGCACCTATGATGAGGTGAGCTAGAGATAAGGGTAGCTTGCAGAGCTGACCCAGAGGCTGAGGCCCTGTAAGCATAAGACTGCGGTCTTGCTTGATGATTCGTGTACTGACCACGAGAAAGTGAGGTCATGGAGTCCCAATCTCCTTAGACCTTGTATGGCACCGGATTGGGCTACGCAGCCAATGGTTGGATTTGAGCAGGGAAGGCTCACTTCCTCAGGGCATAATAAATCGTAATCCAGCCATATAGAATATATTGTTTAAGGTAAAACACGGAACATTGATTGAGGCCTTGCTTGTGCAGATGATCTAATTATATCTTGCAGTTATAGGCACGTTCTTTATATCTTGTGATAAGATCTTATGAAGCTTATCTTGTCAATCATGTTCCATACAGAATTCCTGGTTATATGCCTCCTGATAGTTTGTCAAGAAGGTTAATAAAGTTATCTTTGCTCAGTAGGTTGCTCCTATAATCTGCTTATACCAATTATCTGTGATCATTACAAAGTTGGTAGAGGGTTATGTTTCTCGCTGGGACTGTGTGTCTCACCCCACTGGTTAATAACCCTTTTTAGGTGGATGTTCCTGGCGAGATGAAGATCATGTGGCTACGGATGATATACAGAGGTATCATACTTGGTGGGCTAGATAGTGTCTAGCCGTAGAGTCTTATGTGTCGTCCCTGTACACTCAGGTCTTTGGGAAGGGCTTTTAGATGTTTCTTGCATAATGATCGATGAATGGTTTTTAGTATGTATCCTGATGTAAAGAAGCATGACAAATAGTTATTTCATGTAAAGAGATGATGGGAAATTGTTGTAGCACCCTGAAAAGATGTTATGAAATGAAAATGTTGGCTCTGATGTAATATGTTTCATCTCGTGGTGCTTGTTGTAAATCAGTTTTAATTTCCCATGATTTTTGGTAATCCGCTGGTGGATGGGGTGTTACAGTTACAGTTGTGACCCTCCCATGGTTCACCATCCATGGTCGCGACACACACACCACCATCTCCACTTGGTCTAGACAAGGGACCACCTCAAACCCTAAGTCGAGACATCCTATAAGAGGGCAACCATCTCGACTTAAGACCACCTTGGTTGTGACCCCACCATATAGATGGGGTGTATCAACCATGACACCAACCAAACCAACCCTAGGTCATGACCTAGGTCGAGAAAACACACTATATATACATAGGTTGAGACACTCAACACTCATAGAAACCCTAATCACCACTAAGGATGACAATCCTCAACCAAGGCTCAAACAACGTGCCCACTTCTTTATATCTCCTCTAGATTATGTCAAGAAAGATAAGTAACACTCTAGAGGTGCTAAATTACACATCAACCCCCTACTTTGGGTAAATTGCAATTTGCACCAAAACTAGCACATAAAGCACAAACAGTATCCAAACAAGCTCAAAATTGAAACCTAAGCTCTCTACAAGCCCTAATTATATATCAAAATATTAGAGAAAGGTTCTAATCACATGATTAAGTCAAATAAAATAGGGTTACCCCAAAACTCATGTCATGTTCTTACATTGGCAGCCTAATTTTTAGCTCGTGCCTCTGTGAAGGCATTTATCTAAGTTGAAATTGTTACTGCATCTTGAAATGCAACTTCAAGCATTCTATAAAAATATATATCATATAGTTTTGTTTCTAAAATTTTACTTCCTATTATCCACTATATGAATAAAAAAAGATTTTTTTAATTTTCAAAATGGTTTCTTGAATCAGGTCACGATGAAGAAAGGTAGGAAGTTTTGGTGGGGACTAGTTAGAATAGATATCTCAAACCCTAGATTTGAAATGAAGTGATAACTAAGAATAAATGGTTGGTACCTAAGGTTTATTGAACCTACCATCCTTACTCCTTTAGGTTGTGGAGAGTTGTACCTAGTGACTTACTAGATGTTAATATGAACCTTATGGATTCTATGTGAAATGATAAGTCAGCCCTAAGTAACTTTGATTATCTAGTTGGATGCATGACCAATGGAACCCTCCTAATAAACACAACTTTTAGGATCGATATGTAACTTGAATACCTACAGAGTGGTTTATTTTGACATGATAGGTTGAAGATGTCAAGGGGTGGAGATTAGTGGTTGGTAGTGTATGGATGGTTAGATTTTGAGCACAAAATCCCTATCAAGGGGTAGAGTTTGTAGAATACCAAAACCTAACTTATTAACTCTAGAACCCCTATTTCATGGTCTGGATGCCTTTGGGATTAGTTTAAGGGAAAACCCAAACATTATTAAGTTATGTCTTGAAGGATCTTAATAGGAGTTAGTGCTTAGGAGACTATTATCAATTATCACTTATAATTGGACACTTTTTCAAATTAACCCTTAACTTACTGAATGTAAACATTCATTACACCTAAGTTTATTAACAAGATAGTAAAGTGTAATACATAAATTGGAAACACATGAATTAATAGATTACATGTTGTAAACCCATAAATTTCATATAATGGATCACATGCAAATAAATGTACTAGTATTACACTACCACCATAATATGTCAAATTTGCTTAATGGGTTCGATAATTATAAAAAAGTTTGAATGTGTGCATATTAGTAATATTTATAAAAAATGTATTAGCATTCAGAAAAAGAAATAAATGTATATACTTGTAAAGTCTTAGTTTGAGGTCTAAGCTTAATAAATTTGAGTAATGTATTTATGTTGGGGTTCGATTTATAATTTATCGTCAAAACATATTCTATTTCAAAATTGGGTCTTTAGTATTTTCCTATGACTAGATGAGAGCATGATAGATTCAAAATAAAAGTGGGAATTAAATAAATAAAGTAAGATATAAATACATGAAAACATGACTTTACCTACAAGTCATGGTTTTATATATTTAAAAGTGTCAAACGTACAAACTCACTCTATATATGAATTCCTCACCCCTTAAATATCCCTACATGCAAATTTAACTATAATTGTATACATTTATTTTCCTTAAATGAATCATAAAAGAAAATAACAAGATAATGCTAATGAGCCCTAATCTATCAAATGCCATAGCAAACATTCTTAATACATGACACTAATAGGATTCTTAGACTTTACTCGTAAGACCCCTGACCTTGCTTTTTGGTTTAAAATTCTTGATTACCTTAATTGGATGCTTAAAACCTTAATCAAACCCTAAGATGTGCTTTGATATCATGTGACAAACATAAGTTTCAAGTTTGGTCCAGTTTGGACAGTATATGAGCAAGTTTTTGCTCTATATGTGCTTATTTTGGGTTGTTATGCAATTTACCCTTATCCATGATTTTTATTGTAATTTTTCACATGCTTATTGTGCCTCACATGTTTTCATATCATGCTTGATATAGTTGTGCCGTGGGCAACCTTGTTGTATCTTGGTTTAGTGGTAACATCTAACCTAGGGTAAAGGGCTGGGTTCCCTCACCTAGATGCCCTAACTCAATGCTCTTTCGTTTAGATGATGGGATCCGATGGTACACTCTAGGTGGTGGGATCCGATGGTGGTCTCTTGATGCTTAAAAGTTGATGGTTTCCCCTCTTTATTCACCTAGGTCGATGGTTCTGCTTGAGCAATGCACTAGCCGATGGTGACACTAGGGTTTTGCTTGGTGACCAAGGGAAGGAAACAACTGTTGGGTCACCTACTGTTAGGGGTACATGGATCCTCTAGGGTTGACATCCTATGGCCCCCTAGCTACCACAACCTATGGCTGACCTGGTTTTTCATGGACAAGATGTTTTGACCTTGGACACATGGCATGCATGGCTTGACATCTCTACCTTCCTTTCTCTCTCACCCTAAGCTTTATATACCTCCCTCCTTGCATGCAAATGAGTTCTTTACACACCTACCTCACCATCTTCATCTTTCTTGCTGCTTTTAGCTCGTCCCTCTTTCTTGGTGGATAAGAAGGAGATCAATGTAGAAGAAGCTTTCCCGATCTTGCTTGAATGTGCACCTAGGATTTAGATCTACCCTCTCTTCAAGATTGTGGAGCTTCCTTAGATTGTTCTTGACCTAAGCAAGTAAGACATTCCTCTTTCCCTTCGTTTTCTTATTCCCTACTTTCTCCATCTTCTTTCTTGGTCGTATCCATGGCGTTTCTTGGTGGAGTATGTGCTAGAGCTTGAAGAACACCTTCCTTCTTGCTTCTTTGACCTAGGGTTTGCTTATTCTTGGAGAAGGAGCTAGCTTGGACGTGTGGCCTTCTCAAGGTAGGATTTCTTCTCTCTCTTTTTGAGCTATCATACTATTTGTACCTTCTTCATCATATTTGAGGCGAGTTATATAACTTTCTTCGCGTTTATTACTTACTCTTAGCTTACATGTAGAAGACTTGCTCTAAAACATAGTCCTAAGTAGAAAGATGCTATCTTTCCTTAAGGTTTGAGCTTATGTGGTAGTTATTGAGCAGTTGATCTTCTAGGGTGAACCTAGCTTTTAACCTTGTACATGTTTCCTTCATGGAAGTGGGAGTCCTAGACCTTGCATGCATGTGGAAATTGATGGTTTTTGTTCCTTGACTCTAGGGTTTTCCTTGGGGTGACAAATGATGGATTTTCCTTGATGCTTTGAACTGATTTCTACCTTATTCATGACTTGATGGTTGATCTCCTTGTGCCAACCAATGGCCATTACTTAGTTTATATTTTGGACCTTCTTATCCTTAAGAAACAATGGTATTACTGTGACAATGTGAGTTTTTCCTCTTTTCTATTATTTAATTTATTTTCACCTTTATAATGATCAATCATAATCTCATTTGACTCCTTGATCAATATTGATACCCAAAATCAAATTCTTTTTGTTTTCTATGAATTTCATGCACTTTTGGGCACCTTAATTAGCTTAATACACCTGCTTGTTCAAACACTAGAGTTTGACTAGTTAACTCTATATTTTGGTCTCCAAACATGTGCACATTATTCTACACTTCATGTTGAAGAAATGTTCCAAATTTGAGATCAATTGGGCCTTCCCATGATTTTATACGATTTTTCTAATTTTCTAGCTTGTTCCTAGCTTTTTAGCCCTTTTTCCTCTTTTTTCTTCTTCTTCTTTTTCCTTGCTGGGCTCGGCCCATATGGTGCTGTGGGCACCGCTGGGCAAAGCTAGCCCTCGGGTTGACCCAGCAACCTTGGATCTCAATCCAACGGTGCTGGGGTCATCCCCTACCTTGCGCCTGGTAAGGTAAGTCCATGGTGGACAAGCCACCATGGCTCCCAACCCCAACCAAGCAAATCCAATCTGTCGCTCCCGATGACTCAACCAAAGAGTCTGCACCCCTTTCTCGAAGCTTCCACACGAATTGGTAAGGTGAAATCACTGCTTGGAGGCCAAGGAAACAAGCCTACCCCTTAGGGTGCGCCGCCCCCCTTGGTAGCTCTAACCCTAGCACCAAAACACTATATAAGACCCCTATTGCCTTCGGCCCGCCCCCACAAACACAAGCGACGCCTTCTCTCCCCACTCCGTGCCCTCCCTCTCTCACTCCCTTTTTCTTCGGCCACTGCACCACCACAGAGCAGATCTGCTCGCGGGCGGGTTCTATTGTTGGGGCGAGCAGCAACAACCCTAGGATTTGGAGTCCACGCTGATCCTGATCAAGGATCAACGGTCGTGCATCCCCACACGAGCCCCTCTTCTTTTTCTTCCCCGTGAGCACGTGCCTGGGAGAGAGGCTCCTCCCTTCCACTGATCATTTTCGCGAGTCAATGGTTGACCAACGATCAACGACCCCATTTTTTTGGTAATTCTACCCTCTCTGCTCAAAATTCTAGAAAATATCTCAATCTTGCAAAAATGCTATCTTGAGATTCCTAGCTCCAAATATATCGAATGTATAGTCCATTTTTATCAGACAAATTAGCCCGATTTAATAAAAATGGTTTCAGACCCTGTTTCGTATCTATTTTCTCTATTTTGATGCAAATACCTTTGAATAACCCTCTTGAGCATAAAATGAACAACTTTCTTGAATTTATAATCCTAATCTATTTCATGATCAAACATGCAATCGTACTATGATGTTTAGTCTCAAACCTATCATTATGATCTAGAAACTTAATTTATGACTCGGATGTTGATGATATAGTTAGGGTTAACTAATATGATTCCTAAAAAGCACCCAAGTGGATCATTCATTCTTGATATATGCTTGATGCTTGATTAAATGTTGAAATATTGATATAATGGATGATCTACCCTAGGGTTGTAATAGGAATGCAAAACCCTAATCTTGCATACATGGTTCTTGCATAATATGATCTTGACCCTCAACTCTATATCTTTTTTAATTTAGGATCTACTCGAGACCTTGACCTTTCACTCTTGGACCTTTACTCGATTATCATTCCAAAAAGGTACGCTATTATACTACTCCTCCTTGGTTGTAATGATGATACTTTTAGGTATCTCTTGAAATATGCTTGGCTAGTTATTTGGATGAACTGTTGTTCCCTATGAATAATCTTCCGTTTTTCTTCTATATTATATTTCGAGAAACATGAAACCCTAAATCACAATACCCATTATGACTGCCCGTATACTGATGTTGATAATGATGTTGGAAAAGTTGATAATGTTGATATTGATCATAAGCAAAATTCCCTTATTGGAAGGTGGTATTTTGCACTTTGATCTCCTATCTCCTATGGTGAGAAGGAGCTTGGTGACCTCCCCATTGTGTTGGGGGTAGTAGAGTCACATAAACTAATATAAGCATGCTTCTTGAATTACAACATAATGGGAAATTCATAATAAAATTCGTGTTGAATAATATTTTGGTTTTTGGAAGATCGTACGATAATGTTTTGAAACATAAGTCCTGCCAAGCATACTAGTTTTCTTATAAATTGCTTTACTTGTTTTTATATAGCGTACCGTGCAATTGCATTGACATTGTGTCTTGATTTTCTCGATTTTAGGTAATTCCAGGAACTAGATTCATCTACTCATTTATCCACTGCAATAAAGAATGCTACATCACTTATGGACTCTACATGGGAGCTAATTGTAAAAGGGATGTAGTTGTAGGCTAGTTTCTTATTTGTTTATCTTTCTTGTTGCCTACGGGCCTTATGTACTAAACCTTATGGTTCATTTTAATAAATAAGAATGTTATTTCATTTTTGCACATTATCTGTGTGTGATTTTCAGGCCACTCAGAGACAAGCGCTCTAATCCCTTTAACACTGCTCTCTTGGACAGAGGGATTGGTATTAGGGTAAGAACGGATCCATGATAGTTGGTATCAGAGCCATAACACACTTCATATGCATTAGTGAAATGATGTTCTTAATCGTTGAACCAAGGAAGCCCTAAAATTCACTATGGTGAAAACTGAGGTGTCTAGAAAGAGCACAAAGGGGGTTCTGGCATAATTCCTCCTATCTGTCTTCACGGTGGTTGAGGTTCCTCCGGCTCCACCTAGCCTTAGTTGATCCAGAAATGGATGGAAGGACTTCCTATAACCCTAGAGAGTCTTATAGCATCTTATCTCTTCTTTAAGGATTTCCCAAGCCACCTATTAGAAGGAAATAGGATGACTCCTCATCTTCTCATTCTCCTTAAGGTGTCATGACTTGATCTATATACTCTCTCTATTTTGGGTAAATTAAGGATGGGAACAACTAAAATCCAAAAATAAATTGAGAAAACATGTTACAATATTTCCATGATCTGTCATATC
Organism: Alisma plantago-aquatica; assembly: GCA_963693085.1. Taxonomy (NCBI): domain Eukaryota; kingdom Viridiplantae; phylum Streptophyta; class Magnoliopsida; order Alismatales; family Alismataceae; genus Alisma; species Alisma plantago-aquatica. The sequence goes on along the minus strand of OY856410.1, from coordinate 1,008,683,703 downwards.
TTTGCTTTGAAAGTTATAAACAAGAAAACTTATATCAGTTGAACTCTTGGAGATGGCCCCAAAAACCAGGAACAACAGGGATGGTGAAGGGACCTCTGGTACTAAAGAGAAGGGGAAGAAGCCCTGCATGGATGATGATGAAGATGTTGGTTCTACCAATAAGACCAACAATATGGGGGAGTGGGAACTAAAACAGAACGCCATTATGGATGCCCTCCATGACCTAGCCGTCCGTACAACATCCCTTGTGCCAACCCATAACCTAAAACCCATCACTATCTAGGATTTTCTGAAACTTATCCCTGAAGCCTTCTATGGGGAAGACAAAGATGATGTCCTAGACAAGGATGATGCCTGGTTAGTGTCCATGGAAAAAACTTTTAGGGTTTTGAGGCACCCTAAACAAGACAAGGTTGGTTTTGCCACCTACCAGTTGAAGGGAGCGGCCAAATTGAGGTGGGAGAATTATATTCGGTCACAACAGGTCATCCCTGTCAACTGGGAAGCCTTCAAACCTATTTTCACCAACCATTTCCAACCCACATATGAGAGAAAGGAGAAACAAAAACAATTCCTCACCCTTACCCAAGGAACTAACACAGTGACTGAATACAACCGATAGTTCCGCCTACTAGAGAGGCATGTCACCAACCTTACCGAAGAACAAAAACTGGACCGCTACATTGATGGGATTTTCCTTACCCTTAAAGCTTTTGTATCCTCATCCAAACCCACAAATTTTCAAGATGCCGATGACCATGCCTTGTCCACGGAGAGAACCCTGGGGATGGGACACTGGAAACCATTACCTACCCTTGCCTATCTAGGCCTGACTGAAGTTGTACCTACAAAACCTGAACAGAAGGGAAAACCCCATATTGGTGGCAATAAGAACAAGAACTGACAGAAGAACCAGAGAAATCCTCCTGCCCAAGGCTAGAATCAGAATTACCACCGTGGTCCTGCACAAAACCAGAATCATGGCCAAAACAGGGGTCCAGGCCAGAACACCAATATTCCTCGTTGTCGTAATTGTGGTAACTTCCACCCTGGCCAGTGCAAGTATCAGTCCCCGGTCTGCCATTACTGCAAACAGGAGGGTCACTTCAGAGACAACTTCCCCCACCCTCCTCCAGCATGGGCCAGGAAAGGTGAACATAGACAGGCTCGTGTCTTTGCTGTGAATGCAGATGAGGCGAAGGCCAATGAAAACAAACTCAGGGAAGGTACTTTTTGAATTCAAGATTATTTCCAGAACTTTATATCGTGATTATCTTGGACATAGTCCTTACATAGAATATATGTATACGTAGGTATGATGCAAATCCCCGACCATTTTTTTGTTACTCTTTTTGACTCCGGGTCAACAAACACTTTCATGTCTAAGAATCTTGCCTCTATGTTGAATCTTGAAACAAGGGATTTAGGGTACGCACTTGATGTAACTACCCCAAGTGGGAAGATGAAAGTCTCCTACTATATTGTCGAGAAAGTCCCTCTATCTTATGCTGGACATAGTTTTGAGTCAGATTTCATAATCTTAGACATGGAAGACTTTGACCTTATTTTAGGGATGGATTGGCTCCATAAAAATCATTCCCTAATCGACTGTCGTGCCAAGAAAGTCAATATTTCCAAACCCAACCTCCCTATTCTTGTAATTCCTGGAAGGAAAGATCGAAATCAAAAAGTTGTCATTTCTCTGATTAAAGCCCAAAACTTGATAGAAAAAGGGTGCAAAGCATACCTAGCAACTGTAAGTAACCATAGTCAATCCTGATATGAGTGCCCTAGAAAACATTGATATAGTGTGGGAGTACCCGAGTGTCTTTCCTGAGGAGCTCCCTGGGCTACCACCAGATCGTGATGTCGAGTTTTCTATTGATTTAGCACATGGTACCACACCTATTTCTCGGGCACCCTATCGGATGGCTCCCGCTGAATTGACTGAGCTGAAAAAGCAGTTGTAGGAATTGCTTGACAAGGGTTTCATCCGCCCTAGTACCTCTCCTTGGGGAGCCCCCATTTTATTTGTCAAGAAAAAGGATGGTTCCCTTCACATGTGTATTGACTATCGTCTAATCAATCAAGCTACTATGAAAAATAAGTATCCGGTGCCTTGAATTGATGACCTTTTCGACCAACTCCGTTCTGCCCATGTCTTTTCAAAAATTGATCTCCGTTCTGGTTACCACCAACTCAAAGTTAAGGATGAAGACATTCCTAAAATAGCCTTTCGAACCCGATACGGGCATTATGAATTCCTTGTCATGCCTTTTGGGTTGACTAATGCTCCTGGTGTGTTTATGAACTTGATGAATAGTGTCTTACAACCTTTCCTCGATGAGTTTGTAGTGTTCTTCATTGATGACATATTGATATATTCGACTGATGCTGAATCACACCGCATTCACCTTTGCAAAGTTCTTGACATCCTCCAATCGCAGAAATTCTATGCAAAACTGTCAAAATGTGAATTTTGGATTTCTGAAGTAATGTTCTTAGGCCACATAATTTCTGGTGGGAAAATTTCTATTGACCCCACCAAAGTCTCGGCTGTTCTTGAGTGGCAAGCCCCAAAGAATGTGTCAAAGATTCACAGTTTTCTGGGTCTTGCTAGCTATTATCGATGTTTTATTCAGAACTTTAGCAGGACTGCCTTGCCTCTCACTAAGCTCACTAGGAAAGGAGAACAGTTTATATGGTCAAATGAGAGTGAGTCTAGTTTTCAAGAGCTAAAGACAAAGCTGACAACTGCACCTGTCTTGACTCTTCCCTCGGGAAATGATGGGTTCGTCATCTTCACTGACGCATCAAGGTTCAGTCTGGGTTGTGTTCTCATACAAGAGAGAAAGGTAGTAGCTTATGCCTCTCGAAAATTGAAGCCAAATGAGGTCAACTACCCAACCCATGACCTCAAGATTTCCGCCATCATATATGCTTTGAAAATATGGCGACACTACTTGTATGGTGCCACCTTCAACATCCTCACCGACCACAAGAGTCTGAAATACATCTTGACATAGAAGGATCTCAATCTCAGACAGAGGCGTTGGCTCGAGTACCTTAAAGACTATGATTTCACCATTGCCTACCACCCCGGTAAGGCAAATGTGGTGGCTGATGCACTCAGCAGGAAGCAGGCTAAATGTGCTGCTGTCTTTACTTCTGAATGGAAGAACATGGAAGTCATGTCACCTTGGGCCCCAAGGCGTATGGGAAACATTCTTAGATTGGCCAGTGTCCATATAAAACCGGGCCTCCAGTCTGAAATCCTGTCAGCCCAAAAGAATAGCAAGAGCCTTGATGATATGACTAAGCTATTAGAGAAGCCCCAAACTCATCTGACAGTCGGCATGGATGGTGGAATCTGATACAAACAGCGCATATGGGTACCAAAAGATTCAATCATGATAGAAATAGTGTTATGAGAAGCTCACATGTCGAAATATACTATGCATCCTAGATCGACGAAGATGTACAAGGATTTGCAAAGGCACTTCTGGTGGAGGAATATTAAGATTGACATTGCTACTTTCATCTCCAAGTGTCTGACCTGCCAACAGATCAAGGCTGAACACCAACATCCAGGAGGTCTTCTACAACCCCTACCTATCCCCGAGTGGAAATGGGAAAACATCACCATGGATTTCGTGGTGGGACAACCCAGGACCAGGAAAGGGAGTGACGCCATTTGGGTTGTAGTTGATCGTCTGAATAAATCAGCCCATTTTATTCCAATTAAAACAACGACCAAGGTTCCTGAGTTAGCAGAACTTTACATTCGAGAGATAGTCAGGCTGCATGGAATTCCTGTATCTATAGTATTAGATTGTGATGCAAAGTTCACTTCTCACTTGTGGCGACAAGTACAGGAAGAACTGGGAACTCAACTAAATTTCAGCACTGCTTATCACCCACAAACTGATGGACAATCTGAGAGGACAATCCAAGTTCTAGAAGACTTGCTGAGATCATGTGTCCTCGATTGGGGTGGTTCTTGGGACCACTACCTTCCTCTCGTTGAGTTTGCCTTCAACAATAGCTACCAATCCAGTATAGGCATGCCTCCCTATGAAGCCCTGTATGGAAGACCATGTAGATCTCCACTTTACTGGGATGAAGTAGGCGAAAGACGAATTTTGAAATCTGAGGAACTACAACTCTATTATGACAATGTCAACCAAATTAAGAAAAGGTTAAAAAGGACACAAGATCGTCAGAAGTCTTATGCTGATGCATACAAGACTGACACTCAGTTCTTAGTAGGTGATCATGTATTCCTGAAGATTCGACCAATTCAAGCCATTGCAAAGAACAAAGGAAAACTCAGCCCTAGATATGTGGGTCCATTTGAAATTTTGGACCGTATTGGGGAGTGTTCTTACAGGTTGGCTCTACCTCCACAATATAGCATGATGCACAATGTCTTTCATGTGTCGAATCTAAAGTGGTATGTCAAAGACCCTAGCCATGTCCTCAATCATGAACCAATTGAATTAAAGGACACCCTTGTGTACCAAGAAACTCCGGTCAAGATACTTGATACTCGCACCAAGGAACTCAGAAATAATAAAATCGATATGGTTAAGGTGTTGTGGAAGCACCATGGGAGTGATGATGCTACTTGGGAGTTGAAGTCAGACATGGAGGAACATTTTCCTGACCTCTTCAAGGAAGTTTGAATTTTGGGGACAAAATTCATTATAAGGAGGGGAGGATGTGACAATGTGAGTTTTTCCCCTTTTCTATTATTTAATTTATTTTTACCTTTATAATGATCATTCATAATCTCATTTGACTCCTTTATCAATATTGATACCCAAAATCAAATTCTTTTTGTTTTCTATGAATTGGTCTCCAAACTTGTACATATTATTCTACACTTCATGTTGAAGAAATGGTCCAAATTTGAGATCAATTGGGCCTTCCAAGGATTTTATACGAATTTTCTAAGTTTCTAGCTTGTTCCTAGCTTTTTAGCCCCTTTTCCTCTCTTTTTTTCTTCTTTTTCCTTGCTGGGCTCGGCCCATATGGTTCTGTGGGCATCGCTGGGCAAAGCTAGCCCTTGGGTTGACCCCTCAGCCTTGGATCTCAATCCAATGGCGCTGGGATCATCCCCTACCTTGCGCCTGGTAAGGTAAGTCCACGGTGGACAAGCCACCATGGCTCCCAACCCCAACCAAGCAAATCCAATCTATTGCGCCCGATGACTCAACCAAAGAGTCTGCACCCCTTTCTTGAAGCTTCCACATGAATTGGTAAGGTGAAATCACTACTTGGAGGCCAAGGAAACAAGCTGACCCCTTAGGGTGCGCCGCCCCCCTTGGTAGCCCTAACCCTAACACCAAAACACTATATAAGACCCCTATTGCCTTCGGCCCGCCCCCACGAACACGAGCGGCACCTTCTCTCCACACGTCATGCCCTCCCTCTCTCACTCCGTTTTTCTTCGGCCACCGCACCACCGCGGAGCAGCTCTGCTCGCGGGCGGGTTCTATTGTTGGGGCAAGCAGCAGCAGCCCTAGGATTTGGAGTCCACGCTGATCCTGATCAAGGATCAACGACCGTGCATCCCCGCGCGAGCCCCTCTTCTTTTTCTTCCCCGTGAGCACATGCCTGGGAGAGCGGCTCCTCCCTGCCACTGATCATTTTTGCAAGTCAACGGTTGACCAACGATCAACGACCCCATTTTTTTTGGTAATTCTGCCCTCTCTTCCCAAAATTCCAAAAAATAGCTCAATCTTGCAAAAATTCTATCTTGAGATTCCTAGCTCCAAATATATCAAATGTATAGTCCATTTTTATCAAAAAAATTAGCCCAATTGAATAAAAATGGTTTCAGACCCTGTTTCTTATCTCTGTTCTCTATTTTGATGCAAATACCTTTAAATAACCCTCTTGAGCATAAAATGAAAAACATTCTTGAATTTATAATCCTAATCTAGTTCATGATCAAACATGCAATCATACTCTAATGTTTAGTCTCAAACCTATCATTATGATCTAGAAACTTGATTAATGATTCGAATGTTGATGATATAGTTAGGGTTAACTAATATGATTCCTAAAAATCACCCAAGTGGATCATTCATTCTTGATATATGCTTGATGCTTGATTAAATGTTGAAATATTGATATAATGGATGATCTACCCTAGGGTTGTAATAGGAATGCAAAACCCTAATCTTGCATACATGGTTCTTGCATAATATGATCTTGACCCTCAACTCTATATCTTGTTTAATTTAGGATTTACTTGAGACCTTGACCTTTCACTCTTGGACCTTTATTCGATTATCATTCCAAAAAGGTACGCTATTATACTACTCCTCCTTGGTTGTAATGATGATACTTTTAGGTATCTCTTGAAATATGCTTGAATAGTTATTTGGATGAACTATTGTTCCCTATGAATAGTCTTCCATTTTTCTTCTATATTATATTTTGAGAAACATGAAACCCTAAATCACAATACCCATTATGACTGCCCATATACTGATGTTGATAATGATGTTGGAAAAGTTGATAATGTTGATATTGATCATAATCAAAATTCCCTTATTGGAAGGTGGGATTTTGCACTTTGATCTCCTATCTCCTATGGTGAGAAGGAGCTTGGTGACCTACCCATCGCGTTGGGGGTAGTAGAGTCACATAAACTAATATAAGCATGCTTCTTGAATTATAGAATAATGGGAAATTCGTAATAAAATTCATGTTGAATAATATTTTGGTTTTTGGAAGATCGTATGATAATGTTTTCAAACATAAGTCCTGCCAAGCATACTAGTTTTCTTATAAATTGCTTTACTTGTTTTTATATAGCATACCGTGCAATTGCATTGACATTGTGTCTTGATTTTCTCGATTTTAGGTAATGCCATGAACTAGATTCATCTACTCATTTATCCACTGCAATAAAGACTGCTACATCACTTATGGACTCTACATGGGAGCTAATTGTAAAAGGGATGTATTTGTAGGCTAGTTTCTTATCTGTTTCTCTTTCCTGTTGCCTACAAGACTTATGTACTAAACCTTATGGTTCATTTAAATAAAGAAGAATGTTATTTCATTTTTGCATATTATCTGTGTGTGATTTTCGGGCCACTCAAGGACAGGCACTCTAATCCCTTTAACACTGCCCTCTTGGACATTGGGATTGGGATTAGGGTAAGAATGGATCTGTGACAATTACTCTTTCTAGTGGTTCAAGTTGATGGCTTGCTACTCTCTCTCAAATGATGGGTTTTCATGGTGTTTTGGATCTATTTTTCACATGTTGTTGACAAATGATGGTCCCATGGTTCCATGGTCAATGGTCCACACACGCTAGTCCCATTGAGTTAACATTTGATGGTCTCTCTGCTTGCCAAGATTTGATGGTTCGTCTGTTTGTACTTAGTCTTAGGCCATGCTTGATCATGGTACCTAATCTGATGGCCTTGTCTATATAATGTTTGATGATTTTGTTGGAGGTTCATGATCTGATGGATGTTCCGGGGTTAGGGTTAGTGCTTTTTATTAAATAAGTATATGAACCGATGGTTAGTTGAATGTTGATCTTTAACATTAGTTCAATCTTCTATGTTAAACCTAACCCTAATACAATTAGATGATGGTGGTTAATCACACTGAGCTTCCTTGTATGTTGATATAATGAAGGAATGCTCTCTCTCAATGATTATGGTTATTATTTTATGCTACCACGTGAACATCATAGCTCTTTAATGTAATGTTATGCAAACCTATGTATCACAAGTATGGTGATGGTATGTTGAACTTTCAATAAGGTGTGAAAGATAATGTTGTTCTTACATGAGATAATGCGATGATCTTATTGACCTTTAGGCATGATTGATCCCTAATGGAGGTGTAATCATCTTCATGATGCGACAATAATATCCTATGATGGTGTGATAAGTATTATATCTCATATGTGTTTTATGTTCTAGAGTTCTGACATATCCATGATTTTGTAGAACTCTTTTACAATTTGTATGTAACTTAATTGATGTGGTTAAAATATACCCAATAGACATTAACTAATCAAGTGAAATCTTAATCATGTAGTGTCATGTGCTGTATAACGATTCCAGTGTTAGGATTTGTTTGATGGGGAAATATGTATTCCTAAAGGGAAGCCCAGAGTCATATATTATTGAGTATATGCGAGTGGAAGAGATTGTGTGCCCTTGACATCCTGATCCCAAGGTTTTTGAGGATGTTCATAGTCACACCTTAGTAGAAGAATGGCTGCGGTCATATCTTGGATATATGTATATGACAGGGATTGAGGACAAATATGGTCCTACCTCAGATGATAGGGATTTTATATCCTGGTTACTAGTGTCGTGACCTATATACCAAGGGCAGACTAGGTTGTTTGTAGCTTGACCTTATGTGTCATTGTGGCTGACTCGTACAGACTAAGGGCGGATGAGATCTTAGGATTCTGACTAATCTAGATCTTGTACAGAACTAATTTCAACCTAGCAGTGGTCAGTTGGAGTCTGAGTGGTATACCTCAAACTCTCCAGGGTTTAATAAAAGATGTAATACAACCATGTAGTGTATCTTATTAGGGTTAAACCATAATTCACATTGGATGATAACCCTTATTTGTTCCTTTCATATGTAGATGATATATAATGCAATAAGAGATGTTAAATATGCTAATGTTGTAGATATGCTTATGTTGTATATATACTTATGCTATTAATCATACTTGTGCTTCTAGTCATGTTATGTTGTTAATTATACTTATGCTGCTAATTATGCTTATGTTGTTAGATATTCCTTGTCATTGGCCATGCTATTATTGTTAGCCCTGCCAATTATGTTACCTATGTTTATGATGTTAGTCAGACTAATGATGATAGTTATTCCTATGTTGTTAACTACACTAGATCTTTAGAGAATAATGTTAACCTTGCAATCCTATGAATACGACTGTGATTATGTTACAACCCCAATTTTTGGGTTCTTTTGGTGAGAAATGTAATTTCTCCTATTAAAGATATTTGAACAAATAAGGATATAACTTGTTTTGAATAAATGGATTTAGTTTACAATAGATTTGTTGGTTGTTTTATGGGCTTGATTGGCTATTGTGCCCAATAACAAGGAAATTCAATTAGTAAATGAATAATTGAGAATTGGAGAAAAGAAGGATGTAGAAACCTCTAGAAGGAAAAAAGAATATAATCCAAAGTTGGATTTCTTGCCTCTTGGGTTCCTTGCGTTCCAAGGAGTCCAAAGTTGAAAAGATAATGCAATAAGAAAAGAAAAGAGCAATTAGGTATTTCTTTATTAAGAAAGAAATTGAAAACAATGATAAAATGTGGGAAATAAGAGAAAAGAGGTATATTTAAGTTATCCTTGGTGGATTTTCATATCCAAAGAATTCCTAATGTTAAAAGGAATGCAAATGAAGAAAAAGAAAGAGAAAATACCAATAATGCAAAAATAAGAGGATAATGTGATGCATAATTAATGATTTTGGTGGCATTGTTAAAAAGGAGGTATTTCCTACTAAATAGAAATTCGTGCCAATGGATTAAAAGGCAAGTACAAAGAGAATAAGAGAGAGGATTTTCGAATTCCTAAATATCCAAAAAGTATAGTTTATTAAGAAGATAATTAGGAGAGAGAAGCTTGCTTCCTAATGAAGGAACTTGGGTTCCTATTGGGAAAAGAGTAGGTTATCACGTAAAGTTCATAAGGATATCAAAAGTTGGAGGCAAAAACACATGGACGACGGTAATTTGAAAAAAAAATTGAATTACTTTCTAAATAGCTCTCTCTCTCCCTCAACGATAAGAATCAGAAAGTAACCCAGGCTTTCCTTCTCTGATAACACGTATTTGTATCGTTTCCTCACACAGATTCATCATCCTAACCCTCAAGAGGGTCTTCTAGGAACCTATATAAGGATGAGGTAGGGTTCTAAAAAGGGCTAATCTGGGTTGTTTACTCCGGTAGCCGTCAAGCATCAACCTTCCACCATGATGATTAATCACAGTGGCTAAGGACCTGCTTGGAGTCGAGGAATCTTCCTTGCAGAGGTGGGCTTCATAGAGACGTTCGCCAGGAGGGCATTCCTTAGTTTCCTCACACCATCTGATCAGTGCGACGGTGGGAACGACAGAGCATGACGCCCAACGGGGAAGGAGAATCCGAGGTTGATCATTTGGTTCTCTACTAATACGGTAGTGAGTAGCATAGTTCTGAGGGGTTTGCCCCTCGCTCCCTTGTGGCTGGAGAGACACTCGGTCGTCACCTCCTCGTTATAGCCCTTGCGTAGCACCTACAGAGTGTCTGTAGACCAGCCGCGGCTCACAAGGCTGCTGCTCTTGAACTCGACCATCTCAACCATGTCTTGAGGCCTTATCTAGTGAGGTGGAGGATGGCAGAGGCAGAGGCAGAGGGGCCATTACAGGTGACCTCTGAGTCCTGGGGAGGGGGAGAGAACCCCGTGGTCGACTTTGGTCGGCGACAACACGATGGTTCATGGGGTAGAAGACGAGCAGGTGGCTCTAGACGAAAATGCCCTCTGAAGCGTGATGAAGCAGGGCGTCACAAAAGGGGTAAAATTGACATTCAGTTATGTTTTAAGTCGACCTAGCTGTACAGAAGACAACCCATGTGATGACTGATGTGTCAGCCTCTCATTGATCCAAGTAAGTGAATCTTGCGAATTTTGTAGCTAATTATTGGTAGATCGGAATGGTACATATAATATATGTATTTTTCTCAAAAAATATGGGGAATCCATTAAAAATAGATTTAGAAGCTAATTCCTCTTAAAATTTGAAAAGTAGTGGAAATTATCAACTTTAATGTATTAATGATTAAGAAACCCTAATTTGAGATGATTAATGTCTTGAGAAGGGTTATATGGATGATTAAAGTTGATATTAACTTGTTTATTATAAAAAGACACATTAATGTCAAAAAGGATGAACTTTACACGTAAGTTGATTAATTTAGGGTTCCATGTACATAAATAAGCTTTAATGGGCCTTGAAACCCTAATGTTAGTAATTATGTTTCTTAATGGATTTAATTATTCAAATTCATGTATAAAACAGAGATTTGATGGTTCTAAGCTATTTTGAGTATAAAAGTTCCTAATTTTGATAAATACCCTTAATTTGATAATTAGGGTTTTCTAGTAGATAAAGGTGGAATTAGTGATAAATAGAGTTCATATATGAATTGAACTATAATGAAATATGATTTGTTAATTTAAAAGAAACTGAATGTGATAATTAGGTCTGATGATCTTGAACTAACTTAAAAGGATAAAGATGGTGATTTTAGTATAAAAGAGAAATAATAGACTTTAATTGGGCTTATGATGTTGAAATTAGGGTTTGAGAACTAAGAGAGCATTAAATGTAATAAAAGTATTATGGAGGCTAAAACCTTAATAAAACCCTAAAGTGGCCTAGAAAGCCTAAGATGGAATCCAAGTCTATCTTGAGAATGTTTTGGATAAACTATAACACTTGGATGTATTGCATTAATTTTAGGATATTGTTGATTGCTTGTTTGATTTTTCTTTATCATTATTGCTTGGACATCAAGTTGCTCTAGATCAGGTATGTGGTTAATTATGGTTAATCACATTAGTTTCCCGAAGAGTTTCCCGTATGATTCATCACATTGAATGCAACTTATCAGTTTGGATGTTCATACTTACAAATCATAAAGTCACTATGATTATCACAATAATAATAAAAGTGTGTATTCTCACACCTACATGCCACCCTGATGGATGATGCCAAAGGTCAAGCCTAGGAGGGAAGACCAATGGGCACCATGAGTGGTGACCCCAGACACCAAGCTCAGGATTGATAAGGTGGTCTTTATAGAATGACTAATGGGCACTATGAAGGGTGACCCCAGGCACCAAGCTCAGGATTGAGAAGTCGGCCTTAAGTCATTGGAAAAAGAGAAACCCTATGGTGGGTATGCCAGGGTTAGGGAAAAAGCGGTGGAGAATGTCATACTGAAAAGTGTAAATTGGCTTGTTAATTTACTTGATTGTGATAATTAGATTGTTAGCCATATTTGCGAAATTTTGGTTGTCCCCACATACCAGCATATTCTGATATGCTGACCGACGTTTTGTTTGTCGGTGTTTTAGGTACAAGATTGAAAAGGAGATATAGTAAAGCAGCATATGTGGAATTAAATAAGAATTAAAGTATAAGGAGGATTAGTTAGAATAGACTCCAGATGTGGATAGAAGTAGATATCCAAGTTTTTGAAAAGGTATGCAAAGTTTTATTTTATACAAGTTTTCAATTTAGTTGGTAGAATTTGATATTTGTTATTGATTATTTGTCGAACCTTTGATCATGTTAATTGGGATAACGACTCTGACCTCTTGGTCTCCCTTAATTGGGGGTTACTGGGAGGCGGGGTCGTTACATTTGGTATCAGAGCATAGGTTCCTCATGTAATCTTTAATAATTATTAAAATTTACAAACTCTATAGAACCTAAGGGAGTTATTAGAGGATTTTCCGAAAGATAGAGGTGTCTAGAAAAGGATCACGTCTGGGGGCTGGCAAGATTTTCCTCTGCACCGCTAGTCAGAATATGAGGACTCCCGGATTCGTGTGACTGCCTGGCCAATGTCTCAAGATTTGACTCGAAATAAGATACCTTTAGGACTCTCTCATCTTGTTCATCCCTTCTCAACTCAAATGATGTTAAGGACCTTAAGGATTAGGGTTTTCTCTCTTTTCCTCACCCTCCTGAGGTATGGGTAAGGTTGATAAGATTTAAGGAATCCTACACCAAATTAATGAAAAGCATGTAAATAAGATGTCATGGACATAAGCTTAATAGTTTAATCGTAAACTAAATAATAGATACATGCTTAGGTCGTATGAAATGAGTTGTCATGCCCTTAGGAGAGACCTGAGGCTAGACCTCCTTGCTAAGAGGATGAGTGGAGAAAGTTGGTCATGGAGGTAGAGATCTCCATTATAAGTAGAGACCTGGAACATCCTCTAAGGATGATGCTAACCCTAACCCTAAGTGGTGGTTAGAGAGAGAGATGGCATGATGAGTTAGATGTCATGGTAGACCAGGTGTGTGGGTGGACATGCTTTTGGGTGCCCATGATGATATGAGCCATGTGAGGTTGGACGACCTAGTGCCTTTGGCGACCCAACCCTGGGAAGGGTCGTGCATGTTAAAGTGAAGGATAACTCCTTCAATTATGAGGATAGTAAAGAACCTATAGAAACCCTATAGGCTTATGCGAGTAGGGCATAACATGCACCCAGAGTACGTCAGTAGTGTGGGCAGTAGGTTGAAACCCTGGCTAGGAGAGTATGTGGGATAGCTTATGAGATAAGCATTAAGAGCTATGGATAATCTTGAACGAACATAAGTTTGAACATAGGCTTCACCCACGTAGATGTATGCTTGTGAGCTTGATCCTTCATGGAGATAGGACCTCTAGTAGTAAGGCTGGATGTGGAGTTAGCTCTAGATAGAGAGAGCAAGACTCAAGCAAGAAGGTAGGGAGCTTAGCCTCTGAGATATGAGGAACAGTGGAGAGTTAAGGATGATGCGACCTAAGTGGATGATAGTGGTTGCCTCATGCATGATCCCTGGAGGCTGAGGATATCTTGGTTGCCTTTGGAGAAACCAAAACCTAGAGAGAAGGTGAGGCTACTGGTACCTATGAACCTATGGTATAGATGTTCACCTTCTAGGGTTAGGAAGAAGAGTTCCTTAAACCCTGAAGAGGCTTAATAACAGGTTGTGAGGCCTTATACCTTGTTGGTTGTCCTTGAGGAGGACTCCACTCTGAAGTGTTGTTCGAGTAGAAGGATGATAGGAAGTGCATGTCATACCTTGTACATGCTTGGCTCGTGGTTTAAAAGTTGAGTAGACAGTTGGACATCAGAAAAGTGAACCTAGAGTTCCTAGACCTAAGAGGGGAAGTGTTGTACCCCATGCTCATGACAAAGGTTTGAGTTTTTATAGATTTGAGCATGGCACTCCTCATGTTAAGAGGAAATGGAAACTCATTAAGTTTAAGGTGTGTTTGATGAACCCCTCATAACTAAGTTGGTGACATGGGAAGGTATGATCTTGATCCAATGTTGAGGATGAGAACAAGTGTGGCCTAGCATGGTTTAGTAGGTGGTCTGCTTGTGCCTTAGTAGCATGCTAGGGTTAAGCATGCTCATGTGGATGTAAACCCTAGACATAAGGACGTTTGTGACCTTTGTTATCAAGATGAAGTTTCCTCCCATCCTGGGAGAGGGACCCTTTTGTAGGGTGTATACCAGTTTTTGTTGGTTTGAGGTAACCTAAAGATGTCTCATAAGATCTTGACAAGATAAGTGAAAAGTACATAGTATGAGAATGAACCTATAGACCCATAGATAACCATCTCTAAGTGCATGTGGATGTGTTACCATAGAGGTAACCGGTATGGGGCCTAACCAAGGTAGGCAGGTCGCCATGACCCCTGTGCATGGATGAAAGTCATCCCATGAATGCAGAGAGAGATGGTGAAGGCTTGGGTAAGGTTCTCAGTTGGACATGTACTATGTTAGGATCCTAAGTCTATCCTAGGGTCAGGTAGGGATAAGACTGATGGAAGTAGGAGTTGCCTAATTCCCTAGTTGCACATGACCATAGGGTCGGGAGGTAACAACTATCATTGTTCGAGGGCCATGGTTTAAGAGATTGATCACCTTTATGTACTCATGGGACCCAAAGGACAGATGAGTAGGGCACTCTCTGAATGCATAAGGTAAGAGGGATGACCCCAAAAGTGCCGGCACACTATAGACCTAGAGGAGATGACTAAGGATTGTGTGGTAACCCAAGTAGGTTCAAAACCAGTTTTCCATGGAAGTAACCTTGATATCGAGATGTTTGTGATGTCGAGACAGAAGTTGCACATTTCAACGTAGATTCGAAGGTGTACTGGCAAGGTGGGATGTACCATCTCTACTCTTGGAATGGGAAGAACTTTGTATTTGGACTACAACCAAGTGCTTATTTCCTCTTGTTATGGGAGTGAGAGATAGGACAGTACGCGTGCCGTACATCAAGGATAAGGATGATGTTAATTGGAATGTTTCTATGAGGTATGAGGACAGAGATGATAATATACCCTTGGGGAGTGAACGGTATGTGGATGGTTTGCAAACACTAAGAGTATTAAGTTAATCATCTTGTGAGGATGTTTTAACATGAGCTGTGTGGAATTGCAAGTGATACAAGGTTGAATTTGATCACCATAATGATGATCTCAGAGTGTTCTTGATGAAGATAGACATAGAGTTTGAGCTGAGATAATAAGTGAAGGAGTATGTCTTCAACATTACCTAACACCTAAGGATGTGAAGTGGTAGTGGATGCTCTGGTTGAGATGCAGCTGCCTAGTGTAGCTAGAGGCTAGAAGAGGCTGTTAGGTTAGCCATAAGTTTGAGAAAGAATATATGTTTGGATGTAATGAGATCTATTGAACAAGTAGTGATTGTTTGGTTAACCAGCCTAGGCCTTGATGCAATAAAAGGATGATTGTAGAACCTCAGATGCACTTCTTTGGAAAAGAAGGTGATGAAACCCCAACTAGAGTGGTTTAGGGTTTTTGAGGAATCAATCTTGAGGAATCATGATATATAGGAGATCATGATTTTAAGATCACCATACACCGTACTATGAAGATAGTAAGTGACAGTAGTACTTTGGATGCCTAAGATAATGTTGCATGTGGCATGTTGCCATGCATGACAGGAGGTGAAGGACGAACACCAATAACCCAATGAGTTGATATAGAGGATAAAGAATCCCTGAGAGGGAATGGGAGTTCATCACTATGGATGTGTAGTAAGTTTCCCTTGGACCAGAGAAGGTCAAGATGCAATTTGGGTTACGGTAGATCGCCTTACCTAGATGACATGAGAAAGAGAGAACACTGTCAAGGGACATATCCAATTGAACTACATATGAGAGAGAGATGGCTCAACTACACCATGATGCGAGTTCTTGAGTTTAATCTAAAGATTCACTTCCATGCGGTGGAAGTAGGTACATGAAGAACTCGATGTTAGTATAGTTTATCACCCCCAAATAATGGTTAGTGTAATCTAGACTAGAGGTTCTGATGAGAGTATGTGTTCTCGTTCAGGGTGATACCTAGAGATAGTTCTTGTCCTCTATAAGATGTTATGATAACCACCATAGCCAGTATTGGGATGTAGAGAAGCTCTATAAGGGAGGTTGTGTCGGTCACCACTTCATTGAGATGATGTTAGTGAAGGGGCCTCGCGAAGGTCAGAAAAGAACCATAATGTGTGCATATGAAGTCACTTTGATCGTGCAATGGCTGAAAGAGATCCCAGGGGTGACATGAGTCATGAGCTGATGCAAAGCAAGACTAACATGCAATTCACTGTGGGAGAGTATGTGATGTGAAAATCTGACCCTCTAAGCTACAACTGAGAAAGCTGAGTCCCCAATATATGGGTCCATTTGAGATGGATTGGTGGAGATGGTTCTGTTTAGCCTTACCCCTCAGGATAACATGATGTATAATGTGTTCCATGAGTCTGATCTAGAGCACTATGTGAGGTACCCAAGCCATGTGTTGAGCCCTGAACCTATTCAACTTTTGAGAGGCTGAAATGTCCTGAGTCACCTATGAGGGTACGATATACCAAGGTAAGAAAGAACTCAGATGGAAGAATATGAGATGATGAAGGTTCTTGGGAAGCACCATGGAAAGGGTGAAGCCACATGGGAGCCTTGATGGACATATGAAAGGCTTATCTTGTTTGTTTGTATGCCTGGTGGAATTTTGAGGGAAAAATTCCTATAAGAGGGGAAGGATGTTACAACCCCAATTTTTGGGTTCTTTTGGTGAGAAATGTAATTTCTCCTATTAAATATATTTGAAAAAATAAGGATATAATTTGTTTTGAATAAATGGATTTCGTTTACAATAGCATTGTTGGTTGTTTTGTGGGCTTGATTGGCTATTGGGCCCAATAACAAGGAAATTCAATTAGTAAATGAATAATTGAGAATTGGAGAAAAGAAGGATGTAGAAACCTCTAGAAGGCAAAAAGAATATAATCCAAAGTTGTATTTGGTGCCTCTTGGGTTCCAAGGAGTCCAAAGTTGTAAAGATAATGCAACAAGAAAAGAAAAGATCAATTAAGTATTTCTTTATTAAGAAAGAATTTGAAAATAATGATAAAATGTGGGAAATAAGAGAAAAGAGGTATAATTAAGTTATCCTTGGTGGATTTTCATATCCAAAGAATTCCTAACGTTAAAAGGAATGCCAATGAAGAAAAAGAAAGAGAAAATACCAATAATGCAAAATAAGAGGATAATGTGATGCATAATTAATGATTTTGGTGGCATTGTTAAAAAGGAGGTATTTCCTGCTAAATAGAAATTCGTGTCAATGGATTAAAAGGCAAGTACAAAGAGAATAAGAGAGAAGATTTTCGAATTCCTAAATATCCAAAAAGTATAGTTTATTAAGAAGATAATTAAGAGAGAGAAGCTTGCTTCCTTATGAAGGAACTTGGGTTCCTACTGGGAAAAGAAAAAATAATAATAGAATTACTTTCTAAATAGCTCTCTCTCTCCCTCAATGATAAAAATTGGAAAGTAACCCAAGCTTTCCTTCTATGAGAACACGTATTTGTATCGTTTCCTCACATAGATTCATCATCCTAACCCTCAAGAGGGTCTTCTAGGAACCTATATAAGGATGAGGTAGGGTTCTGAAAAGGGCTAATCTGGGTTGTTTGCTCCGATAACTGTCAAGCATCAACCTTCCACCATGACGATTAATCACAGTGGCTAAGGACCTGTTTGGAGTCAAGGAATCTTCCTTGTAGAGGTGGGCTTCATAGAGACGCTCGCCAGGAGGGCCTTCCTTAGTTGCCTCGCACCAGCCGATTAGTGCGACAGTGGGTACGTCAGAGCATGACGCCCAGTGGGGAAGAAGAATCTGAGGTTGAGGATTTGGTTCTCTACTAATACGGTCATGAGTAGCATAGTTCTAAGGGGTTCGTCCCTCGCACCCTTATGGCCGGAGAGACACTCGATCGTCATCTCCTCGCTATAGCCCCTACGCAACACCTACACAGTGTCTGCAGACCAGCCGCAACTCGCAGGGCTACTGCTCTTGAACTCGGCCATCTCAACCATGTCTTAAGGCCTTATCTAGTGAGGCAGAGGATGGAAAAGGCAGAGAGGCCATTGCAGGTGACCTTCGAGTCCTGGGGAGGGGGAGAGAACCCCGTGGTCAGCTTCGGTCGGCGGCAGCGTGAGGGTTCATGGGGTAGAAGATGAGTAGGTGGCTCTGGATGAAAATGCCCTCTGAAGCGTGATGAAGCAGGGCGTCGTGCAAGGGGTAAAATCAACATTCAGTTATGTTTTAAGTCGACCTGGCTATACAGAAGACAACCCATGCGATGGCTATTGTGTCAGCCTCTCATTGGTCCAAGTAAGTGGATCTTGCGAATTTTGTAGCTAATTATTGGTAGATCAGAATGGTACATAAAATACATGTATTTTTCTCAAAAAATATGGGGAATCCATTAAAAATAGATTTAGAAGCTAATTCCTCTTGAAATTCGAAAAGTAGTGGAAGTTATCAAATTTAATGTATTAATGATTAAGAAACCCTAATTTGATATTATTAATGTCTTGAGAAGGGTTATATGGATGATTAAAGTTGATATTAACCTGTTTATTATAAAAAAACACATTAAGGTAAAAAAGGATGAACTTACACGTAAGTTGATTAATTTAGGGTTCCATGTACATAAATAAGCTTTAATGGGCCTTGAAACCCTAATGTTAGTAATTATGTTTCTTAATGGCTTTAATTGTTCAAATTCATATATAAAATAGAGATTTGATGGTTCTAAGCTATTTTGAGTATAAAAGTTCCTAATTGTGATAAATACCCTTAATTTGATAATTATGATTTTCTAGTAGATAAAGGTGGAATTAGTGATAAATAGAGTTCATATATGAATTGAACTATAATGAAATATGATTTGTTATTTTTGAAAGAAACCAAATGTGATAATTGGGTCCGATGATCTTGAAATAACCTTATAAGGATAAAGATGGCGATTTTAGTATAAAAGAGAAATAATAGACTTTAATTGGGCTTATGATGTTGAAATTAGGGTTTGAGAACTAAGAGAGCATTAAATGTAATAAAAGTATTATGGAGGTCAAAACCTTAATAAAACCCTAAAGTGGCCTAGAAATCCTAAGATGGAATCCAAGTCTATCTTGAGAATGTTTTTGATAAACTATAACACTTGGATGTATTGCATTAATTTTAGGATATTGTTGATTGCTTGTTTGATTGTTCTTTATCATTATTGCTTGGACATCAAGTTGCTCTAGATCAGGTATGTGGTTAATTATGGTTAATCACATCAGTTTCACGAAGAGTTTCCCAGATGATTCATCGAATTGAATGCAACTTATCAGTTTGGATGTTCATACGTACAAATCATAAAGTCACTATGATATCACAATAATAATAGAAGTATGTATTCTCGCACCTACATGCCACCCTGATGGATGATGCCAAAGGTCAAGCCCAGGAGGGAAGACCAATGGGCACCATGAGTGGTGACCCCAGACACCAAGCTCGGGATTGAGGAGGTGGACTTTATAGAATGACTAATGGGCACTATGAAGGGTGACCCCAGGCACCAAGCTCGGGATTGAGAAGGTGGCCTTAAGTCATTGGCAAAAGAGAGACCCTAAGGTGGGTATGCCAGGGTTAGGGCAAAAGCGGTGGAGAATTTCATACTGAAAAGTGTAAGTTGGCTTATTAATTTACTTGATTTTGATAATTAGATTGTTAGCCATATTTGTGAAATTTTGGTTGTCCCCACATACCAGCATATTCCGATATGCTGACCGACATTTTGTTTATCGGCATTTTAGGTACAAGATTGAAAAGGACAAACAGTAAAGCGGCATATGTGGAATTAAATAAGAATTAAAGTACAAGGAGGATTAGTTAGAATAGACTCTAGATGTGGAGAGAAGTAGATATCCAAGTTTTTGAAAAGGTATGCAAAGTTTTATTTTATACCGGTTTTCAGTTTAGTTGGTAGAATTTGATAATTGTTATTGATTATTTGTCAAACCTTTGATCTTGTTAATTGGGATAACAACTCTGATCTCTTGGTCTCCCTTAATTGGGGGTTACTGGGAGGCGGGGTCATTATAGATTAAATTTCCTCTTAAATAAGTTTTATATTTAGTGTTCCTATTATGTTATATAATCTACCCTATCTATTTAAATTACTTAACTTGTTGTAATCAATAAGAGTTTTTGAGAGTTATATCTCTCACTAGGACATGGGTCTCATCTCATGGGTCAGTACATATTTTAGGTACATCAGTAGTAGTAGCAGACCTGTGGTAGCGAGGAGGAGCTATGGTGATGGACCTTAGAGATGGTTGTTTAGATTTCTAGTGTGTCCTAGAGTTGTACCTATACTCTCAGGTCTGGGCAGGAAAGTTTGCATACGATGTTTCAATCGACTCAAGGTTTTGGTAGCATTTTGATGCTTGTACATGTGATATATGTTGATAACATTCTTATGTATGTATATGTTGTGGCTGATGCCATAGACCAGTGATAAAAGATACTAGGTATAATACATGAATATATGCAAGATGTTGGGCTTTTATGTACATGATTTTGGATATGTATGTAATGTTTAATCAGTTTGAATTATCCCCTTCTTATGCTATGTGATTAATCAGTGATTTATCTCACGTTCTATTTTGAGTAATCTCATTTACCATGACATGTTCTCACAAGTTGATATCAGAGCCTTAGGTTCGTTGAGTCTACAGGGACACTAGGACTTAGGACTAGGATGATGACTAAGTAAGGACCATGACATGTGAACATGATGCATACTACTTGAACTCATTACTTGGATGCCCTAACTAGGTATTCAATTATTGTAGAAAAGGTAAGTATGGAACTCTTAGATCGTTATCTTCCTGATTACCCTGATCAAGTACTCAGTTGGAAACAATCTGAAGAGCATAATGAATGATTAATCATGGTGAAACTATCTTAATCTTACTCTAAAGAAAGATGAAAATCACATCATAACCTATCAAAACTTGAATGTCTGGTAACTAAAAGAGAAAGATACAACACTGTGAAATCAAGATAATAAATTAAAAGAGAGATAAATATGTGTTAATGAAATAATTCAAGGTATAAAATACAGGTAAGAATATGAGAACTCCTGAGATAAGTGTAATATTATAAGATGAATAAGAATAATGATAGATGAATGAAATGAACCCTGAGCTAATCTCAGACCAATTCACATGAGTAAGAAGGTGTTAATGAAAAAATTATCATGATACATGGAAGAGTTTAGAGGGAGATGATCCATGTCAAATGAAGAAAATGCAAAATATGATGAACTACCCCTTGATAAGTGATTGAAAAACACGGTAACATGAGAGGACAAACACAAGAATGATAAACAATTAATGAGAAAGAGAAATGAGATTTGATAATCTTAATAATTCCTATACTGACGATAAGGAACACAAATAAAAAAGGTAAAATGATACATAAAAAATTGTAACTTGCATGATGAAGGTATAATCGATAGCCCCTTGTTGGTAACCCCTGGACAATAATGTTGTGTCATGGGAAGCGAGTTTCCTTTTGTGTTCTTTCTTTTCGGGGCACATTTTTCAAGTGGATCTTATGCCACTTGGTAGGTGTGGATTCCCTATAATACTAAAAGGAGGATATCTTGACATAGCACATGGTTGCTTTGGACTATAGTCCCAAGATCATGACGTTTTGTGATAGGAATGATTTTTTATCCTTCCAAGAGTTAGGAAGTCTCCTCCTAAACATTTTGAGTTGGTTATGATGACGGAGAAGCTGATGAGATTAGAATGTGAGTTCTTCTTGGCACATGTAGTGGATACCAAGGTGACGAGTCCAGTATCCAAGGTGTACCAGTAGTAAGTGAATTTTAAGATGTTTATAGACGAGTTTCATGGTGTTCCTTTCCCATAGAGAGATAGAGTTTGATGTTGAGATCCTCCAAGTATTATTTGGAAAGAAGAAGAGTGATTTTGTGATGCTCTACCTGGGCTACCGATAATTGGACAAGATCACGATAAGGAAGAGTAACCACTACCAAGGATGGATGTTTTTTGATCAGTTGACATGTGCTATAGTGTTCCTTCAGATAGAATTGAGGTTGGGATATCATCAGATGAGAATCAGAGTGGATGACATAAGTTGTATTATAACTATGAGTTCATGATTGTGCTGTTTAGACTAACCAATGCATCAACATCATTTTTGGACTCGATGAACAGAGTGATTAGGTCATGTTCTTATGAGTTTTGGCAATTTTTGTTGATAAAATCTCAATGTAATTCATAGATAACCAACAACATGGGCATCATCTTCACTAAGCCCTAGGATTGTTGAATCATCAATAACTACGTGTCAAGTTCAACAAGAGTGAGTTTAGGGTTGACTAAAGTGTCTTCTCAGGGTTATGATATATATGATGCATATGTATTATGAATCCAAATAAGGTTAAAATAGTGCTAGAGTGGGATCAATCCTGAACATCGATTGAGATCTGAAGCTTCTTAAGCCTAGCAGGACACTATCAGAAGTCCATATAGAATGTCAGTGTCATTGCTTTACCCCTAACAAGGCTGACTAGAGAAGGTGTTCCTTTTTGTATGGAATGGCAGGTGTTCGATATATGGTCAACTAGTAAGGGAGGACATGTAATTTGATGCACCAAAAAAGAAGTTATCTTTGTAAACAATTGTAGACAAGGCATACTTATGCTCTTGTACATATCACAAAACTGGACATGCTAGCATTACTTCAACAGAAGGATGCATAGTTGGAAGTATCTCTGATGTCAAGATTTTTGATATAGCTACAAGTCAAACCAACACTACTCTAATAGATCAAAGGTATACAAATGGATGATACCATGATGCAGGACATCATATCAGAGTATCACAATGGGAAGCATGATGGCTTCCATGGGTTAGGTGACAGAACAATATGCATCCACCACCAAACAATGATTCCAGACATTGATGATTTGAGTGAGATAGTATCTTGGAGACTCATTTTCAACACATATGATGTATCTGAAAAAATACACAAATGTATCATAAGTTGAATAACATGCAATGGTAGCCAAGTGTGAAATAGGGTACATGTATAGTCAAGCGTACAATTGTCATCAAGTCAATGAGAAACATCAGAAGCCCACATAAATAAGGATACCATGGAAGTTTAACACAACTTTAGATAGATGGATAATTGGAAAGAATTGTATAGATGATTGGATATCTTATAAGAACATATGTCCTATGGTTCTTGGCAGATAAAGGATGTCCACCTGAGTTTAATCAAGTGTGCTTTAAGACAGTAGTCACCAGAGAAGCATATACATGACATCTTGTGAAGTTACATATGGAAAGAGATACATGACACTACATGTTTGGTAAAAACAAGTAAGTATCATCTTGTGAGTGATGTGTTTATATACAAGACTACAGTGAAGGACATAGTGATTTAATAATAGTTGAAAGCAACTAAGGACATGTAGAAAACATATACTGGTAACCATGATAACTAGCTAGAGTTCCAAGTTAGAAGTTACCATCAGAGTGGCATAGGTTGCACTGTAATTTCTACGATGCATGTGGAGGAAGTGTCACCCTTGTACAGGAAAAGTGATATATAGACTAGAGGTGGAGTTGGATGAGTAGGTTTTCTTATGTGGGGGTTTCTATGTTGACCCAAGATGTCGCATACAGAAGTATAGGGAGAAAAACATGACTTCTATGAGAGTGTTGTGACATCACCATGGGATGGTAGTAACCATGTTGAGGTTAGTGGATGAGGTGAATAGGAGGTACCCATCTTTGTTGCCTTAGATTTGGGGGCGAAATCCCTATTAGGGGTATATGGTTGTAAGACCCCTGGCCTTGGATTTTGGTTGAACATGCTTAATTACCTTAATTGTATGCTTAAAACCTTAATCAAACCCTAAGATGTGCTTTGATATCATGTAACAAACTTAAATTTCAAGTTTGGTCTAGTTTGAGCATGTTTTGCTATATATGTGCTTGTTTGGACTTTTATGCAATTTACCCATATCTAAGAGTTTTCTTGTAATTTGTCACATGCTTTTTGTGCCTCATATCTTTTCATATCATTCTTTATATAGTTGTTCCTTGGGAATCCTTGTTGTACCTTGGTCTAGTGGTGACATCTAACCTAGGGTTTAGGGCTCAGTTCCCTCACCTAGATGCCCTAACTCAATGGTCTTTCCTTTGTATGATGGGATTTGATGGTAAACCACTAGGTGTTGGGATCTGATGATGGACTCTTGATGCTTGAAGGTTGATGTTTTTCCCTCTTCAGGCACCTAGGTTGATGGTTCTGCTTGAGTAGTGCACCAACCAATGATGACACTAAGGTTTTGCTTGGTGACCAAGGGAAGGAAACAACCAATGGGCCACCTATTATTGGAGGTTTATGGATCCTCTAGGGTTGACATCCAATGACCCCTGGCTACCACAACTGATATATGACCTGGTTTTTAATGGACGAGATATTTTGACCCTGGACATATGGCATGCATGGGTTGATACCTCTACCTTCCTTTCTCTCTCACCCTAAGCTTTGTATACCTCCCTCCTTGCATGAAAATGAGTTCTTTACATTCCTACCTCATCCTATTTGTCTCATTTCTACATGGAGATTGTCCCTCTTCTTGGTGGAGAAGAAGGAGCTCAAGGTAGAAGAAAAGCTTGCCCGATCTTGCTTGCATGTGCACCTAGGGTTCAGATCTACCCTCTCTTCAAGATTGTGGAGATTCCTTAGCTTTTTCTTGACCTAAAAAAGTAAGACCTTCCTCTTTCCCTTTGTTTTCCTTGATTCCTTACCTTCTTGGTCAGATCCATGGTGTTTCTTGGTGGATCATGTGCTAGATCTTTAAGAAAACCTTCCTTCTTGGTTCTTTGACCTAGGGTTTGCTTGTTCTTGGAGAAGGAGCTAGCTTGGATGTGTCGAGTGCTCAAGATAGGGTTTCTTCTCTCTCTCTCTCTCTCTTAGAGATATCTTTCCATTTGGACCTTCATCATCATCTTTGAGGTGAGTTATATAGATTTCTTTACATTTATTGTACTCTTAGCTTGCATGTATAAGATCTTGCTCTAAAACGTAGTTCTAAGTAGAAATATGCTATCTTTGCCTATAGTTTGAGCTTATGTGGTAGTTATTGAGTAGTTAATCTTCTTGGGTGAAAATCTTAACCTTGTACACATTTCCTTCATCTAAGTGGGAGTCCTAGACCTTGCATGCATGTGGAAGTCGATAGTTTTTGTTCCTTGACACTAGGGTTTTCCTTTAAGTGACAAATGATGGATTTTCTTTGATGCTTTGAAGTGATTTATACCTTGTTCATGACCCGATGGTTTGGTTCCTTGTGCCAAATGATGGACCATACTTAGTTTCTATTTTGGACCTTATTATCCTTGATAAATGATGGTATTAATGCTCTTTCAAGTGGTTCAATTTACTGGTTTGCTACTCTCTGTCAAACGATGGTTTTACATGGTGTTTATGATTATATTTTTCACATGTTGCTAACAAACGATGGTCCTACTAATTCAATGGTTGATGATCCACAAACAATGGTCCCACTAAGTTAAGATTTGATGGTCTCTCTGATCCAAGGTTTGATGGTTCTCAAACGATGGTTTTCTTGGTGACCACAACCGATGGTGGATATGATGTTCACAACCAATGGTGGACCTAATGTTCACAATCGATAGTGCTTTTGAAGTCAACAAATGATGGCCTTTCTAGGTCAAGATCTGAGGGCTATCCTAGCCTCATCAAATGATGGTTTCTCTATTTGTGGATCCAATGTTTTTTGTTTAATGATACAATCTGAGGGTTATGCTTTGTACTAACTGTTATACCATGCTTGATCATGGTACCTAATCTGATGGTCTTATGTATACAATGTACAATGGTGATGGCATGTTGTACCTTCAATAAGGTGTGAAAAATAATGATGTTCTTGCATGAGATATTGTGATTCTCTTATTGACCTTTGAGCATGGTTGAGCCCTAATGGAGGTGTAATCATCTTCATGATGTGAGAAGGATTGGTATCCTGTGATGGGGGTGATAAGTATTATATCTCATACATTTTATATTTTCCGGAGTTCTAATATACCCATGATTTTGAAGAACTATTTTAGGGTTTGTATGTAACTTGATTGATGTAGTTAAATGAGGTTAATTCTATTAAATGAGTTAAGTTTAAGGTATGATGATTTCTAGAGGTGAAAAAAGTATTTAAGGTTATAAATGTGGTTTTAAAAAATATGGTGACACGAGATATGTGATAGTATGGATCAATGATCTAGGATCACTATAATATTGGGTTTAGATGATTTTCACATGAGAAAAGAGCCTAGAGAGGTTACTTGACTAAGGTTTGATTCAATTTTAGTGGGGATAATAATGATTTCGTAAGAAAGTAGTGACTCATAGTACATTGGGTTCACCCAACCTAGAGCCCCATGATAAGATGAAGAAAGTCATAAAGAATAATATTAACATAAGTATGACTTCCATGTATTCATAATTATATCCTTATTGTGCCCCTGATCTCAAGTAGAGGCATGTTAATAAGGTTTCTTAGAATGATTAAGATCTAAGAAATAAATACATAATAATATTACAAGATTTCAATGCCTTAACTCACGATAATGTTTCTAAGATAAGATCCATGAATTAAGATCATGGTAAGACCATGAGGCCTAGAATGCATTAAGATTCATATAAGATCATATTTAATATGATGAAATGAGATTATGGAATTAGACCTAGGACCTAGAGCAGGTCAAATTATAAGACATGACCTAGACCCTCAGTGCATGTCGTGAGGCCCGTGTATCAGAGTACATGTCTCTAGAGAAAGATACGTAAAAAGAAAGAATTAACAGTAAAGAAAGAATAGTTGTTCATGCTTAAGATTTTCCTACAAATTTCCATGTTAGCTGTAAATGATGGTTTCATAAGGATGTCAGTCATAATTAGTTATCCAAGAGAAGGTCATATTATAAAGTTGCCTATGATACTTTATGACAATATTCAAGAATTAGTGTTTGTAAGGTATGTGAAACCCTAAGGTGGGTAGCCTCCTATAGTTTAGCCAAATTTCAAGGACGAAATTCCTGGAAAGGTGGGTAGTATTGTCACACCATATTTCTTAGAATTTAGAAAATACATGAAAAAGTTAATGACAAAATATTTATAGGTTGAGGTTGAGATATATCATCCCAAATATGAAGCTTGCAGCCTGAATTTGGGTACTAGTAGGAATATAGTTTTTTATGGCTTATTTGAGCATTGATCTAAGGGAGCTGGAGTCTGAACCCATGGGTTCATGGACAAATTTATAGTTCATTTGAGTCTGGATTGGTTCACTGGGAGACACTCACTTGCAAAAGAAAAGGGGTCTCTCGAGTCCCCATTTTGGAAAGGACATGGACTCTAGCAGAGTCGGAATCAGGCCATCGGGTGAACTTTTTTTATAATATTAGGAAATGATGGATGATATAAAGCCTTGGTTGTTGGTGTGATGACAACAAGTAAAATCGGCTAAGTTCTGTAGCCTAAAAAGAGATCGAGAAGAAGGTTTAAGCCATAAAGAGGAGAGGACGAGTGGCGGTGGCTATGGGTAGTGTTGAATGATTGATCTTTGATTTTGACCAACCTGTTGCATAGATGGTGCCAATGAGATCAAAGAAGCCCTGTTCAGAGTCATTGGCCACTGGACCTTGCATGAAGAGGTCCTAGGTGTCAAGCTTGTAGCCGACACCGCCCCACTCTGTTCCCAATTTCAAAATAGGATGAGACATCTCGCGTGAGAGAGAATGCCTAGGGGTGTGGAGGATGAAGGGGATAATGAGTGCACTGTGGGCGAATGCATGAGAGATTGGGAAACCTTCTTATACTGTGAGTATGGCTTCATCATGATTGGATTCGAGACCTTGTCCATTGAAGAATACCATGCGTTGATGGCCCCCTATTTTTATGGCAAAATAGGGGACCACGCTCCCTGGTTGGATCACTGTGAGAGAAAGAGGGGGTGCAAGCTTCACTTTTTGATGGGATGCCAGTCATGAGGCCATCTAGCCTGAAGGGACCCATATATAAGTAACAAATGATACGATTTAGTTTTGATTAAGATACTTTAGTTGTTCATAGAAATTGATTCTGTTGTCAGAATGAGATGTATAAGGGCTCGTTGGAAAGCTTGAGAAATGATGAACATATTAATATGGGTCTAAGATCATGGTAAGTACCATATGATGAAATTATGTTAAGGAAATATAGATATGATTGTATGTATTGATGCTATGTTAAATTGATGATGTAGGTGGAACCCTATTGTCGAGCTTTAGAGAGTTAACACCACACTAGTTTTGAAGGTACGATGCAATGATAATTTGTAGTTTAATGATTTGAAAAGATGATTGGTTTAGTATCAGGGTTTTCATGAATGAGTGAACAAACATGAGTGCAAGAGTGATATTAGTTATAGACTAAATGTTAACATGATAAAGATAGTTAGAATATCATGTATTCATCACCATGATTTTAGTATTGATTTTACATTATTAAATGATGATTATTTGAATAGTATTAGAGTCCTAGGATTAATTAGTGAGGCGAATCACCATGGATGTTTGTATTTTTTTGGAAACATTCATGTAATTAAGACCGAGTATGTTTAGAATAAGAATGTTATAAAGATAGGCAAGAAATCATGGCATAAGACTTTACAAGGTTTATTAGAAATACGTGGTGGATCTAAGATGCATATAAGTTGATGTTGGTATTGGGGAGTACTTCAGAACTAGCTTGTAATATAATGTATTGGGTAGATGTGTACATGCAATAAGATTACATACAGGTTGGTTATGAGAACAAGATAAGTTTAGGGTGGTGTAAAAATATAAGACTGGATTAAGACAAATCCTATAAAAAGGAACTGAAGTATAGTTGAGAAATAAGTAATGATAAGTAATAAAGATAGTTTTTATAGTCTTTTTAGGATTTAGAGTTGACTATAGGACCCAAGGGAAATGTTTAATTCTCTACAAACAAGGTAAGTGGGCCATGTCCATTTAATTTCATTATTATTACGATTTAGCCTACCCATACACAAAGTAACTCGAAGAATAAGTTACTTTCAGACTTTTAGTTATTAATGTGCATATCATTTCAATAATGCTTCTATTAACCAGACATTCTTCAAATGAACTTATGTTGTGAGGATATCAGATTATATATTGTAGATATTTAAGCTACTTTCATATGTTTGGTATTCATTAATTGAGTTGTGTTTATTTCTCAAGCCTTTAGACACATGAGTCATACATTCGATATCAACATTAACTAAGTGATCTATTAAATATGAATTTCAGATTAAAACGTATTTAGACAAGACAAGTTTAGATTTCAGATTTTACATTCACATTACTCATTGCTAGTAGTCATAAATTAGATCTACATACTTAATAAGAGCCTCAGATCCAATTCCAGTTATCTAGTAATTTAGATACATATTTAGATTCAGAGTTTATAGTTAGATTCAATTTAGAATTAAAGAACAAAGATACATAGTCAGAGATAACAATTTAAGATTCAAAGATAAGAGACTAAGAACATATTCAGAGATATGAATTTAAGAGAAGATTTAGAGATAATAGATTAAGATTCAGAGATAAGAAATTAAGAACAGAGATAGAAAATGACATCAGAGCATTAACTATATACATTACAAGATAAGTCCTCACCATAGAGTACCAGGAGGATTCAGAGGGAGCATTGCGCCAGGCACCACGGGTGTCACAGAGGGAACTTTGTTCCAACATAGGATGTGTTGCACCATAGAGGACACTTCAGTGTCAATAGAGGGCATGTGGTGCCAATAAAGGGTGCATTGCACCATAGAGGCCACTTTGGTGTCAGTAGAGGGATATTGTGCCAACAGAGGGTGCGTTGCACCATAGAGGACACTTCATGTCATAGAGGAGGACTTAATTGTATAATGGTGTCCACAAGATAAAATACATAAATAAAAGATACGTTGATTCAGTATAAGTTTACAACTTTTAGATATAAGTTCATCTTTTAGTTATATTGTATTTATGTCTATCACATTTGGAATTCAATGCTGCTTACTCTAACCTAGGTTTCTCTTTGTGCATGGCTGGGGATGAGATGTCCGTAGGTACAGAACTTTAGGATATAGTCATGAAAATAGGATACAACTACATTTTTAAGAGGTTTTCTTGGTGGGGCGTCATCAACACGATCTTAGATTTGATATGAGATTTGTATAAAGTGGTATCATAGTATTACGTTTCTTTTGTATATAAAGATGCAATAGAGTTTCTTTCCTAAGAATGTATGAGAATGCATTTTTTACACAATCTATAATGGTTATTTTATATTACTATTGTTATTTATATCATGCTTGTGACACTCCCCATTTGAGGAAAAAAAATTAGCTTCCTCTCATGTGATATGAAAAATCAGGATGTTACATAGGATGCCAAGTAGATGATGGAAGTTAAGGGGAGAAACATGTAGATCCATATATTTGATAAGAAAAGTAGTTGGATTATACCCAATAATGTGTTGAAATTTCACCAGAGAGACTCGACCAATATGGGTGCCAATGAGGATGGACTTAGAAAAGTTGATCTTAAGACCAGAGAGATGTAAGAAAATGCCTATAACACAGATAAAATTGGTAAATTTTTATTGTCAATCTTGAGGAAGACAATATTGTTTTTATAAAATTGAATAATGTCATCCTCCATAATGTCAAAGTCAATGACTCCATCAAGGATTTAATTCTCAAAAGTCAATGTGATTAAGCACACTAAGATTGAAGTGGTGATAACAAATAGAGTTGTGAAATGAAGGTCCCCCTATCTAAAGTCATTCAAGATAGAATAGTAATCAAAAGGAGGTCCATTAAACAAAGTGGAAAAATGGTAGGTAGAGATGCAATTAGAAATCCAACTGATTCACTGCTTAGGGAATTGGCCAACAAGGGTTAGAATAATGAAATCCCAATTCACATTATCAAAAGCTTTCCCAAAATCAAGTTTGAGAAGAGAGGAAGATGCTTCTCATGAAAAAGATGTCTGAATCCATTACATAGAATAAAAGCATCTTGAATTTTTCTACCTTACACAAAGGCTGAGTGTTCAAGGCCAATGATAGAAGGGATAACCCAAGTCAATTTATTATAGAGCACTTTGGAGACAATCTTATATGACACATTGATCAATTCATCAATTTCGATTGTTTGATATATGTGAGATTATCAACCTTCCTAACCCAGTAAATGAAAGTGTGGTTGAGAGGTGATATCTCTATAGAGATGTTTAGATTGTTATGGATGTAGTAGATAAGGTCATTTAAAGAGTGCTTAAATAAATTCCAAGATGATTGATAGAAGGCCACACTAATGTCATTCGTGCCAAGAGACTTGTGAGGGTTTAAAGAGGAGATGGAAGAGTGAATTTCTTCTTTAGTGAAAGCCAAGGTGAGAGTGTTAGGTTTTAGGCGTTTAATAGGAAATAGGGCATCCCAATTAAAATTAAAATAAGTTGTACAAGCATATATTGTGGTTCGAAAGATGTTGGAAATGTTGAACAATGTGTGTAACAATTTAATGGTTATTATGAATAGGAGTTCCACCAATGTTTAGAGAAAGAATGTGTAAGGACCCATCACATAGATAGTTTAATATATCTACAAATGATATATGCATCAAGTACTTATTCTCTATACTAGATGAATATTTATCAAGTGGTAATTCTCTTTACATGGATGTATATTCATCTAGGACGAAATATCTTCACAAGGATGTATATTCATCATGTAGGAAAGACTATATTGTAAATATACATGAGTTGTACACTTACCTTTACATAGTAGGAAACATATATAATACTTGCAACAAGTATATAAACACAATTGCACATCCATGTAATTCATAAAATAAACCTAAATAGATATACTACACGACTGAGTTACACATTTTATATGCTCTGGGCAGTTTGAGGTGTACCACTCAAACTAATAGATAGTGGTTGCGAAGCCCAAACTAGCCCCATATAAGATCCAAGGATTGACATACCCCATTAGATCTCTCACACGCCTCAGTTAAAGAGAGGTTAACAAAGATGTATAGTGCAAAAGGCCAACTCTACAAAGAAATTTCTCAAAGTGGATCAACATATGTCATGGGATCGCCCTAGGTATAAAAGTCATGGAACCAAGGAAACATGGTATAAAACCCAACAAACTAAGACATGGCCCCAACCGCTGTCCATCACATATCACTGGACCATCAATCGGAACCGAGTCCCAATGAAACTTTTGGATGATAAGGTATATTAATACCACACAACCCAAATATTAAAAATATACACTTCGATAATATTCTCACGATTAATAGACTGTTACAAGATTAACTCATTACACTATTCCCCCACTGACCCAAGAAAGTAGATCTTAGGATTCAAGGTGTTACATGATTAGGGCTACACTTGATTAATGATACCAATTACTCATGTTTCTATTGCATCAAAAAATTTACGACTATTAAATAGAGATATAATTGACATATTAATCAAGTCTAACAACTCCAGAAGATATACAACATATTCACATATATTACACCACCATATAAGGGTATAAGTAATCATCTTTGGCCACAACAAGGCCCAACATTTCAATATCCACAACAAGGTCTAATATATCAATCTCAACCACAACAAGGCTCAACATATCAATATCATACAAAACAAGGCCTAACATATTAATCTTGTCAACCATATGAACCAACATATCAATATTGGCCAAAACAAGACCCAAGATACTAATCTTTCCCATGACAAGGCTCAATATATTAAGTTACAAGACATCATACTTAATCAAGGAATAACAAGTGAAATTCTCCCTCTACTATTTCATTTTCAATGTGCAAGTTCTAGAATATCCAACTTATATCTAGAAAAATCACATGAATTTATTCATATAAGTGCAAGTAACAAATTGGGGTTGCAAGGATTTCTGCATGTATAAACTTTATATTTACATAAAACATCATTAAAATATATGATGAAAACATAAGATTCATATTCATCATATGTTGAATGCACTGAAGAATATAAATAACATCATCAATAAGAGCCCGAAAGGTATCAAAAGTGAAAGGCAAGAAATTATGGTGATTTTCCTCATGAGTTGCGATGTTCTTATGAACCTTCTATAAGGTGGCATTAGAGGCCGC
Organism: Alisma plantago-aquatica; assembly: GCA_963693085.1. Taxonomy (NCBI): domain Eukaryota; kingdom Viridiplantae; phylum Streptophyta; class Magnoliopsida; order Alismatales; family Alismataceae; genus Alisma; species Alisma plantago-aquatica. The sequence continues at coordinate 1,008,650,204 of OY856410.1, read as the reverse complement.
CTGACCTAATTTAAAGTTTCTTGAAAGTAATTATGTCAAGGGGGTAACTACAGTGAGGTCAACACATGTGTGTCTACCATATATCTAATCAAATAAAAAAATACCAACACATCATTGGGAGTGAAGACCATGAGATTGTGCCAAGTAAGGCCATAAGTGATTCCTTCATGTCCATTAACCCCGTATGAGAGACATGTTCAAATAAAGCATCAAAAATGACATCATGACAAAACTTATGACCAGACTGTGTGCAATAATGTACAACATGATAACTTAAAGCATCAAGGTCTTCAATGTTGGATAGTAGACAACATTCATCAATGGGGTACAAGGGTATCATGACCTGATAATGAAGGATATCTTGGTACTCAATAGGTGACATAGACACGCCGATGTTGTCAATGGGAACTACAAGGAGGAAGTCTTGTGCATGGTCAGCTAGTAGAGAAGTAAGAATAGCACATTGATGATGGGATAAGCCACTTGCAATGAATTGCTAGATGATTGTTCTAAAGTAAGTGTCTTCCAAAATAAACCAGGTATTTGGGTGACAAAAGGCATACATGACACAAGAGACAGTATCACACAAGATAGACTATTATAAAATACATAGAAATTCTCATAATCAACATATAGGATAATACACGATTATACAACATAATCAATCATCACCCTTCAAGTGTAAGGGGATCATGAGGAATCATCATTTTGTATTATCTTTAGAAACATTTAGTTCATGTCAACTAATAATCATTACATATACTGTTCAAAGCCTGCTTGGTTATAATAGAGTATAAATGATAATCCAGACAAGGTTAACAAACCCATAAAATAATCTCATTTTCCACTTTAACCATTTTTTCATATAATCCATCATCTTTTATTTCATCCATGCTAAATCATGGGTTAAACTTTTATTTCATCCATGTTAAATCATGTATTAACTTTAACACTTGGGCCCATCAACCATTTCATTCAAGACATAAACATCAAGGCATAAAGTATATATATATCCCATATCCAAGATGCATCTTGTAAAATCACATTTTATGACATATGTATTCAATCTCTTAAGATTGTTGAGAAAGGATAGATGAAAGACAAACCATATGATGAAGATATAATGAATCCATCGTGGATCTTTTTAAATTAAAAGTATTATCATATTTTTACTAAAACTCACATGGATGAATAAACATCCGAGTTACTTAATAATCACTTTATTAATTATCTCCATGATGCATTGAATGTGCAGTCATATAATATTCTTCTTGTTTTGTTAACTTCATTTATGGATCCATAAGTGTGCATGAATTTAGGATATATAAGATAATTAACAAAGTCACCCAAACTATTCACTAGGGCACAAACCACCACTACTAACCAAGAAAGGCTAATTTCAGCACATAAAGCAATACTAAGGACAAGAACTTATAAGAATATCAAAAACATATGAGATTGTGAATAACCTATCATATTATTGCAACACACCATCATTTAGATTCCAAATCCAAATTCAAAAGTGTGTGATAGTTTCTTTAAATACAAGATTACACATTTTGTACATAGATGAGCTCCTTAATATTATAGGTCTAACCCAAATGAAATTTCAACACAATAGTTCTATAAATGCCATATGATCATATTATATCCACTCCCATTCAGTAATAATAACATGTGTATTGATTTTCAAATCATACAACATTGACATACCATTAAGATAACATTTTTAGTAACATTTCACATGTATTTAGAATTTCAACAAAAACATGTTTAAGGGACACGAGGTCAATGTCAAATATCACTTTTAGAAAATTAGAAATAACATGAAACTTTATGTTTACCTTTCACTTACTCTAGAACCGTTCTCAAGGAATCATCTTTTAGCATATTAGGTGATCACTGAGCGAGATTAGGGCACATTAGTGCACAAATGCACACATTCCCAAAATGTAGTCATTGAATCAATAATAGGGCATGTTCATATTATCAAGTATCACTATTAATAGGTAGATGGAGGGATTCCAAACCAAAACTACATTATATAATAGCAAAAGAAATCTTAAAGATCTGACCTTTAGGCATCGAAATCAATTTTAGTGCAAGTTTAGGGATTTGCATGTACAAGTATGTAAAGAAAGCTAACAAATGCTATAATACTCACCTATGATGGTGATTATCATGAGGTCCATATAAGATAACCACAAATAAGCTTTTAGATTCTAGATCATCCTTTAGACAACCCTAAAACCGAATATCCAAGCAAGATCTTACTTCCTCTCAAAACAAAGAGAGGAAAAAGGAGGAGTATTTAGCTATATGGGTAGGTTCCACCATGGAAATCCATCAGTTTCAACAAAATGTGGAAGAATAATGTAAAATAATAGGACATAGGTAATGGAAGGATCATCTTATATGATTTGGGATAAAACTAAGGTTCTCTAGATTTGGAAGCAACTATAAAAGCTTGATCATATACATTCTGGGACATGCAATCTTCCATCCATGTACATCCCCTTCCTTGGATCTCCCCATGACTAGATAGTCTCTTGATCATGTAATAATATAAAGGAGGAGTGTCAAATGTCTATTTGGGTGAAGGGGTAGGGGTATATATAGGGTTGGGTGGTCAAAAAGTCTAAAGAGGCCTTAAATAGAAAAGTCATTGGTCAATGTAGCACCATGCCCCTCATCAGTAGATACATCAACCCTCATCGGTCTACAAAATGATATGTATCATTACTTTGCAATATATGTGTTATTATCGGTATATCAATCTATCAATTGAGGGATAATAGTTTTTATTGGTTGACATGTTCAGATTCTTCATCGATTGCCAAGTTTTGGATCCTCATTGATTGTCATAGCCTAATTTCTCATCAGTTGGAAACACCAAGGTCTCAAGGGTTCACATGTCCTATATTTTCATTGATTTCCAAATACCATATAACCCATCAATGATTGAGTCTAGGATTCTTATCAATTTATGAGTCCAAAACTCATAAGTTGAGAGGTCCATGACCCTCACCAGTTGAGAGTTCCATCGACCCTCAACAACCACAAAACTAGATAGGATTAGGGTTAGAAACCCTAAGATGAAATCCAATAAAAAGCAATTTCAAAGTTCATAAAATTAAGTATTTTATGAAGGAAGGCACCAACATAAATAACACATTCCCAATCTCACATTTATTTCCTCGATCATAGTGAAACTCCATGTCAGTCCACAAATGTACATGAAATTACAAATGAAAACAAACAAGGTACATTGATGTCATGTTAGAGTCATCTCTTAACCAATTGATTTTAAAACTTAGTGAGAATTCATATTAAGGAAAATATAAGTTTAGATATGTTTTACATATTTTGCAGTTTGTTTCTAATATGACATTGAATTAACAATTAAGTCCACAACATGCAAGGAAACTTGAAACTAAGGCAACTCAAGTGAAAATTGGACCAACTAAGAGATATATTTTAATCCATTGGTGTTGAAATTAATGATGTACACAATTATGATAATAAATAAAAATGAGAGGGAAACTAGGGTTAATATTGGTCCATGCTTTCACCACCATAAAACCCTAGAAAGGATCCCCCCCCCAAATCCCAAGATAGGGCAAGAATCAACAACGAGCAACCCATAACCCTATCTCAAAAGCACTTAGGAAAAATTTAAGTTACACCATCATCTTTAATGCATGACTATCTTGAATGTTTTCTGGGTTATTAGGTACATTCTATATAGCTACTTTTGAGTTTCAACTTATTATTCACCAGTCATTGACTTACCCAAATTCCTTGGTAGCTGCCTATGAATTAGTGATATTATTATACTCAAGTGTTTTTACCTATTATCTCTTAGTCATTCTTGTGTCTCTTTCCATATCATTGTACTTGTCATTTTCCAATTCATGATTGATTCATCATATTTTATGTTCGTTCTTAGGAAAATACTCTTCTTATCAGATAGGTGTCTCTGATTTCTTGCAACAATGTTATTAGTTCATGCATTCCTAAAAGTCATACAATAAATGCAAAATCCTTGTGTACAAATCCATTCTTATCTTCTAGGTAAAAATTTTGGCTTTTGATAATCTTTGTGTACAAATCCATTCTTACCATACTTTCAATTTAAACATCACCATCTTTCTATAACATAAAAATGTTCTTGCCAAACAAGCCCACTCCTAAAAAATCCGATTCGTACATATATCATACTCTAAGCTTACCAAAGGATCGGGACAACACCATATTTTTTTGGGTCAATCAATCATGAGTCTACTATTAGATAACTAACTTTAGGTACACTACAAAGGGACCCCCATACAAAACTCAAAGATCTAAGAGGCTAAATTAGCACTTAGGCTAAAGACTAGCAGTAGTAGACTTCCTAAACCTTAGTAAAATGCCTAAAGTCAGTAACCCAAAAACAAACCAAAAATATCTACATAATAGATCATAACAGATCCTCATGGATACACAAACCTTCACATGACAACCTAAGAAATAAAAGAATGAAGCAAATATGAAAGAGAGAAAATCATAATATCATCACCACAATAATAACCTTCTTTTTCCTTTATTGTTTCTTCTTTTTTACTTTGGAATGTTCATCTTTGGTTCTAGTTATCTCCCATTCATCTGTATCAGAAAAGTGTGTCATATACATACACACCATTATCCTAATCTAACTAATCTTCTATCTTCTTATGTTGATAACTGAGGTATATACCATAGCTTTCAAACACTTCATTTGCAAGCTCACAGTTCTTGAGATGATCTAATCCCCATCTCCCACTTTAGAGTAAGGCTACCTACAATAGAAATAGGAGTACAACCAAATCCCTACATATCTGGGTCCTCCATATATTTTGTAGCTTTACACTGGTCTAAGATTTTGGGGATTGAGACTATCCCATCAAAAACCTTGGTCACTGGATCAGAAACTCGATTAACCTCCACTAAATTCCCTTTATCAGTAGATTCTTTTTAGGCTTCCTACATGCTTGTAACCTCACCAATGACCATTCAACATTTGATTTACATAACCTTGTTGTGATCATCAACATACTGTCAAGTAGCTATCTTCTACTTCCCACATATTAGTTTGCAAGTCACCACAACCCTTGTCTTCCATGTTCTTCACAAGATCGAGGAAAGATAATACCATAACATCTTGTAACTAGCTGGCGATATACTCAATCTTCAAAAGGATAAGATATCCATTCACAACTGATGTGGTCTTCCTAGGTAATGACATCTATACATGCAATTCAACACATACCTTCATTGTACCTAAACACCTACCTATAGGACACAATCCTTATAATCTAATGGACACCCACCTATGCTTGCCACCCTTGCCAAACTATCCAAGCACCAAGGGAACCTTGTTTTCGTGATACTCACCCAAACTGATGTTGTAGGGAAAGAAAGGGGGGGAAAGAAGAGAGCATGGTGCCCAATCACAAATGAAAACCACAACTCCAACCAAAGCCCAAGGAGCCAACTCTAAAATTTGAATCTTCTCCTTCTTTGTAGGTAGCTTAACCACAAAAACTTCCTTCTCCTTTGAAATGATCTCGAACTTCCCACTAGGGTGCCACCTCCTGTGAATCTATCCTACATGAACATTTTAAAATGGATTCCTTCCTACAAATTAGACTAAGAAATGATTGTCACACATAGGGGCTTTGGTCTTTTCACCCATAACTTGACAAATTTAGCCTCATTGAAGACAACTAGTTTGATGAATGGAAGAATTGTGACTTCAATTTTCCTCTATCCTTGATGACTATAACAATCCAGTCAGTTGCTCCCCTCATTCCCATCTCCACTTAAGTCAATGGACTTTCTCCCTAATGCTCTTCATTCTTTAAGGGATTTGGAGGTGATGAGGAGGAGGTTGACCTATGTCATGAAACTTCTCAAGTATCCCCCTTTTGGGTATTTTCTCGAGAATGAGTTGATTTGACACCTAAATGAAAAACACTAGAGGGGGTGAATAGGGTTTTATGATATTTTTAAAATTAATTCAACAAAAAACCACAAAAATATTGGAGAAGGAGACAAGGCGTTTAGAGTGGTTGCACCCTTAGCAAATACTAAGGGAGTCAGTCCACTACCCAATTATTTCTGATTGGTATTTTTAAAGCAATTGTATTTTATTACCTCATAAGGATGTTACATAAGATACAACTACCTTCACAACCCTTTGGACAACCTTCACTCCGAAGTCCTCCCACCAACCTTGAAGCAGCCTTCACTTGAAGTAACTTCAAGCTCCCCCTTGAAGTATCCTTCCTCCTTGAAGTAGCTTCCCGTTGATACCTTCTAGAAGTAGTCTAAATTCACACCGAGCTACCTTCACCACCGAAGAAGATCCTACAACCTCCTTTCCGCAGCCTCCAACCTAGGAGTAGCAAAGGAGAACAAAATACAATAGAAGGAATAAGATTGGAAGAAAGAAACAGTGTTACCAATTGAGTATAGTGCTTTGATCCTATATCAAGCGTATTGATCTCCTATCCACTATAGATGAACGTGATCATGTGGTGGCTAGGAGATACTAGGCTATAGGACACTAATGTAGAGCTCAAAGAAACAAATTGCAAATGTAGCTCAGCTTGTTGCTCACAAGGAATGATTCTTAAGTGTAATTGTATGCACAAGTGATGATTTGGGTGTCCTATATCTTGTCCTATTTATATGAGTGGTTTGCTAATGCTTGGGGACGTTCTAGACACCTTCTAGGGTGTTCTTAGTGCTCAACTAGCCGTTATGTGCCCATGAATTACATTGGAATGGCTAGTTGTTTAATGCTGAAAAGTGCAGTCCATAATGTAGCTCGGTCAAACTCTTTGTCGACTGAGATGATCTCGATCGAACTTTTCTTCGACTGAGTGGGAGACTAAGGTTAGTAGATTTGCAACGTTCAACTCAACTCCCAACCACTTTTTCCCACCAAGTCTAACGACTATAGAACCTGCTCGAGACTCTATCTCAGTCGAAATTAAGTTCGACCGAATATGTGCTTGTGTAGGCTTATGTGCAGGCTATTCATCAATGCTTGTGCATTAGACTTAGGAGTTTCTCAGTCGAGAAAATATTTGACCGAGAGTATCTCAGTCGAGAAGTGTTTCGATCGAGACGGACTCTGTTTCAACACTTTAAATTGTATGCTAAGTGTAAGAATGAATGTGCAATTGTGATGCTCACTTAGGGGATGACCTATCTAAGTGTTGTGTGTGTATAGGAAGATCTAACCGCTTGATTTACATGATATCTAAGTACTTGTACATTATAATCATGAAAATAAAGCAAATTTGAGCATAAGGATCTTCCAAATCATTGTTATCCACCACCTTTTATGCTTATTCCTGAAACACTCAAATAGCACATTAAAACCACATGAATGAAATGTTTGTCATCATCAAAACAAAGGGATTATAATAATGTCCAATTTAGTCAACAATCTCCCCCTTTTTGAAGATGACAAACATTTCCAAAATATAAATCAAGGAAATATAAATCATATGAGTTTCATACCTGAAGTTTATCTTTTGCAGCTGTAACACCCCAATTTTCACAACATGTAAACATCACTGAGCGGAAGCTCTTTACTCAAGGGGGGTGTCACAAACATGATATTCATTTGCAATTTGAATAAATAGAACACTTTGCATTGAAAGGAATCTGATTCATACATAGTTCAAGATAGGAAAACTACATCAAATACAATTAATCTACTTTGGTAAAAAGACTATACATGATATACATTCTATCTAATCTTCGGATCATCTTGGTAAATGGAACCCCACTAGGTTCTTTCTTCTTGAAGTTTCCTTGAACTAATCCTTGCATGTCATGTAACTTCTTTCTCCTAAGCTTGCTCCTTATCTGTGGGCATCTCGCCCCCAGCCATGCATAAAACCAATTGGTAAGTGGAATTGAACATATTATAATATAAAGAAAACATGAAAACTTGGAAATAGACATTAAACATTAAACATTAAACATTAACATTGAAAAGATCAACAATTACTTTTATATATCTTTTATCTTGACCTATATAAGGATCCCCGTGTTGCACATATGTGCCTCTTCTCTTATGCACCGAAGTGCCTCTTGGGTTACACCGAAGTGTCTCTTCTCTTATGCACCGAAGTGCCTCTTGGGTTTTTCTCCGAGGAGCCTCTTAATGAGGACCTTATATAAGCTATCTTTTAAATTATCTTTCTCTTGAAAAACTCTTACTTTGCTCTTAAAACTTAACTTTAATTTTACTCTTAATATTCATGAAGATGATACAATAATAAGAACAATAAAACATTCAATTCAATTCATGGTACATTCATTGAATTTAACAATTTAAATAGATAAAACATTCATAACATCCATTGCATGCATACATACATAAAACAAGCATTACTTATGTTTAATTAGCGTGGACCACTTACCTTATACTTGGGGAAGATCTGATTTCTCTTCCAAGGTTCAGTAAATCCTACTCACATCCTTGGGGTTGGAAAACCCCAAGCATCCTGTTCATAACATTCTACATATCAATCCATGTTCCATCTATCAGCTGAAACCCTAATGTTGATACATGTGAATTATTAATCTTGAATTAGATCCAAGATGATCTTTTTATCCAAGAGGGTCATTCCTTACACAACAGGTCCAATTAATCATGTTATGATCATCAATTTCGTTAATCTTATGAAATTAGGGTTTTCACATATAAAATCACATAAAGATAACATTTTTACATACTTTTCAAGTTAGGATGGGAATCAGGACATAAAACTAATTTTATTGAACTCCTCATATTTTTCTGAGTAATTTTCATATATAACTTATTTCCATCTGACATACCAATTAATTAATATAATTATTTCAAGTTTTAACTTAACTAGCCAATCATAGCTTGCCAACTAGGCAGCCATGTCGGCAGGGTACAGGCCACACAGCAACGACCAAGCCAATTGGATTGCGCCTCACTGGAACCTGGCCCCGTCTGGGTTAACCAAAAAGAAAAGGGGAGAAGGTCGATATTGCCCTTACCTCGCTACAGATGACCGGAGGGTAGACTTGTCATTTCGGCTGAGGTTATCTTCAACCTCCGTCACACGAGTAGGCTGCTTGGGCAGTCAACCCGGATGGTTGACTCCGGGCTACCGAGGCTCCGAGAGGAAACCGAGGACCCCGAGGCCTCCGCCTGGACACGTTGGACTCATTGATGGGTTCGATTGATGTCGGGGACGGCCAAAACAAGGAGAACAATGGGGATTTTCTTCTGGCGGTGACAACATCAGAGAGAAGGGGTTAAGAGGGTGCTAGCTAAGGAATTGAAGGAAGGGATGGGACTGCGAGGTCGATATGGGACTCAAGGATCCAAAAGTATCATCTCCAAAGGTGTAAATCCCTCATATACAAACACTGTGCTATGGGGTGGTCGGTGAGGTGCTTGTAGATTGGGAAAAACTTCTATATTCCTCTATTACAGGCCAAACCTAGGGTATATCTACTCGGAATCATCTCATGGTCACAATGGGAAGGTTTCCGAGCGTTCTCATTAACCAGGGTGAGAGAAAAGCATGCGAGAAGATAGTTGTGGGACTGTGTCAGTTTCCCGATTTGGTTGGAGGTTAGGGATGGTCTACAAACCATCAATTTATGATCCAAAGGCCAGTAGGTGCGCATTACAAAGCAAGGGGCCGAGTCCTAGTTTCCTAATCATAATACGTGACATTTAATGCATTTCACTCAACCCTTTTCACTTTAAAAAAACAAATAATTCATATCTCCTTCTCCTTAAATCTGATAGGTCCCAAATTTTAAAGGAAAGCTTTTAATATCCAAATCTATCTTTGGACAAGAATTGGGGCCAAAATACGAAAGATAAATGCCCTTTCCTTGCCCCTTAAGTAAAAGGCTTATTTGATTTATTTAAGTCATATAATTATTGTATTTTTCATCCAAACTTGGCAAGCAACCCTATTTAGTTGTATAATTTATTTAAATAAAAATATTTGAACCGAATTCAATTCATTATTTTCCTTTAACACCTTCTTTCTAGAAAATTCCATATTGTTCTCATTTAGTCACTTAACTTTAACTTAAACACATTAATTGATTAGATATTTTGAAAAGGACTTTCCTTGGTGAATCATAGGTCCAAAATTCAAGATTATAATTTATCATCCATGTCATAAATATTCTTTACCCTTTTTGAGCAACTATCATGGAAGGAGAGAGAAAAATAGAGTAATTGTATTTATGAATCTTATTCTGAAAGCTATCAAAGGAAAGAAGGCGCCTTATTAAAAATCATTTAACTCTTAATTTCAGAATCTTTGTCTTACTCTCTCTTTGATCTATTTTTAACATTTTGAAGATTAAGAGAGAAAAGGGAAGCCAACATTTATATATTTGAATTACTTGTGACACATAATGCACCTAAAAGAAAGATGCATTATGAGTTATATTTTATTCCTCTCACTTCATTATATTTTAATAAATTTTCTTTTATGGCCCTTTTTACATTAAGACCCTCAACTATTTCTATTTATGAAAAACTATATTTTAAATTTCAATTTTTTTTTAAAAATTGGGATGTTACAACAGCCATTCTCTTGTTTGTGAAGTGTGTGCTAGCCAGGAGATGATGAAACTCATTTTATTTTATTTTAATGATTTATATTGTTTATCCCCCTTTGTCATTTCAAAAAGATAACCAAGCTAAACATTAAGTATGACTTTTATTTCTCCCCCTTAATTTGATAATTTGATGCTTAATTTTTTTAAATCAAGGGTAATCAACAAAATTTAATGCAAACCATTTATTTTAATGCCAAATTTAGCCACAATTTATTTCTCAATCATTTGAAAAGGATGTTAAGCCTTGAAATGATATGAGATCCTTTTAGATTCATGGCAAATGTGTTTTGATTTCTCAATCATTTACAAGGGATGTTAAGCCCTGAAATGATATGATATCCATTTAGGCTCATGATGGATACATGTATTGATTTCTCATCCATTTTACAAGGGATGTTAAGCCCTGAAAATGATATGAGATTTTCTTTACGATATAGTAGGATCAAGAAATATATCTCTAATCAATAATGAGGGATGTTAAGCCCATATTGATATAGAGAGTCCATTTTAGATCAGGATAATTCAATAATCCTAAGGTCATAGCTATTTTTTGAAGTTTTGATTTGATCAAGAAATGTTTACAAATTTTTTGTGAGCTCCCCCTTAATCTTATAATCAAGATAGTTTAAGAATAACAAGCATTAAAGTTTGATTACAATAAGTCAAACCTTTTATGAGAGATTTACACTAAAATCTTATTTTCAACATGATGAACACGTTTCAGATCAATATACTAAGATTGAGTGCAAAGAAATGATTTAATATCACAAATAAGCATTCTACCAGGATTATTTTAGGTCAACCATGACTTCGACCACGACACCCCTCGGTCGAACTCTTTTTTTATCGAGAGGCATTTTTGTAGATTTCCAGTTTAAGCATTCACAATAATCCACTTGATTGAATATAAAGCCTTTATGCAACAGGTGGATACCAATATGAAAACATTTATATCAATTTGAAAGATTATAGCTTAGGATCAAGTTTGTATAGAACTTAATTCATGTGAGAAATATTTGATTTTGAAATGGTGTCTTGCTCTTGATTTTCTTAGAATAGGCTTTAGATAGAATAATTTTATTCTAAGCAAGATCTCTTATTCCACTAGTCTTCCCATTTAAACTTTTCTCAACTATGATCATATCCTTTTAAATAGAAATTGAAAATATATGAACTTTGCAATCTATGCTATATTTGTATTGATTCATTTTTGCAAGAAAGAATGCCCAATTTTAGTTTGCAAAAATTATACATGTTTTCAATCAACATGTTTTGTAACAAATTCAATAAGAATGTTATAATCAAAGTATACTTTCATTTAATAAGTCAGGATGTAAGCTTATCAATATGTTTAAAGAAAAATTGTCTCCAAGATTCATTGTTGATTTGCAGATTAAATCAACATTAATAGCAAATTGATAGCAAACTAAAATAATTAAGTAGGTTTTCCAGAACCTCAGTCGGTCAAACTTCTTCTCGACCAAAATGTTCTCGGTCAACAACTTTCTCGACCGAGCAAGTTACTATTTGTCCAGAAAGTGCAGGTTTGAGACAAAAACATCTTTGGTCGACTATTTTGTCGACCAAAGAGTATCTCGGTTGAGGATTTATTTGATCGAAAATGTTGCTATTTCAGCAATTATTTTCAAGTAAAACATAAATTACTTTCAATACAATTACAGAAATATGCAAATTAAAGCTCAGTTTAGTTGAGATAAGACATTTTGAGTATCAAAACAAAGTTTTAGGTCAAATCTCAACTAATCGAGTTCAATATTTATATGTTTGGGGTTTTGGAATCCAAACTAGATCAACATCCTTTTTCTTGTATGGACAAGAAAATGAATAATGTCCAAGACATAAACAGTAATGACAACATATAGAATCAATTTCATTTTTCTTCTTAGATAAATTGTCTTTAGGAACATACATGACTTTAGTCTTGGGCACTTGTGTCCTCTCTCTAGGTTTTTGATAGGATTTTCCTTTGGGCTTATAAACTAGTCCTCTTGTTCCAATCTGACCAGAAGAATCTTTTAGGATCTTATCAAGAATGCCATTGTTTTTCAAGCTACTAATTTCCTTTTGTAATTTAGCAATTTCATCCATTCTTTTTTTGACATCTAACTTTGCTTGCTCTAGATTAGACAACAAACTATCTCTTTCTTTGATAACAACATCATAATCTAAATGAGTACATAGGATAGGTTGAGTCTAAAAATTATTTAGTTTTGCAAGCAATTCAACCTTTTCTTGAGAATGAATATCATAGTTTGTTTCTAAAGTAAGAAACTTCATATCACAATCATTTAAAGATGATTTCAAGGTAAAGTTTTCAGAAATAATACTTTCCTTTTCAAAAGCAAGATTATTTAATCTAGCATACAAATCCTCATTAATTTTAGTAACTCTTTTTTGTTTCTTTTTACAATCAATATATTTATCATGCAATTCTTCTATGCTAGCAACTAACTCTTCTTTAGATAGATAAAAAAGACTTACCTCATCATCTTCTTCATTTGTTGTAGCAATAAGGCACTCCACTTCTTCTTCTACATCCTCACTATCATCACTTGAGTCATCCCATGCAGCTTTGTAGGCTTTTTCCTTTTTCTTGTAAGATGTTTTCTTTCCTTTCCTGAGTTTGGGACAATCACTTTTTAAATGTCCCCTTTTGCCACATTCAACGCACCTAGAGGAAGAAGAAACACTAAAAGTTTTGTTAGTTTTAAATCTTCTATACTTCTTACCATTTACATCAAGAGTTTCTTATTCCTCATCTCCATCACTTGTCTCATCACTTTCTTGAGTGATGACCTTTATAGCCTTTAGAGCCATGTCCTTCTTTCTTCCTTGTTGAAGTTCACACTCCCATCTTTCTTCCTCCTCTAAGGTTGCTTCATGTGCTTCTAAGTTGCCAATGAGTTGCTCCATCCTTAATTGGGTGGGGTCATTGGCTTCTTCAATTGCAGTCACCTTAGGCTTGTACTTGGGAGGAAGAGACCTAAGAATTTTAGACACTTGATCCTCTTCACTAATGGATTTTCCTAATGCATTCAAACCAGTAACTATAGAAGAAAACTTTGCATACATTTCACTAATAGACTCATTAGGTTCCATATGAAATTGTTCAAACTTTTGTTTAAGCATACCAATTTTGGAGTTCTTTACTTGAATAGTTCCTTCATAAGTAATAGAGAGTCTATGCCATATTTCATATGCAGTTTCAAAATTTGATATTCTATTGAACTCACCTACGGAAATTGAACAATAAAGGATACTTACAGCTTTTGCATTCAATTGAGCCAATTTTACCGTATTTGCATCCTATGTAGCATACTCTGTTTGAGGAAGAGTGTAGGCATTTGAGACCATTCTTCAAAGATCCCAACTGATCCCTTGAAACTAGAATTGCATCCTCCTCTTCCAATAGTTGTAGTTGGTACCATCAAATGGTGGAGGTCGAGCTACAAGTGTTCCTTCCAAATTGAGGTTGTTTAGTACTCCATCACCCATCTTCTTCAAGACTCAATTAGAGCTCCTTGAAGCCTACTCTGATACTAATTGAAAACACTAGAAGGGGGTGAATAGGGTTTTATGATATTTTTAAAATTAATTCAACAAACAACCACAAAAATATTGGAGAAGGAGACAAGGTGTTTAGAGTGGTTCCACCCTTAGAAAATACTAAGGGAGTCAGTCCACTACCCAATTGTTTCCAATTGGGATTTTGAAAGCAATTGTATTTTATTACCTCGCAAGTATGTTACATAAGATACAACTACCTTCACAACACTTTGGACAACCTTCACCCCAAAGTCATCTCACCAACCTTGAAGCAACCTTCACTTGAAGTAACTTCAAGCTCTCCCTTGAAGTAGCCTTCCTCTTCGAAGTAGCTTCCCATTGAGATCTTCTAGAAGTAGTCCAAAGTCACGCCGAGCTACCTTCACCACCAAAGATGCTCCTACAACCTCCTTTCTGTAGCCTCCAACCTAGGAGTAGCAAAGGAGAACAAAATACAATATAAGGAACAAGATTGGAAGAAAGAAACAATGTTACCAATTGAGTACAGTGCTTCGATCCTATATCAAGCGTATTGATCTCTTATCCACTATAGATGAACGTGGTAGTGTGGTGGCTAGGAGATACTAGGCTAAAGGACACTAATGTAGAGCTCAAAGAAATAGATTGCAAGTGTATCTCAGCTTGTTGCTCACAAGGAATGATTCTTAAGTGTAATTATATGCACAAGTGATGATTTGGGTGTCCTATATCTTGTCCTATTTATAGGAGTGGTTTGATAATACTTGGGGACGTTCTATACACCTTCTAGGGTGTTCTTAGTGCTCATCTAGCCGTTATGTGTCCACTAATTACATTGCAATGGCTAGTTGCTTAATGCTGAAAAGTGCAGTCTAGAGTGTAGCTCGGTCGGACTCTTTGTCGATCGAGATGATCTCAGTCAAACTTTTCTTCAACCGAGTGGGAGATTGAGGTTAGTGGATTTTCAACGTTCAACTCAACTCCCAACCACTTTTTCCCACCAAGTCTAATGGCTGTAGAACCTACTCGAGACTCTGTCTCAGTCGAAATTAAATTCGACCAAATATGTGCTTGTGTAGGCTTATGTGCAGGCTATTCATCAGTGCTTGTGCATTAGACTTAGGAGTTTCTCAGTTGAGAAAATAGTCGACCGAGAGTATCTCAATCAAGAAGTGTTTCGACCGAGATAGACTCTGTTTCAACACTTTAAATCGTATGCTAAGTGTAAGAATGAATGTGCAATTGTGATGCTCACTTAGGGGATGACCTATCTAAGTGTTGTGTGTGGATAGGAAGATCTAACCACTTGATTTACATGATATCTAAGTACTTGTACATTATATACTTTTACAAGTTTTTATATTGATTACAATCATGAAAATAAAGCAAATTTGAGCATAAGGATCTTCCAAACCTTTGCTATCCACCACCTTTTATGCTTATTCCTGAAACACTCAAATTGCACGTTAAAACCACTGGAATGAAATGTTTGTCATCATCAAAACAAAGGGATTATAATAATGTCCAATTTAGTCAACACTAAACTGGATGGCCCAACTTCATACAAACGGAGACTCAAGAGGCCCTCTATCTATTCACTCTTAGACTGTGTGGGCTAGTAGTCGAATCACCTATCCCTTCCTCTCCATCCTCTCTACCTTTCCCTCCAGAGATCCACCCTCACCCTCACCTTCTCCCATCCTACATCTAGTATAACTTAACAACATTCTAACAATGTCATATTCAATCTCGAATATATCACTTATTCTCATCTATTCCTAGGGCCAACCTAATGATTTCATGGTCATTATATGAAAATATTATAGTTTCCCCTCTTTGTGTCAAACAACCTAAATTTTTATCTTGATTATCACCATACATCCTGGAGAGGAATATGATTCTATACCAAATTAGGGTCTCTTTATATTAATCCCTCATTATTATTCACATGCTTTCATATACAAGATATCATTTCCTATGTAACTTCTCTAACCTTTTCACTGTATGATGATTATTTACTTCCATTATTTGTTAACACACATTGGTTGGCTTGAGACTACCTTAGGCTCCACTCTTCTCATCGACCATTCTACATCTTTATTGTCATGCCCACACCCACTAATCTAGGATCTAATAGAGTTTCAAGAATGGTGATTGGCCCCATAGATCACCACTAGCCTTAACTACGCACTTTTCCCTCACTTATGCACAATCCAAGGATCAACTTCTAGTCTGGTCACCTATTCTAGTACTACTCTTGGCTAAGAACTCCTAACTACAAACTTCATAATGATAGAATCCCTGAAAAGGAGGTACACCTTGGTGATATAGGAAGTCCAATCATTTCTTTTAAGATCATGTTATCTGAGGCCTCAAATTCTGGGATGTTACAATTTTACCCACTTATAACCTTGACATCCTCGTTAAGGCCCAATTATATGGCCTCATAATATTTCTCAATTTCATTGCAAACCCAGAATGACCCAAATATGCCCAACTTCTGATGATGGCTATCAGCACAAGGGTAGCTACATCACCATGGATATCCCTTTCCAACATGAATGGACCATACCACTCAAGAATGACATGCAACATGCCCATGTGACCCCACCTACTATAGGGGTTATGGATGTTATACCATTTGTAACACCCATGCCCACTACGTAAGGCTATAGAATTTCAACAATGATGACTGCCCCCACAGACCACCACTAACCTTAATTGTGCACTTTGTCCTCACTTACATATAAGTCGAGATCAACTTCTAGTCTAGTCATCCATCCTAATACTACTCTAGACTAAGAACACTTAACCACAAAGTTAGTAGTGATGGAATCCCTGAAAAGGAGGTACACCTTGGTGATATGGGTAGTCCAATCATTCCATTTAAGATCAATTTATCTGAGGCCTCAAATTCTAGGATGATGCAATCTGCTTCACTTTGAACCTTGGTGTCCTCGTCAAGGCCAAATTATGTGGCCTCACAAATTTTCTCCATTTCAATGCAAATCAAGAATGTCACAAGGACACCTAGCTCCCAATCATGGCTACCAGCAAAAGGGTAGCTACATCATCATGGATAGTCCTTTCAACTATGCCTGGATAGTACAACTTAGATTGACATGCCAAATGCCCATGTGGGTCCCACCTATTAGAGGGGTTATGGCTCTTATACCATTTTTAACACTCGGGCCCACTGTCCAAGGCACTAAAGAGTTTCAGGAATGATGACTAGCCCCACAGACCACCATTGGCCTTAACTACACACTTTGTCCTCACTTACAGACAAGTTGGGATTAACTTCCCATCTGGTCACCCATCTTAGTACTACTTTGGGTTAAGCATGCTTAACCACAAATCTCTTAGTGATGGGCTCCCTGAAAAGGAGGTGCACCTTGGTGATATGGATAGTCGAATCATTCCTTTTAAGATCATTTTATCTGAGGCCTCAAATCCTAGATTATTACATTTAAAATCTCGATTCTAACACATCATCTGAGTTCTATTATTCTCATATGGATTTGACATATTAATTCATTGCTGATAACATGTACTATCCATGGACTTCCTCATGTACATATGTATATTCTATATACTACTTCAGGATTTCTTGGCTACTACACATGATTATAGATTTATACTTGGTATCATTTCTTTTTAACCTCATCATTCTCTAGAATATCAACTTCCATCACCATATTCCTATCCATACAAGGTGTCCTTTCAAGATTCAAAAACTACTTTTTACATAATTCATTTTCATGTTATGCATCCTAGTGTCATATATTTTCTTTTTGTCATCAAAATTTTAGGTTTTCATGAGTTAAAATATGTATTTTATCATTCTCAAGTGATTAGATTAGTAATTTCCTTCACTTCTTTAACCAATTTTAAAGTAGTGCTATCTAAAAATACTTAGACTTAATAAGAGTTTCACATCTCTCGTCAACTTTTATCTTGTTATTTTCATCACAATTTCATTTTTGCTATACTCTTAAGGTAATTTCCAGCTAACTACTTGGTTAGAGTACTCATAAGGAAAACAACTAGAGAGTCTTATAGTGACTCTTCCTTCAACACTTGTATACCTAGGCATCCACAAGTTGAGTTGAAGTACTATGCATAATGTTGGTCATGTTCATCACTTAGTCATCATTTTAATCATAGTTCCTACTGACCTTGTAGATCCAACTAATCTATGCTCTGATACCAAAACTTGTAAGGACCCATCTCGCAAATCAAGCCCTAATTCATCATTAGGAAAAATACATAGAAAAAACCCAACTAAAACTAGCAACCATTAGAACTGAGTCAAAAAATTCCAAATAAGACGATAGACATAAAGATCCAACCATCACAAAACACTACATGATGTCATATAAAAAGGTATCTCATCACATTAAATTCATTCCATGATAAGACATGATAGAAGCACAAAATGGAATCTATTTATTAACTTTGTCAAAGTAGCACTACAATATAATTGGTATCCTTGATGACACAAAAACATGAGATCTCCAGATCAAGATACAACTCATAATCATTAAAAAACTCTAGGTAAGGCAACCAATCATGAACTGCAATGACTACCCATCCATTACTCAGGAAAGTGAGAGTACATGGACACTCTAGAATAAACTATAATATTCCTTGTTACAACTTGATCAAGATGTTCTTTCGACTATTCTAAAATACCGAATATATGTGGAAAATCACGTATCAGGATGAGAATAAGGCTCTTCTATATAGATCCCTCTTCTACAACGACATCTTAAGAAGATTTCCATGAAAGATACGTTCAACTTGAGAATGTAGTAGTGCTGAAAGGGTTGAACCAACCAATGTTTCAATTGAAGATAGACTCTACCATCAACATCATACACTCAAGCAAAAAAAGGATCTGCGGAAAATTCTAATCCAACCAGAGGTCTTGTCACTCTCACCAATGATTCTAACAACACCTATGGGGATAATAAATGTTGATAGATGGAGAGTAGGTGGTAGAGATATTCCTTAAAAAAGAACAATAAAAAACAAGAAGAAGGACTAAAAAAGGAGAGGATAACATGACATGGAAGGGGAAACGCCAACCCCACCAACATATCGATGCCAAGGGAGTCACCCAAGTTACAACCACACCTCCACCAAGACATTGAAACACTAGAGATGAAGCCACCACATAGAAACATCACCCACTACCCTAAAGCCATGATCTAAGTTTCATGATCCAAACCCACTAGTCAGAAAAGGAATAAGGAGAAGCGTTAGAGGAGAGGACCAATTGGCCAAAACGCAGGATGTGTTTGATCTCCATAAGGGAGGGTGTATGGAAGCCCAAGAGGAGAAAGGTGGCTACACACTGGCAACTTATGTAAGTCCCCTAACCTTTCTTAATACGTAAACATGACTATTTGACTTAATCAGACATTTAGTTTTGAAAATTGAACTTTGGTTTAATGCTATATTTAAAATTTTAATCAAATCAGACCTTGTTTGATCAAGTTATACAACTTTATGTAACTTGTGTACCTTTATGAAAATTACCCTCTTTCCTAGAGTCTAAAAATAATTTTAACACTTTCATAAGTTATTTCATGATGTTCTTAAGAATCTTGCAATATATATTCTCCTTTGGATGCTTTTGAACTCTGCTTTCATGGGATATATATATATATATATATATATATATATATATATATATATATATATATATATATGAGTTCACTAGTAATAGTGTTGTGCTTTCTTTGGTCAATGATTCAGTGGTTGATGGGTTCTACTATCCCATCAGGCCGATGGTCTAGAGTGCTCGACAAAAGCTGGTCAAAGAGACCCCTGATCTCTGTCGGACCGATGAAGTTGTTTCATTCTATTGGTAGCTTGAGGACCAACAAACTTAGAGATATCTAGTTCGACGAGGACTAACCAAAGAAGTTCCAAGTTTATGATTTTGGTTGATCGATGAGTTTCAAGGTGATGAGTGGGATGTCTGCCCTTGTACCCAACAAGATTTTGAGTCGACAAAGTTATGCTTGAATGTGACTGATGAAGTTGTGAGTGTGCTTTTGACTGATGACCGAACAACGATCGATGAGCTTTTTGAGCTATCCCAATGGGTTTTCTGACCAAAGGGAAGCCAATATTTTGACCCTCCTCTATAAATATCTTCCTTCCTTCTCTCTTTCAATTCATTTGGAGGGGCATAAAACATAGTAAGAGGAGCCCGATGAGGATCTCTAGGAGACCGATGAAGGACCTTCAAAGCTCATTGAGTTGTTGTGTGTGGGTGCATGTTATAGATAGAGTTTTCTGTTGGATCAAGGGCTCTAGTTGAGGGGGTGAATAAACTTCAAAATTCCCACAAGATAAGTTAGACCTTCAAATTATATCAATCAATACCAATAGATTAAGAGCAATTTGAAGTCGTAACTAATCATGCATAGAAAGGATGAGAGAAATTGAAACATTCACTTAGACAAGGTGGTTTAGAGTGGATCCACTCTCCAAACTAGGAGAGAGTCAATCCACTACCTAGAGAGGTCAACCTCTAGGACTTTGCTATCCGTGTATACTTATATTCATTCATAATAGATACAAGGAGACCACCATACATCCAAGGACTTACTTATTCAAGACAAGAATCTTCCACCTACATAAAGACTTACCCACTTGATCAAGATGTGTTCATCCTTCAACAAGGACTTACCCACACTTGCATCAAGTCTTTGGCCTTGAAGGAATTTCCCCCCTCTTCTTGAATCTTGGCCTTCCCTTCTCCTTCACTTGGAGAAGATCTTCACATCTTCTTCAACCTTTAAGAAGAACCCAATTCCTACAATGATGGATATAAAAAGCTTCACCTTCCCTCAGAGTAGCTTGCTTCAACCTTTTATTCTTTGGGAAAGGGGTAGGGAAGATGGAATGGAATGAGAGCTTTATAAGCACATGGAGGTAGCTCTCTTACAACTAGCCTAACTCACTCATAATCACAAAGTTCTTTGTAAATAAGAGAGAGAAAGGGGCTCAAGGAGTTGCAACACAATCTAGTATAGCAAGGACTTAGAATAGAATGAATGATCAAACTTGGAATGAACTCCAAGGGGTCCTATTTATAGTTGGAGGTGTTCCCTTGAGTGTGGGATCACTTAAGGGTGAAATATAGCTATTTTCCAAGTTACAACAGATTTATTCTCACTCAAAACAACTCTCCAACGGTTATAATCACTTTTTTTGCATTTTCCTCACAATACATTTGGTCGAGTTTTAATAAAGATAAATTGACCGATCCATTAAGTGACAAAGCCAATTTTCAAACTATCAATCAAGTTTGTCCTGGGAAACTTGACTGATGAGTCAAAATCAGTTTTGCTTAGTTGATCGATTGGTCGAGTTCTGTGAGTGTGCAACTTGACCGATTGGTCATCTACAAAAAATCAATCACTGTCCAACTCGACCGATAAACAACCTCTGACAAATTTTCTAAATTGACTTTTGAGTGATCAAACATTGGAATTAAGCATCCCTAATTTTTTCTCATCTTAGTTACAAGTCATATCATCAATACAAGTGATTACAAAATTAATCTAAGGTCATTTGGAGCGATTTCCCAAAATGCACACTTGTATTTCTTTTGACTTGAACTTGGTCAAGCTTGGAGGGAAAGTGATGATATGCATAGGATGCATAGTCACCTCCTAGGTAGGGCTAGTAGGTAGGATAAGGGTGTGCATAGGATAGGTTCATGTTAGACATGATGGCACAAAGATCCTGATGCATATGCTTTTAAACTTAAAGGTTATATGCCTGTTGATGCATCATGTAGCCCATGATGGTTTCATTTGATACATGAAATGAGGTGGGAAGGTCAGAAAGGCTGAGGTAGTGGAGGTGTATGAGTGTAGGTAGAGGTGGAGGCTCCGGGTGTGGTAGAGGTAGGGATAAACACATACTTCTGAAGTGTGGTCTCACTAATGCAAACTCTTTTCCGACTTGTTTTGTAATGAAGGTCATAGAAAAGAGATTTGCCAGAGACAACTTGAAACAGACCAAAAACCAGGGTAGGGTAGGGTGGGTGGGTGCCACATGTGTTCTTGCCAGAGTCAAAATAGGTCATGTGGTGAAGGACATAATGAGACCATTTATCTCTGATGTTCTTCAAGAGATAGAACATAATCACCGTAGTGTTTTCTACAATTTTAGTATGATATTTCTTGGGATGAATATTGTAGTTAACAAGTAAGGTGAGTATGCAGTTCTTGAGGTCTAAGGCTGAGGAGGGAAGGGTACACTTATTCCTATAGGGAAACTGAGGCTTCTTCAAGTATTTATGAATATCAAGGAGAGTGGGATCATATTGCTTGTAGAAGGCCCCAGGGTCAACTAGGTTGAAATGCTCAGGGTAGTCCTTCTTCTAGGTATCAATCACCTCAATACCCAAGAAAAAGATGTTCATGGTATCTTCAGAGATTTGGAATTTCTTCCCGACGATCATGGAAGTGAGAACTACTTGAGCATTAGGTGGGGGTATGAGTTTGTCATAAATCCATTGCAAATTAGCATAGAATTCATGAATTACTTTCGTGCTTGTGATGGAATTATTGTAGCACATGCGTTCGAAATACAAGGCAGAGAGGTGGTGATCATATAGCAACTCAGATACCTGATTGATAACCCTTTGTCTACATGGGTTTGAATAAAAAAGGGCATGAAACGAAAAGGGGTTCCTAGGAAGGAGCTCCTTGTACCTATTGAGAGCTCATTGGAGACAAAGAAGGTATCATCGAAGGGTATGAGATGTGAGTTGGAAGAGGAGGATGGTTCTCCACTGGGGCCACTCTCTTTCTTATGTTGGATGCCATGGAGATGAAATGTGAGAGTGGAGAGAGCAAAAACAAGTAAAACACCACCACAAACCATCCACACACCTAGGGTTGATGGGAAATAGGTCAAGGAAGGTCGATTGAGGTCGAACTAGGGCTACGAAGAGGAAGGTTGAGGCTAGGGTTGAGAGCGTGAGGGAGGTAGAGTTTGGATCCGTCAATTTTTCTCTAGTTGAGAGGGAGAAAAGTCTTCCAAACCTAACTTATGTTTGCTCCATCCCGGCCATCGGTCAAGTTCTATGACTCAGAGACTTGACCGATCGACTCTTTAAGAAAGCTCTCAGCCACTGATCGGTCGAGTTGGCAACTCGACCGATGGTCCACCTGAACCAACATTAGAAATTCTAATTTCTAGCCATTAGAGTGCTAATTATATTCATTTTTCAGTCCATTTTGCATTTGAAACATACTTAGGCACATATCACTCATAATTGGGTACTACTTTGCGATAAAACAAGCATTTGCAAAAAATACCCAAAAATAAGAGAAAAACAAGACAAAAAGAACATGAAAAACTATTTTTTAGCATATTAGCAAGCAATGATGATCAAAATATAAGCAAATCATATAGGATAGATGACAACTAGATAGAAGGCATATCAAATTCATTCAAAGCATTTATGAGCAGTTTAGATCTAATAAAGTTAAATTGCCCTCTAGCTAGAGGTTTAGTGAATTCTGTGTCCACATGCATGATATATATATCCTTTTTGGCAATGTGATCATGAAGAAAATTATGACGAGCCTCTATATGCTTAGCTCTACTATGCTATATAGGATTATATGACATGTTAATTGCACTAGTATTATCACAATAGATAGGAGAAGTATCAAAATGAATGTTAAAGTCTTAGAGCATTTGATTCTACCATATGACATGGGCACAACAACTCCCGACTGCAATGTATTCAACCTCAGTGGTTGATAATGTCACTGTGCTCTATTTCTTGGAGAACCAAGACACCAAGCATGGTCCTAGGAGAAAGAAAGTATTAACTATGCATATTCTATCAATCAAGCATCATGTGTATCCGCATCACTATAAGTCGTTAGAGTAAATTCCCTTGACTTGGGATACCATAGTCCAAAATTTGGGGTTTTGGCTAAGTACCTTAAAATCCTCTTAATAGCTATAAGATGTGATTTCTTGGGATTTGCTTGAAAGCAAACAAATAAGCCAATACTAAACATTATATCAAGTCTAGAGGCAGTTAAGTAAAGTAAACTTCGAACCATACCTCTATAGAGCTTCTCATCTACCTTCTGATCTTCATCTTTATCAAGTTTGGTGGTGTTTGACATGGGTGTGTCCATCGACTTGGTATTCTCAATTCCATAGATGTTAAGTAGCTTACTTGTGTACTTGACCTAGTTGATGAAGTTCCCATCTTTAGTTTTCTTGATTTGAAAGCCGAGGAAGAATGTGAGCTCACCCATCATACTCATCTCAAATTTACTCTGCATAAGATCACTAAATTCTTTGCAAAGATCAAGGTTAGTTCCACCAAAAATGATATCTTCAACATACATTTGAATGATAAGAAAATTGTTAGAAGTGTGCTTTACAAACAAGGTAGAATCTACTTTGCCTATGATATACCCATGATCTAACAAAAAGTTCTTTAATTTCTCATACCAATCTCTAGGTGCTTGTTTGAGTCCATAGAGAGCTTTTTGCAACAAATAAATATGGTTAGGTAAACTATCATGTTCAAATCCCAGGGGTTGTGCAACATACACTTCCTCCTCAATTTTACCATTCAAAAATGCACTTTTGACATACATTTGGTAAAGAAGAAAGTTTTTATAATTGGCAAAAGCAAGAAACATAAGAATGGACTCTGGTCTAGCTACAAGTACATATGTTTCATCAAAATCTATACCTTCCTACTGATTATAGCCTTGAGTCACTAACCTTGCTTTGTTCCTTACTACTTTGTTGCTTTCATCTTGCTTGTTGCGGTAGACCCACTTGGTGCCAATGATCTTTCTATCACTTGGTCTTGGAACTAGGGTCCATACTTTGTTCTTTTCAAATTGCTCCAACTCTTCTTGCATGGCTAGGATCCATTCCTTATCTCCAAGAGATTCTTTGATGTTCTTTGGCTTGAGTTGTGAGATGAAGGCACTGTTGGCTTGTTCTTTGTTGAATGCAGACCACATCTTCACTCTTTCAAATGGATTGCCTCAAATCATCTATTTTGGATGATTCTTTGCAAATGGGGGAGTTGGATCCTTCTTCTCTTCTTCTTGAATGACCACCTCTTTCCCTTTTGGGTGATGTTGAGTTCTTTTAGAATATGAATTATCTCACCTACAACATCATCATTTAGAACAATATATTTTGGAAGAGGGGGGTTAGTCTTAATAAACTTAACATTTATTGATTCTTCTACTTTAGCAAGATCAACAGTAAACACTCTGTAAGCCTTGCTAGTAGTACTATATCCAAGAAAGAAATCCTTGTAAGATTTCAAATCGAACTTGTCGAGAGAATCTTTCAAATTCAAAACAAAATAAGGACATCTGTAAACATGGAAATACTCAATAGAAGGCTTCCTACCATGCCATAGCTCATACGGGTTTTTTCTTTAAAGAAGGATGTGTAAAAACTTGATTTTGCACAAAACATGAGGTAGTAACTGCTTCGGCCCAAAACATCTTTGGAGTGTCATACTCTAAAAGCATGGTCCTAGCCATCTCCTGTAGTGACCTATTCTTCCTATCGACAACCCCTTTTTGTTTAGGTGTTCGAGATGAAGAGAAACTATGTGCATACCCAGATTCTTCACAAAAGCATTCAAAAAATCATTTTCAAATTCTCCCCCATGATCACTACAGATGGAAAAGATCCAACAAGAAGCTTCATTCTCAACTAGTTAGCAAAAACTAGAGAAAACATCAAGCGTATCACTCTTGGAAATGAGAAATAAGGACCAAGTATATCTAGAGAAATCATCGACAATAATAAGGAAATAATTGGAACCACGAAGCGATTGAGTTCTCATTGGTCCAAATAGTTCAATGTGAAGAAGTTCAAGATCTCTCTTGGTACTAAGGACTCCTTTGGATTTGAAGGAGGACTTGGTTTGCTTTCTTTAAGTACAAGGTTGGCATTCCTCATCCTTTTCAAAATCCAATTTGGGAAGTCCCCTGACCAAGTCCTTTTTACTCAACTTCTTTAACTGATGCATATTTACATGACCAAGCTGACGATGCCAAAGAGAAATATCATTCAAATTGACTACTAGGCATCTACCAACAAAAAGATTAATAGAGTCAAGCACAATTAGATAAAGATTACCACTTCTAGTTCCCTTACATATGACTTGATAGGTGAGGAAATCTAGAATCAAGCATTCAAAAGAAGTAAATATCACAAGGTAACCATTATCACATAATTTACTTACAATTACTAAATTGTAATGTAGGCCATCCACAAAAGAACATTCTTGATACACAATGATTCACCTACATCACCCTTACCTTTAACCTTACCTTTCTTGTTGTCCCCAAAAGCAACTGAACCTCCTTTCTTCTTATTGAAGTTGTTGAAATGGCTTATGCCACCTGTCATGTGCTTAGTGTAGCCACTATCAACAATCCATCTACATTTTCCTACAAGAAAGGAGAGTGTCAGTTCCCAACTCAAACTTTGGGATCTAGAGTTAGTTTGGGGACCCATTTCATCTTTGGTTTGGTCCCCTTAGGCTTGTAAGAACAATAAGTAGAATAATGATCATCACATTTGCAATGAGAACAAATCATAGGTCTCTTAGTGATAGAAGATTCTCTAATGAAAAAGGAGTTTTTCTTACTCCTTTTCTTACCTTTGACTTTGTTCTTTCCCTTTGGTGCTCCCCCTATAAATCCCAAACCACTAGTACCACTTTGTTTGGTAGAATGGTAAATGATTTCATTAAGGGAGTTTTTCCCTTTGAGGAATTTTTGCAGAAAGGCTCTAAGTCTATGATTGTCATCATTAAGAGATATGATAGTAGAAGACAAACTAGCAAGATAATCTCTAGCATGAACAAGGTTGGCCTCCAAACAGAGGGCTTTAGTTAAAAAAGAATCTTTCTCAAGAGAAATAGAAGCAATATCATTACTAGGAATGATAGGTCTAGAAGATAAATCATTAACTTGACCAAGAAACCTAGAATTTTCATATTTAAGCACTTGAATTTCGTTAAGATAAACATCCCTCTCATCCCTATGAGGATCAACAATGAGATTAAATTCATCATTTTTAGTTTTAAGTGTTTCAAGCTCATTTAGGTACTTTTGGTTATCTTCCTTAAGAGTTTCAATGTTCTTAAGGTAAATACCATTCTCTACTTCAACTCCCTTGTATTGGAGCTCAAGATCAAGATATTGGCCTTGTAAGTTATCAATTCTATCAAGATGAGTTTTCTCATTTAGCTCAAGAATTTCAAGTTTAGCATACAAGTCATCAATACTTTTTCCTAACCTTTTTCTTTTAGATTTACATTTAGCAAAAGAAGAACGGGTAGAAACAATCATATCAATAATAATTTCTTTGGATAACTTATGCAAGCTTACCTCACTTACCTCACTAATTGTTTCACTAGTAGAGGCCATGAGTGCAAGGTGGCACTCTCCATCTTCTTCAGAGCTAGAGCCACTTGAGGATGATTCCTCCCAAGCTGCATGAGCTACATTCTTGTGTCTTTTCTCCTTCTTTTCCTTCCTCTTATACTTTATCTCCTTCTTGTACTCTTCCTCCTTCTTAGAGCTACCCTTGTGGTGTGACTTTCTTGATTTAGGACATTCACTCTTGTAGTGTTTCTTTTGTCCACACTTGTAGCATCTAGGAGTAGAGGAGGAGAATTGCTTTCCCTTGAAGTGCTTGCCCTTGGTGTAGTTGGCTTCATGCTCACTAGGGCCATCATCTTCACTAAAGGAGGATGGAGATGTCCAATAAGCAAGTTGTTGTTGAAGGATGACTGCCTCCACTTGTGCTTTGAAAGCACTATCTTTGATCTTCTTGGACTCCTTCTCTTCTTGCTTGGCTTCTTGTTATTGCTTGTTAAGCCTTGGCTCATGAGCCTGGAGGTTGCCAATGATCTCTTCGGTTGGGATGTCACTAAGGATCCACACTTCTTCAATGGAGGTCACCTTTGACTCCCATATTTTTGGTAGAGTCCTCAAGATCTTGGAGTTGATTACACCTCCATCCAAAGTGTTGCCCAAAGTATCTCGGCCATTGATGATCACATTGAGCCTAGAGTACATCTCCGCAATCCCTTCTTTCTTGTCCATCTTGAAGTTCTCTAGATGACTGTTCAATATGTATATCTTAGCCTCCTTGACTTGCTTTGTGCCCTCATAGGTGATGCAAAACTTATCCCAAATGTCATAGGTAGTATCTCATGATGAGATGCGGTTGAAATCCATTGGGGTAAGGGATGCACGCTTATGTCTTTGGCATTGAGCTGGGCTTCTTTTAGTGAAACTTCATTCCATGTTGAAACATCTTCGATTGGTTCCTTGTATGGCGTGGCCATCACCTTGCACATATCAAAGTTCATCCCTTGAAGGTAGAACTGCATATGCCTCTTCCAATAGAGGAAGTTGGTTCCATAAAAGACTGGAGGACGCATGGAGAAGCCTCCCTCTAGGTTGAGGGAACCAAGTAGGTTGTCACCTACCTTTTAGTTTGGTGGGAGATTGTTGGAGAAGATCCTTGGCACTGATACCACTTGTTGGATCTAGGGCTCTAGAGGGGGATGAATAGAGCTTAAAATTCTCACAACATAAGTTAGACCTTCAAATTATATAAATCAAAACCAATAGCTTAAGAGCAATTTGAAGTCCTAACAAAGTAAGCATAGCAAGGATGAGAGAAATTGAAACATGCACTTAGACAAGGTGGTTTAGAGTGGTTCCACTCTCCAAACTAGGAGAGAGTCCTCAATCCACTACCTAGAGAGGTCAACCTATATGCAATCCATGTATACTTATATTCATTCATAAGAGATACAAGGAGACCACCATACATCCAAGGACTTACCTATTAAAGACAAGATTCTTCCACCTACACAAGGACTTACCCACTTGACCAAGATGTCTTCAGCCTTCAACAAGGACTTACCCACACTTGCATCAAGTCTTTGGCCTTGAAGGGATTTTCCCACTATTCTTGAATCTTCACCTTCCCTTCTCCTTCATCTGGAGAATATCTTCACCTCTTCTTCAACCTTGAAGAAGAACATCAACAACTTTACCATCACTCAGAGTAGCTTGCTTCAACCTTTTCTTCTTTGAGAAAGGGGGTAGGGAAGATGCAACGGAATAAGAGCTTTCCAAGCACATGGAGGTAGCTCTCTTACAACTAGCCTAACTCACTCATAATCATGAAATGATTTGTAAATGAGAGAGAGAAAGGGGTTCAAGGAGTTGCAACACACTCAACTATAGAAAGAACTTAGAATAGCATGAATGAGCAAACTTGGAATGAACTCCAAGGGGTCCTATTTATAGACGGGGGTGTTTCCTTGAGTCTGGGATCACTTAAGGGTGAAATATAGCCATTTTCCAAGTTATAACAGATTTATTCTCGCTCCAAACAACTCTCCAACAATTATAATCACTTTTTCTACATTTTCCGTATAGTACATTTGGTCGAGTTTTAATAAAAATAACTCGACCGATCCACTAAGTGACAAAGCCAATTTTCAAACTATCGGTCGAGTTTGTCCTGGGAAACTCAACCGATGAGTCAAAATTAGTTTTGCTTAGTTGATCGATCAATCAAGTTCTATGAGTGTGCAACTCGATCAATTGCTCATCTTATGAAAATCCATGACTGGATAGGTTGAGTTTCCAACTCGACCAATAAACAACCTGTGACAAATTTTCGAAATTGACTTTTGAGTGTTCAAATGTTGGAATTAAGTGTCTCTGATTTTTTCTCATCTTAGTTACAAGTCATATCATCAATACAAGTGATTAAAAAATTAATCTAAGGTCATTTGGAGCGATTTCCCAAAATGTGCACTTGCATTACTTTTGACTTGAACTTGGACAAGCTAGGGATTGTGTAATTTGATTGTTTTCATGTTCCTAAAACCTAAAATCAATCTTGAACAAACATATTAGATACATAGGAATGGAATGGTTAAGTCATTATCAAAATCTGGGCAATGTATAACTCTCAAGTCAACATTTTCCTTGTACAATTTGAAGGATTTCAAATGTGTTCTTATTTTCTCCATGTAAGATCTTCTTTCCTAAACTAGTTTTCAAGTTATTTATCCTTTCTCTCTCTCTAACCATGGCCTAGTTTCATGGCGTCTCTTGTTGGAAACTCATGAATGTGGATGAAGGGCTTCCTCTTCTTCTCTTCCTGTCTTAGATACACTTCATTCTTGGATTTTGGTGAACCAAGCTTAGTGAATTGTTATTGATATCCAAGTTTCCCCTCTTAGACTTTGGTTTCTTCTCTACCAAGTCCATTGATATAACTCTTAAAGAAGTTCTTTCTTACTTTCTACATGCATGACTGTAATCTTACTTTAGAAATTCATAAATGCTAAGAGATGTTTTTAAGCACTATTTTACATAGTAAGATGACAATACAAATTCTTTATTTAATTGGACTCCATGAACAATTTCTGATGTTTAAGTGAACCTTTGTTTAAATATGCAAGGTCTGAAATTCGAACTTATAATTTAATGGCTCTTAAAATTGTTAGTCTTATAGATACTTGTACCCAATACAAAGGGAATATGACCCATGTATTATTCCTTGCTATATGATTGTTGTCCTATGTAAACTTTAGAATATGTAACCACTATTATCGTTCTAAAATGATGGTTGGACGAACCCTACTACTTAATATATCTCATCCATAATAGGTTTTGAACACCTGATTGTTTATTTCTTAGAAATATCATAACTTTTACATCCATTAGATCTTTTTGATAAAAAAATTGGGTATTGTCTTTATTGTGACTCATTAATCTCTCTGTAAAGTTTCAAATGATGGTGATACTCCTACATGAAGAATTTACTATTTTGGGGCTAAGTTCTCTAATGAACTTTTACATGTCCGAATTTGTGGCTTGATTCTCTTAACAACCTAGGATGGATACCTATGCCTGGATGGAGTGATAAGAAACTATTTTATATGTTTTAAATCGTCTAAAGTTGCAAACCCCAAATTGTTTTGTAAGATCCTTTAGGTGTTTGTATTTAACTTGATTGATGTAGAAAAATATATTTAACCAGATTAAGTAATCAAGTGTAACATTAACCATGTAGTGCCATGTGACCATAGATATATCTCAGTGTCAAAATTTGTTGAATTGTGAAATGAGTAATCTGAAAGGATTTTAGAGTCATATATTGTTGAATATATAGGGATGCATAGAGGCTATATCCTTGCCATATGATTCTAAGGTTTAGAGAGTAGTTGAAGTTGTGTCTCAAATGTTGATGTCATAGAGAGGAAGTGTGGTTGTAACTCAGTTTTGAGGGTATATGCCCTTGTTTCTGGTGTTGTAGCATGTGTACCCAAAATGGACCTGGCTATTTTAGTAGTTGGGCCAATGTGCCACTATAGTTGTTACTCGTACTATTTGAGGGGAAGAGTTTTTTAGGATTTCAACCATCCTAGATCTTAAATAGAGCTGATTGTGACTTCACAATAGTCAGCTAGTAGTTTGAGTGGTACACCTCAAACTACCTAGGGCTTAATAAAATATGTAATTCATCCGAGTAGTAAACCTGTTAGGACTCTTTGGAAAATCACTTTCAATGGTAATTATTGCTTTTTTTGTGCTAATACTATATTAGAATCATATTGTAGCAAGCCCAAGTAACTATACATGTAACTTTAACTGTGATGGATCATTTTACGTAAACTACATAGTAATTCAACTCTATAGTACTATCCACCTTAACCACTTTAGTTACATTATATGCTTGTAAGAATAAATGTTATTAGAGGTTATATCATATTGCTGGGACATGTGTCTCACCTCTTGGGTTTCCAAACCCTTTTTAGGCGATCAGAGGCACAATCAGACATGTTGTTATGACCGTATCTGAGCTTAATTAGTAAACTAGGGTTTACCTAGATGATTATATGCTTAATTGGATTGATCATTTCTTAAATATAATTAATGATGATAATTCAATATGATGTTTTAAACCTAATAAGAACATTAAATGTTCTATTATTTGAGAAATTAGGGTTTGAGAAATATAAACTCTAGTTGGCTGAAATTAGGGTTTTGATGGTACATGAGTATGGAATTTGATCAAGATAGCAGTACTGTAAATAATTTATCTTATTTTCTATGTAATTTTGATTTAATTTAAATTTGGATATAATATTTATAACTCAATCGAGCATTTCAGTGAAAAATATCAGAATTTTTGGATGTTCTTTGAAAGTCATTCTCGGTCGAGATATACTTCAACCGACCATGCTGACAGAATGTTGTTCAATAGTATATTGTTTGATTTTTAATTATTTATTATTAATTCCAAATTGTCTGAAATTTTAAATGGTCATCTGAAACTAAATTACAAACAATATGTAAAATTTTCATACTTTTTGGATACATTTAGACCTTATCAGTAGACAAATTACAGTAACTAACATTTATATAGAATTCTGGGTAGCAGTGCACTATTTGATTTTTAATTATATAATGAGAGCTTGGGATGATCTCAAATTTTAAATTAAGATTATTAACTAAATTATACAAAACATTATTAATTATCATAATTTTTGGAGAAGGCTTGATCTCTGAAATACACGAATTACAAAAACCTTTTTATGACAGAAAAATCTGCTGAAATAAGAAAACGTTTAGTGAGGGGTCAAAGTGCAATTGACCCAAGAAGCTCAATTGCTCTATATGATCATCCTAACACACAAGGAGCTCTCATAATGCTTGTTTCAATCTAGAAAAATGAAATCCTAGAGAGAGGGAGAGTTAGGGTTTGAGAGGAGAAAATGATGGAGATGCTGACCTAGGGTTTTGCGGTCTGAGGAATGATGAAATCATGTAAGTTTAGCTTCTTTGGATATAGTTTCATGGTGAATCTTCTCTCACATGTCAAAATTACATCCCTCCTCTGATTTGATCCAAAATAGTATCAAAACTTCCCCTTTTCTCACTCTTTCTTCATAATTCCTCATTTCTAGGGTTTCCGAGTTGAAAGGAAGAAGAATCGAGTGAATTGCTAGGGATTTGGTATGGATTTGAGATTTTCAGATGTGGGATATGTTTTTAAGGTGTTTTCACACCTTAGGGTGAGTGGGAACTTCCTTTAAATAGTATATTGCACGAAAATTGGTTAAATCATCCATAATCTTTAATTGCTTAGTATGCGTCTACAAACCCTGAATTGTCTATTTGATCTAAGTTGTTGCAAAATGATATGAAATGGATTCTTCCTATATTTGTTTGAATTTAAGATGATAAATTCATATTATAAATGTATACAATACATCCTAATGAGAATTCCCTAAGTATTTGCAAAGGTTATATGAGTAAATTGAAATATAGGGAATTTGTCTGTCACTGAAATTGCTGTATAATTAAATAGAGAAATTTGTTTATATGGATCCCCTTGGTTATAAATGATTGTTTATCTGAATGCTTAGTACATATATGTCAGATACTATTTTGGATTTCATGTGATGTGAATAGTGGTTGCTTGATATCTTTATAAAGAGGGTGAAGCTCTATATGACTGGAAAGTTGGAAATTTGTGAATAAATATGGTGAAATCCATTTGAAGTGGTTTTCTTGGCATCATAGACTCTGTTTATGCAATGATATTCTTGATTCATAATATCTCAATGAATGGCATGGAAAACCCTAATTTAGCTCAATTCGAGGATTTCATACATATGTTGATTGTATATGACTTTTTGAAAGCAATCTGTATTTAGTGGATGTTTATGACACATTAAATCCTTATGAGAGCCATGTGATAAGTGAATTAGGTAAATGAAACCTTAAGGATAGGGTGTTCAATGAATTAAGCATTTGATTACCATGTTCTCAGTATGAGATGCACAACCCATGATTTGGGTTGATGTGCATGTTTTCCAAGAAAGTGCAAATAATTTATGGGTGCAAATGATGATTACTCGTATGCCAAGCAATTAGCTCTTATCAGTATATTAAGATGTTTAATTGCATGATTATAGTGTATAAGTGCCAAATGGACATGCATTATGTTTATTTAAGAAATTTCAATTTGTCTGCATGTATGGTATATGGATTACTCAGTAAATTACAATGTTTTTGAGTATACTGCTCTGTCAGGTCTAGAATGATACTCATGTTGTGATTTGAACTATAATTAAATACACAAGATGCCATAGAAATACCAGAGTCAAGTATAAGTAAGAAAAAGGTTCAACATAGTAAGAGTTTTCTAGGATATAATGAAATTATAGATTCAAGGGCCCTGACACTGTAGAACCCCTATGTGAGGTCTGTGCCTTAGGGGTGAAACGACCTAACCCTTGAAGTGTCCAGTATACGAGGGTCGGAATGTGCTATCAGGTGGCACGGGGGATGAAGCCTAGTGGAAGTATCCTTAAATTATAGGTTGCAGTGTCCAACATCAACTAGAAGTCCTGGTGGCACTAGAGTACAGAAAAAGCCAAGAGGTGGCTTGACTCTCCGCCTGTGTGCTTAGGTTAGAGGAGTCCAGTTTAGGCCAGAGAGCCATTTCCCTATTGCAGACCAAGAGAGTAGTCAGACTTAGCATTTCCCAGGTATGCCCGCTAAGTCTTGTGTGGTGTGATCGTAGTGCACTACGAGTCTTCATATGTAGAGTACACTGCATATGATCAGGGCATAATAAAATGAATGAGAGGTCAAACAAGTGTGTACAATTATTCAATTATTCTTTGTATGCTTCTAAATTATTAGTTCTCTTTATGATTAATCAAACATTTCATATATTGATTCACTCTTATAGATATCTAGAGTATCCTGCCATATTTATGATTGTCAATTATTAGACTCTTTAAAGCTTACTGCTGTTATAATTGATATAAGTTGCTCAAAAGTATATATATAATTATATCAGTGCTTTAGATTGTTTCTTTGAAGTACTCATTCACTGAGCGAGTAGTCTCCCCCTCTACTCAAAATTTTTAGGGAAATGACATAGACTTGAAGAAGATATCATTATATCAGAGTAGATCTGCCACAGGAGTGAAGTCTGAGTATAGTTAAGTTCAGTCAGTCCCTACCACTCTAGGTCCTTGTATAGATGTGAGAGAGTTGTAAATGATGTTTTGTATGTTGTTTCCTTAATAAGAGAGAATGCAAATGATTGTCATGTCGTATGTACATGAAAGTGTGAGAAACATAATGAATGTATGGATGTGTATCATTAGTGCTGAGATTACATTAGAGAAACAAAAGTTTAATTCTCTTGTAAAGTTAGTTTATGTGGTTCAATGTGAGAAAACAAAGAGTTTGAAAAAGAAGAAAAAGTTAAGGGTGATCTTTATATTACGTTAAATCCTCAATTTATACCCTAATCTCATGATTAGTGGTAATTGTGAGATCGGGGTGTATCACATGTGGTGATGAGGAGTCTTAGTTTGAAGATTAGTAGAGTTTGAGGGGTTGGTTTGTTTGTTTAGAGTCCTAAAGCCAACCCTGTACTCTCAGGGCCAAAAGGGGGATTTGTTTATGATGTACACTGACTTGAAATAATTTTTATATGCCTTGAGCATTTTAAATGTTGTAATTATCTGGACAACATCTTTTGTATGAAGGTTATGGTTGTGTCCAATGAACTCATGTAAAGGTGCCTTCTATGGATATGGATGTGAAGTTGGGCCTTTTTGTAAATATTTCTTATGAAATATAATTTTTTTATTCAATTTTATTCTATACCTTTTTGGTAATATGATTAATCAGTGTTTGATCAGTGTATTAGTTTTGAGTAATCTCATTTAGCATGTTGGCTTTTCATATTAGGTGGTATTAGAGTGTAAGGTCTACCGAGTCTATAAGGACATGTGACTTGGGTTGTTGTCTCTTCTCTTACGTATCGACCATGGTTGTTGGGTCATGGTAGATAGGTCAAACTATGGAACTTTAGGAACTCCATCTACTCTTGCTTGCCTCTTGGCACCACCTCCTGGTGCAACAACACTACTCTCAACATGTTCTTCATGTTCTCCAGACATATGTTTTCCTTCTTCTTATTCTTCTTCCACATAAGTAGAAGTTATGATCAAATATGTTAGATGGTATAAGAACAAACATAAACCCTAGTCCTATGTCCCTGTAGATTCAGCGAATCTAGAGCTCTGATACCAACCAAACTGTGACACACCAGTCACACCAAAGAGAGATTACTCAAAACAAAATGTGAAATTATCATATAACATCCATATTACCACAAAATTGGGCAAATTAAAACCAAACTGACATGACCATCTCAAGCAGAAACATATACATCATAGTTCACAAACTGTGCCATATGTATAAATATATCACATTGCAAAGTCATTACATGTCATTATAGAGTGGTTGTCTTGCCACATACCTGATACAAGAGATAACATATTCACATATGTATATGCAAGCCATACATGTACAACCATGCTATACTGATAAAAACCTTGCATCTATGTACAATATCTACAAAACACCCCCAAGGACCTAGGAGTATAGGGATGACACATAGGACTCTACTACAAAATACTAGTGGCATATTCAACCTTCAAAAGATAATGTTCTCCTTGCTTCTCTTCCTCAATCACACGATCTCTACCACATCATGCAGGACCACCTAAAAGATGTGCAAACCCACAGGGTGAGACCAATGTCCCAGTGAGAGATATAACTCTCCACCAACAACTATTGTAAACACAAATAGATACATAGCAGGTTAAGAACTAAGAGCATATTCAGCTAAATGAATAATTAAGACTTCTTATACTGATTAGGCAGATTAAGTAGCTACAACTGATTAGTAGAACATCATATACTTTTTAAAAGGGATATGAAGAACATGTATAACCATTATCAATTAAAAAATATAAGAAACAACACAAGGCATCAACCAGGGCGAGTCGTGTTAGTCCTAAGCAGACACACTACACAGATGTGTTACATCTTTTATTTTTCCCTGAGGATTTGAGTCGTACCACCCAAATCCAGCTTACCACTAATAATTCAAAATCAATAACATACAAGATCTATGGAAGATTCAGAATATACAATCTCACCTCCACCTCCTGGTCAGTATAAGAGACACCACATAGACATAAAAATAAACTACTACCAGTGACAGTCAAGCTAAAAATATCGAACCCGCCCTTGTACAGGTCACGACGCTATACACTAGGGTATGTAACCCTACCACCAAGGTAAAACTTTAGTTGTCCTCCGAAATCACATCACATAATATAATCACTAGGACATGACCACTTCCATGCAATAAACACTTGGGATCTAGATGACAAGGATATCTCCAAGAACCCCGCATACGCAACAATATGCACTATGAGTTTCCAGTGGGAAGACTTGTTTCACCATCCAACAAGTTTTGATGCCAGAATGAATCTATGGCATAGGGAAACTGCATGATTAGGGTTTCACTTGATTAGTGATGCCAATTGAGTATCTTTTATAGTGCATAAATCAAGTTACAACATACAAATCCTAAACAGATTCTGCAAAGATAAGGGTGGATTGCAACATTAGAAAATACAAAACGTCTTAAGCATAAAGCTAATAACATCACCACATGATATGTCTCACTACCACAAACAAGGCTATCAACATTGTCACATCACTACAGGATAAAAAATCCCTCATTACATCACTAGAGGATATCACCTCAAAATAGGCACTAAGCCCTAAGGTCATTAGACCATTCTCGTAGTTCCTACAAGAGAGCATTATCAGTATGTCACCATGCCTCATCAAGGCTCATAGTCACCACATATGTGTCACACACATGAAACCACATTAATCATTAGTCATGATGCTCATTCATCCTGTATATTAGGTTACAACAAGTAGAGATAGGAATACTACATACCATGCTAGTCACTTAAGCAAGATAAGCATTACGCCATGTACTCAAGGATTAGGGTTATGGTTTCTCATAGTTAGCCAATTAGGGTTTCCATAATAGCACTTAACATCATACCCTATAGATAATCGCTTCCCACATTCTTGGAACACATTAGGTTAGGCATCATTACCATAATTAATTGATCATGTAACCAACCAAGGTGTAACAACCAGGCAAGCTAACATCACTTCTAGCAACCGAAACACCTCAATATGGAGCGACCATCAAAGCCATACAAACATAGCAACCGCTTCAACCATGCATAATGACCATTTACAAAATGTAGCGACCACATCAAAAGAAACGTTGAGATTGCAACACATCATCCATGTAGTGACTGCAACACTAAGGACCACCATATATAATGACCACACACACTATTACATGTAGCAACCCCAAGGTAGGTGCTTTATGTGTAGCGACCACAACATCAACACTACATGTAGTGACCAAACGAGGAAGAACAACTCACTTTGACCAACTTGAAGATACCCTATGAGTAGAGACTGCAACACACTACTCCAAGTGAGGCGACCACTACACACCATGTGTAACGACCCCACTTCCCGGTAACCCCCAATTAAGGGAGACCGGAAGGTCAGAGCCGTTATTCAATTAACAGGATCAAAGGTTTGACAAATAATCAATAACAATTAATAAACTTTACCAACTAAACTGAAAACTGGTATAAAATAAAACTTTGTTTACCTTTTAAAATCTTGGATTTCTAATCTTCTATCCATGATGATACTAATCTAACTAATCCTCCTGTGCACGTTACTTCTCTTTTAATTCCACATATGCCACCTTACTATTTGTTCTTTTCATTTGTACCTAAAATGCCGACAAACAAAACGTCGGTCAGTGAGAAGCTGGTATGTGGGGGAAACAATAATCATGCAACTACAATAACAAAGTAATCAACCAATTATCATTTAACAGCCAAGATTACATTTTAAACCATACAACTCAATCCTTTCCTATCCCCTATCTCTGTGCTGTCCCTGCAGTGGACTGAGATCCCACCTCTCTCTAGGTAGATCCTTATTAAACCCTGCATGATCCTACCTAACAGGTAGACCGCTATCTAGGGTTGAGTCTCATGGCACTACCCATAGGTAGTCCAATCTCTAACTCAATGTGACTTGATGGACCTACCCCATTGGTAGCCATTTACTAAGTCATCCAATGACCTGATGGGCCTACCCCATTGGTAGCCACTTACTAGGTCAACTCATTAAGCTACAGAGGGGACTAGGATTTGAGCCAGTAGGCATATCTCTTATGTGATAGTCATATTCACATTATACTTTGCATGAATTAAATACATCCAATAGTTTAATTCAAGCCACGATGGAAACATCGATAAAAACCCGGAAAACTAATTCAGGTAGTCATAAGCGTAACCACATACCTGATTTGATGAGTCATGTAGATTATAGAACATATACTTCATGTTTATACAATCAAGCCAATCAACAGATCCAAGAAAGTAATTCAATCATCACATAATTCCTGAAAAGAATATGTACTCTACTGTTACACACTTCATCAAGAATCTACTCTATTAACTTGGATTCACTTTCAATGGTTTCTTACATCCATTTTAGGGTTTCATTTTGAAATTAGGGTTTCCCTTCATCTTTTACCATATTAAACCCTAATTTTATGCTATTACTCAAAAACCCTAGTTATCTTATCTATTCTTCAGTATTAAGGTTATCTCAACAACATATAACCCTATTTCCACATTTAAAGGCACATTACTCATCAATTAATTTCACCAAACTTCTTTTACATTAAAGTCACTATATTTACCCCTTTTAATTCATGACAAGATCATTATGTGCATTTATCATTAATTCAAAGCTCATTAGGGTCTAATTAACATAGGAACTCATTTTGTCATCATTTCTACCTTTTATTCATGAAAAGACCCTAATTACTACTTTTAGGGTATTTATCCAGGATTAAGGACTTTCATATACCAAAAAACCTAGAACTATCATTTAACAATCATATTTTCACAAATTTCAATCTAAATATGATCTTATCTTCTTTTACCCTAAATTAGGGTTTCTAAATTATTTAATCATTCTCATATGAGGTATAACCCTAAATCATGCAATTCTACATTTAGATCAGGTTCGAATCTAACATTATCATTCAACAGGTTATTAACACTTCAATTAACCCATTAAGCATCTTAGATTCAACCTTTAATTACAAATAGGGTTTTTAACTCCATCTTTAATGCACTTTTCATCATCATATAGTACTTTTGAAATTAGAAACGAAATCAATATTTGATAATATTTTTAATGGATTCCTCTCGTTCTGAGGATCAATTTTCATATATTAAGTTCCTTCATCCAAGCTATGGTTCATTAGTTACGAATTTTGCAAGAAAAACACTTACTCGTCCAATCTGGAGATGCCACGTAGCCAACTCCATGCAACTTAGGTGCCCAAACTGGAAACATAATTAAAAGTCGAAAATACCCCCGACGTAAGTGAGCCGCACCTCAGTTGGTGGAGGGAAAATTTGTCCAACGCCTTTTGCTTCATCTTCAAGCTCAGGTTGCCGTCGAGCGCAGCCCTAGGCACGACCTGGGCGGCTCGTCCTCTCCTTCTGGGACCAAGCAAGAAGCCGCCCACCCTTGCCCTAGCCCCACAGACCTCTGCCGTACTTGGGGCACCGCCCAGTGCACTGCCGAGGTGGCTTGGTCAAGGACAAATCACCCCCTGACCTGCAGCAGGTGAAGCAGCAGTTCGGCTGCTGCTGTGCCTTGGTTGAAGTGTGGCCATGATTGCAACGTAGCTCGAGGGCGCCGTGGAGCATCCAGGGGTCGATTCCACCTACTATGGCCGTCTCATGACTACCCGATCCCGTTGCTCATCTTAGCTAGGGTTTACAGTCAAAACAAGAAGAAGAAGAGGAAGAAAAAGGGCGTACGTGGGATCTCTCCCTCCTGGACTCTGCCCAAAGCTCTATCTCCTTTTATAGAGGGTGAAACGACGTCTTAAGATGGTTAATATCGATTTGCCAAGTCCCTTTCCTATTAGGGAGTTTATATTCCTTCATGAAAAAAAGACAACCTTTCTCTCTCTCTTCTTTATCCTTTGGATATCCCCTATTTTATGGATATTCAAAATTTCCTCTTTATTTTCTTTATACTTGCTCTCTTTAACCCATTGGCCACGGATTTCTATTTTCCTTTAGTAGAAACTATTTTCTTTTTATCAATATCACGAAATTCATTAATAAAGCAACACATTATCCTCTTATTTTGCCTTTTTAGTATTTTCTCTTTCTTTCCTCTTTATTGGGACTCCTTGGATCCCAAGATACTCCATTATTTCGAAATTCTCTCATTGGATACTTATTATCCTTCTAGATGCATCATTATGCATTATTTCACATTACCTTGTTTATTTCTCATTTAATTATCTCTTTTTGAGGATTTCTTTCTATTTCTCTCTTATTTTCCTCATTGGCATTCCCTTTGAATATTAGCAACCTCATGGATACGAAATTTCCCCAAGAAATCTCATTTATACCTCTTTCCACTCATTTTCCACATTTCATCAATGTTTTCAATTTCTTTCTTCATAAAGATATACTTATTTAATCTTTTCTTTTCTTATTGCTTTATTTTTTCAACCTTGGACTCCTTCGTACCCAAGGAACCCAAGAGGCACGAAATCCTTTTTGGATTTGCCTTCTAGAGGTTTCTACATATTTCTTTTCTTAAAAAAAAATCAATTATCCTTTTACTAATTGAATTTCCTTGTTATTTGGGCCCAATAGCCAATAAAGCCCACAACACAATCATCAAGGCTATTGTAAATGAAAATCCATTTATTAAAAATAGATTATATCATTATTCGTTCAAATATCTTTAATAAGAGAAATTATATTTCTCTTCCAAAGGAACCCAAAATTTAGGGTTGTAACATCCTTCCCCTCTTATAAGAATTTTGCCCTCAAAATTCTATCAAGCAGGATACGCCTTTCATATGTCCATCCTGGCTCCCATGTGGCTTCACCCTTTCCATGGTGCTTCCCAAGAACCTTCATCATCTCATATTCTTCCATCTGAGTTCTTTCTTACCTTGGTATATCGTACCCTCATAGGTGACTGAGGACATTTTCAGCCTCTCAAAATGCTGAATAGGTTCAGGGTTCAACACATGGCTTGGGTACCTCACATAGTGCTCTAGATCGGACATCATGCAACACATCATTTTATCCTGAGGGGTAAGGCTAAACACAACCTTCTCCACCAATCCATCTCAAATGGACCCATATATCGGGGACTCAGCTTTCTCAGCTGTAGCTCAGAGGGGTCGGATTTTCACATTATATACTCCCATAGTGAATTGCATGTTAGTCTACTTTGCATCAACTCGTGACTCATGTCACCCTTGGGCGCTCTCTAGCCATTGCACGATCAAGCGACTTCATTTGCACACACTGTGGTTCTTTTCTGACCTTCGCGAGGCCTCCTGCACCAACATCATCATAATGAAGTGGTGACTGACACAACCTCCTTATAGAACTTCTTACATCCCGATAAAGGCTATGGTGGTTAACATCACATCTTTAAGAACTGTCACTCTGTATCAACCTGAAAATGCTCTCATCAGACCCTTTAGTCTGGATCATATTAGCCATTAGTTAGGGGTGATAAACTGTACTAACAACGAGTTCTTCATATACCTACTTCCATCGCATGGAAGTAAACCTTTAGATCATACTTAAGAACTTTTGAACTCGCATCATGGTGTAG
Organism: Alisma plantago-aquatica; assembly: GCA_963693085.1. Taxonomy (NCBI): domain Eukaryota; kingdom Viridiplantae; phylum Streptophyta; class Magnoliopsida; order Alismatales; family Alismataceae; genus Alisma; species Alisma plantago-aquatica. Next base: position 1,008,607,212 of record OY856410.1, on the reverse strand, counting down.
CTGAACTATATCTATCTTATAAGTAGTTCAATCGGATCTGTCTCTTGACAATACTCTATCTTCCTCATGTCATCTAGGTAAGGCGATATACCATAACCCATATTGCATCTTGACCTTCCTTGGTCTAGGGAAGACTTACTACAACACCCATAGTGATGAACTCCCATTCCCTCTCAGGAACTCTCTTTATCCTTTATGTCAAAGCACAGGGTTACTGGTGTTTGTCCCTTACCCTTGGCTTGCATGGCCATATACCACATGCAACTTTATCTTAGGTATTTAAAGTACCACCATCACTTATTATCTTGGTAGTACCATGGTACTACGTCATGATCTCTTGTATTGTCATGATTCCTTAAGATAGATTCCTTGGAAACCCTAATTAAACCGCTCTAGATGGGGTTTCATCACCTTCTTTTCCAAAGAAGTGCACTTGAGGTTCTACCACCATCCTTTCGTCGCATCAAGGACTAGACTGGCTAACCAAACAACTCTTAACTTTTCAATGTATCTTGTTACATCTGAGTGTTATCCAAACACCTCTCCTTTCCAAACTTAGGGTTAGCCAAACAACCTCTTCTAGACAAACTAGGCAGGTATATCTCAACCAGGGTATCCATTCCTACTTCACCTTCTTGTGTATTAGGTAACATTGAAGACATACACTTCCATGCATTTCACTTATCATATTACCTCCAACTCTATGTCTATCTCCATTAAGAACACCCTCTAATATCATCATCACGGTGATCAAAATCAACCTGGTATAACTTGTAAGTTCCACATATCTCAGGATAAAAACATCCTCATAAGGTGACTACCTCATTCCTCTTAGTCTTTGCAAACCATGTATCATTCACTTTGCCTGGGTATGTTATCTTCTCTATCCCTATTTCTCGTGGCGACGTTTCAACCTACATCATCTCTTATCCTTGGTGTATGGCATGCGTAATGTCCTATCTCTCACCCCCATAACAAGAGGAAATAAGCATTTGGCTGCAGTCCAAATACAGAGTTCTTCCTGTTCCAAGAGTAGAGATGGTACATCCCACCTTGCCAATACACCTTTACATCTAAGTTGCAACGTGCCACATATGTCTCTTCATCACAAACATCATGATATCAAACTAGTTCTTGAACCTACTGAGGTTTATATCCTTGGTCATCTCCTCTAGGTCTATAGGGTACCGACTCTTTTGGGGTCATCCCTCTTCCCTTATGCATCAAGAGAGTGCCCTACTCATCTGCCCTTTGGGTCCCATGAGTTCATGAAGGTGATCGATCTCCTAACCCATGGCCCTCAGACAATGATAGCTGTTACCTCCCGACCCTATGGTCATGTGCAACTGGGGAATTAGGCAACTCCTACTTTCATCGGTCTTATCCCTACCTGACCCTAGGATAGACTTAGGATTCTTCCATCATAGTACATGTTCACTTAGAACCTTACCCAAGCCTTCATCATCTCTCTTTCTACATTCATGGGCTAACTTTCATCCTTTCATCGGGATCATGGCAACCTTCCTACCTTGGTCAAGCCCTATACCGGTTACCTCCATGGTAACACATTCACATGCAATTAGAGATGGATATCTATGGGTCTACAGGGTCACTCTCATACCATGTACTTTTCACTTAACTTCGCAAGATCCTGTGAGACCTCTTCAGGTCACCAACAAAACTGATATACACCCTACTAAAGGGGTCCCTCTCCCAGGATGGGAGGAAAACTATCTCTTGACAACAAGGTCACAAAATCTCTTCGGTCTAGGGTTTACATCCACATGAGCCTACTTAACCCTAGCAAGCTATTATGGCACAAAAAGATCACCTACTGAACCATGTTAGGTCATAATTGTCCTCTTTCCTCAATGCTGGATCAAGATCATACTTTCCTTTATCATCAACCTAGTTGTGAGGGGTTCATCAAGCATACCTTAACTTAAGGGACTCCCTTTTTCCCCTATACTTGAGGAGTACCATGTTCGAACTATATCAACTTAATTCTCGTCGTGAGCATTAGGTATACCACTTCCCCTCTTAGGCCTAGGAACCCTAGGTTCACTTTTAGGTGTCCAACTGCATGCTCTATCTCTTAACCATGTACCAAGCATGCAAAAGGCATGACATGCACTCCTTGTCATCCTTCCACTCGAGCAACACTTAGAGTTGGGTCCTCCTTAAGGACAACTACCAAGGTACAAGGCCTCATAACCTGTTACTAAACATTTCTAAGTCTAAGGAACTCTTTTTCCTAGCTCAGAAGGTAAATACCTATACCGTAGGCACATGGGTACCCGAAGCTTCATCTTTTCTCTCTAGGGTTTGGTCCCTCTATAGGCAACCAAGATGTCATCAACTTCTAGGGATCGATCATGAGGAAACCACTATCATCCATTTAGGTCGCATCATCCTCAACTCTCGGCTTTTCCTCATATCTCGGAGTCTAAGATTCCAACCCTCTTGCTGGGTTTCCGACTCTCTCTGGAGGTAACCCTACATCCAACCTCACCATTAGAGGTCCTATCTTTGTGAAGGGTCATCCTCAAAAGCATGCCCCTAGCTAGATGAAGCTTATGGTCAACGTATGTTTGTTCAAGGTTATCCATAACCCCTTATACTTATTACATAAGCTATCCATCAAACTCCCTCAGTCAGGGTTTAAACCTATTGCTCGCACCACTGATGCCTACTGGGTATGCCATGCACATAACATCTTGTGGGGTTTCCATAGGTTCTTCTCTATCCTTATTAAGGAAGGAGCTATCCTTCGTCCTGACCTACACGACCCCTTTCCAAGGTTGGGTGGCCAAAGGTACTCGGTCCCCCAACCTCTAATGGCTCATATGGCATCCCGGGCATGTCCATTCAAACACCTGGTCTAATTCATCATGCCATCTCTCTCTCTAACCTTCACTTAGGGTTAGGGTTAACATCATCCTCGTAGGCTGAGCCAGGTTTCTACTTACAATGGAGATCTCTATCTCCAAGACTAACTTATCCTCATGACAAGAAGGTTTAGCCTCAGATCTCTTCTGAGGACATGACAACTTATGTCACACAGCCTAAGCATGTATCTATTCTTTAATTTGCGCTTACTCTATTAAGCTTATGTCCATGACATCTTATTTACATGGATTTCCTTTAATGTGGTGGAGGATTCCTTAAACCTTATCAACCTTACCCATACTCCAAGAGGGTGAGGAAAAGAGAGAAAACCCTAATCCTTAAGGTCCTTAACAGAATTGGAGTTGAGAAAGGATGAACAAGACGAGAGAGTCCTAAAGGTGTCTTATTTCGAATCATACCCTAAGACTTTGGCCAGGCATTCACACAGATCCGGGAGTCCTCATATTCCGACTAGCGGTGCGGAGGAAAATATTGCCAGCCCCTGGTCGTGATCCTTTTCTAGACACCTCTGTCTTTCGGATAATCCTCTAATAACTCCCTCAGTTCTATGCAATTTGTAAAATTTAATAATTATTAATGATTAGATGAGGAACCTATGCTCTGATACCAATTGTAACGACCCCGCTTCCCAATAACCCCCAATTAAGGGAGACCGGAAGGTCAGAGCCATTATTCAATTAACAGGATCAAAGGTTCGACAAATAATCAAAAACAATTAATAAACTTTACCAACTAAACTGAAAACTGGTATAAAATAAAACTTTGTTTACCTTTTAAAATCTGGGATTTCTATTCTTCTATCCATGATGATACTAATCTAACTAATCCTCCTGTGCACGTTACTTCTCTTTTAATTCCACATATGCCACCTTACTGTTTGTTCTTTTCATTTGTACCTAAAACACCGACAAACAAAACGTCGGTCAGCGAGAAGCTGGTATGTGGGGGAAACAATAATCATGCAACTACAATAACAAAGTAATCAACCAATTATCATTTAACAGCCAAGATTACGTTTTAAACCATACTACTCAATCCTTTCCTATCCTCTATCTCTGTGCTGTCCCTGCAGTGGACTGAGATCCCACCTCTCTCTAGGTAGATCCTTATTAAACCCTGCATGATCCTACCTAACAGGTAGACCGATATCTAGGGTTGAGTCGCATGGCACTACCCATAGGTAGTCCAATCTCTAACTCAATGTGACTTGATGGACCTACCCCATTGGTAGCCATTTACTAAGTCATCCAATGACCGGATGGGCCTACCCCATTGGTAGCCACTTACTAGGTCAACTCATTAAGCTACAGAGGGGACTAGGATCTGAGCTAGTAGGCATATCTCTTATGTGATAGTCATATTCACATTATACTTTGCATGAATTAAATACATCCAATAGTTTAATTCAAGCCACGATGGAAACATCGATAAAACCCCGGAAAACTAATTCGGGTAGTCATAAGCATAACCACATAACTGATTTGATGAGTCATGCAGATTATAGAACATATACTTCATGTTTATACAATCAAGTCAATCAACAGATCCAAGAAAGTAATTCAATCATCACATAATTCCTGAAAAGAATATGTACTCTACTGTTACACACTTCATCAAGAATCTACTCTATTAACTTGGATTCACTTTCTATGGTTTCTTGCATCCATTTTAGGGTTTCATTTTGAAATTAGGGTTTCCCTTCATCTTTTACCATATTAAACCCTAATTTTATGCTATTACTCAAAAACCCTAGTTATCTTATCTATTCTTCAGTATTAAGGTTATCTCAACAACATATAACCCTATTTCCACATTTAAAGGCACATTACTCATCAATTAATTTCACCAAACTTCTTTTACATTAAAGTCACTATTTTTACCCCTTTTAATTCATGACAAGATCATTATGTGCATTTATCATTAATTCAAAGATCATTAGGGTCTAATTAACATAGGAACTCATTTTGTCATCATTTCTACCTTTTATTCATGAAAAGACCCTAATTACTACTTATAGGGTATTTATCCAGGATTAAGGACTTTCATATACCAAAAAACCTAGAACTATCATTTAACAATCATATTTTCACAAATTTCAATCTAAATATGATCTTATCTTCTTTTACCCTAAATTAGGGTTTCTAAATTATTTAATCATTCTCATATGAGGTATAACCCTAAATCATGCAATTCTACATTTAGATCAGGTTCAAATCTAACATTATCATTCAACAGGTTATTAACACTTCAATTAACCCATTAAGCATCTTAGATTCAACCTTTAATTACAAATAGGGTTTTTAACTCCATCTTTAATGCACTTTTCATCATCATATAGTACTTTTGAAATTAGAAACGAAATCAATATTTGATAATATTTTTAATGTATTCCTCTCATTCTGAGGATCAATTTTCATATATTAAGTTCCTTCATCCGACCTATGGTTCATTAGTTACGAATTTTGCAAGAAAAACACTTACTCGGCCAATCTGGAGATGCCACGTAGCCAACTCCATGCAACTTAGGTGCCCAAACTGGAAACATAATTAAAAGTCGAAAATACCCCCGACGTGAGTCACACCTCAGTTGGTGGAGGGCAAATTTGTCCAACGCCTTTTGCTTCATCTTCAAGCTCAGGCTGCCGTCGAGCACAGCCCTAGGCACGACCTGGGCAGCTCGTCCTCTCCTTTTGGGACCAAGCAAGTAGCCGCCCGCCCTTGCCCTAGCCCCGCAGACCTCCGCCGTACTTGGGGCGCCACCCAGTGCGCTGCCGAGGTGGCTTGGTCAAGGGCAAATCACCCCCCGACCTGCAGCAGGTGAAGCAGCAGTTCGGCTGCTGCTGTGCCTTGGTTGAAGTGTGGCCATGCTAGCAACGTAGCTCGAGGGTGCCGTGGAGCATCCAGGGGTCGATTCTACCTACTATGGCCGTCTCATGACTACCCGATCCCGTTGCTCATCTTAGCTAGGGTTTACAGTCAAAACAAGAAGAAGAAGAGGAAGAAAAAGGGCGTACGTGGGATCTCTCCCTCCTAGACTCTGCCCAAAGCTCTATCTCCTTTTATAGAGGGTGAAACGACGTCTTAAGATGGTTAATATCGATTTGCCAAGTCCCTTTCCTATTAGGGAGTTTATATTCCTTCATGAAAAAAAGACAACCTTTCTCTCTCTCTTCTTTATCCTTTGGATATCCCCTATTATATGGATATTCGAAATTTCCTCTTTATTTTCTTTATACTTGCTCTCTTTAACCCATTGGCCACGAATTTCTATTTTCCTTTAGTAGAAACTATTTTCTTTTTATCAATATCACGAAATTCATTAATAAAGCAACACATTATCCTCTTATTTTGCCTTTTTAGTATTTTCTCTTTCTTTCCTCTTTATTGGGACTCCTTGGATCCCAAGATACTCCATTATTTCGAAATTCTCTCATTGGATACTTATTATCCTTCTAGATGCATCATTATGCATTATTTCACATTATCTTGTTTATTTCTCATTTAATTATCTCTTTTTGAGGATTTCTTTCTATTGCTCTCTTATTTTCCTCATTGGCATTCCCTTTGAATATTAGCAACCTCATGGATACGAAATTTCCCTAAGAAATCTCATTTATACCTCTTTCCACTCATTTTCCACATTTCATCAATGTTTTCAATTTCTTTCTTCATAAAGATATACTTATTTAATCTTTTCTTTTCTTATTGCTTTCTTTTTGCAACCTTGGACTCCTTGGTACACAAGGAACCCAAGAGGCACGAAATCTTTTTTGGATTTGCCTTCTAGAGGTTTCTACATATTTCTTTTCTTAAAAAAAAATCAATTATCCTTTTACTAATTGAATTTCCTTGTTATTTGGGCCCAATAGCCAATAAAGTCCACAACACAATCATCAAGGCTATTGTAAACGAAAATCCATTTATTCAAAATATATTATATAATTATTCGTTCAAATATCTTTAATAAGTGAAATTACATTTCTCTTCCAAAGGAACCCAAAATTTAGGGTTGTAACACCATGCATAAGGGTCGCAACAACAAACACCAACGACAGAGACCAGAATACATGTAGTATCCAAAACATGTGTAGTGACCTAGGTGATTAGGGTCAGGGCTATAGCGACCAACCGAAACCCATTCTTACCACCATCATGATCATAACAACAAAAATTGGAACATAACATCAAGAAATAGAAGAATCACCAAGAGGGAAACCATACGGAGATGACAATCATCCAAACCCTAAAACAAGCTTCAGGAAGGAGAAACATGGAACAAGATAGGAGAGGGAAAACTAAGCGTTAAAAGGATGCAAACAAGAGTCAAACCTCCATATTCCATATGATAATGGAAAACCTGACCATAGATATAAAACCAATTGTTTAAGGGATTGCATGCAAGAATCAACAACTCAACCATCCATCCATAACATCTCGGGTTCAAGAATTAGGGTTTAGGAAAAAGAGTTAATCTATGCAAATATCACCACATAATTGTAAACCCAAAACAAGATAGCATCACCCATCAACATATAATCACATTTTAGGGATAACATAGTAAAATGCAAGCAAGACAACATGCAACGATAGAAGAGGATAAAGTTATAAAACCCTCTTTGAGGTGAATATCAACTCCCAAGACATGAAGCTCTAAGAGAGAGAAGAAACACCAAGCTTGGATCAACTCCATGGCTAAGCAAGATCACCTCAAGAGAAGAAGAGAAAACCAAGGTCAAGGAAAGCTCAAAGGAGACAGGGTACAAACCCTAGGCCAAAAAAGAAAGGGGAAAGAGGATATCTTCGTCTCATTCACGTACTACCATCAAGACCATGGATTCAACCTCTATTGGATACAAGTCCCTCAAGAAGACCATCGTGGAGAATCATGGTTCATCCAAGAGAAGAAAGAGAGTGGTAGGGTTAAGGAAAGATGAGAGAAAGAAGGATAAACCACTTACCAAGAATAAAGATCACCAAAGGATCAACAAGGAGAGATGCTCCAACCCTAGATCACCACATGCAAGGGGCAAAAGACCACCTTCTTCAAGATCAAGTGCCTCTACTTGCACCACCAAGAACAAGGATGATTCCAAGGAAGAAGGTAGAAAGAAGAGAGAGATAAAGGGGCTACTTGCAGGAAAAAGAAGGGGTATAAGTACCCAAGGGTAGGATAGAGGTGAAGGAGATGAGATGTCAAGATATTAGAGCCACTAGAGACACTTGTCCCTCAAACATCTTGGCCATGCAAGCACTCAAGATGTGCATGCAAGAAAGATCGTTAAAATCAAGTCTATGTAGCGACTACTTGGTCAACTAAACCCAAATGGTCGAAGAAAACCAAGCAAACCACATGGTAATGACTCCTAGCCATGTCACCCAAAACAAAGGGTCACTACAACCAAAGCACAAGCTCAAAACCTAGTGACCAAGATCAAGGACAATGCATGTTGCTCGCTGCAAACTCACCAAGAAGAAATATTTCAGTCACAACACTCTCAAGGAACAAAAGGCACATCAAGCACTGCACAAAAAGGATCAACAACATGGTTGACACCACCATCAACTCATGCATCCAAGAAAACCCTAGCTCCAACACACATGATGCCACTTCATCAACTAAGGTCCAACAAGGTGCCCATGTGCATCATTCTATTTCTCATGATGCCAAAACATAGAAGGCACAACCAACATGTGAACATTTTCAAAATAATCCCTCAACATGGGTAAATTGCAATTAGGTCCAAAGCAAGCACACATACATCATAACTAGCTCAAACATCATGCAAACTAGACCAAATTGAAAGCATAAGGTCATTACATGTTATCAAAGCATCTCAAGAGATTATATTAAGGTCTAAGCATCTTGTTAAGCAAATAAATCAAGATCAAGTACTAAGCTAGGCTAGGGGTCTTACAATCATAAACCCCTAACAAGGATTTCTCCCCCAAAATCCTACACGAAAAGAGATGAATACTTCCTATGCATCTCATCCTCAAGCTCCCATGTGGCTTCCTCTACACCATTGTGATGCTAAAAAACTTTAACCAGTACTATATCCTTCTTCTTTAACTTCTTAACCCTTTGATCCAAGATTAACACATGACCTTCCAAATGTGACAAGTCCTCCTCCAACTCAACCTCCAAGGCTGCAACACTAGCTCTATGTCAAGATGACACTTCCTCAACATTGATACATAAAAGATTGGATGCAACCTATGCAACTCGGGCAGTAACTCCCAACTTATAGGCCACCTTCCCAACACGTGCTACCATAGGGTAAAGTCCCATAAAACTAGGAGCTAACTTACCCTTCTTCCCAAACCTCACCACACCTTTCCAAGGAGAGACCTTAAGATACACCTTATCTCCCACTTCGAACTCCAACAACCTTTGATGATTATCAACATAAGATTTCTTCCTATCCTGGGTTGCCTTCATATGTTGTTGTATCATCTTGATCTTCTCTGTTGTTTGTTGTACAAGCTCAGGCCCCGAATGCTGATACTCACCCATCTCATACCAACAAAGTGGGGACCTACAACGCCTCCCATACAAGACTTCATATGATTCCATGTTGATACTCCTCTGCTAGCTATTATTGTAAGAAAACTCTATAAAATTTAGATACACATCCCAAATGCGCAAAGATGTAGAACATAAGCTCTCAATAGATCCCATAATGTCTAAATAATCCTATCTCACTGGCCATCTATCTATGGGTGAAAACTTGTACTAAACTTTAACTATGTACCCATCGCTATGTGAAGACGCTCCCAAAAGCGACTGATAAACTAAGGAACCTCTGTCAAACACTATCGTCACTGGGATCCCATGAAGACGTACTATCTCATCAGCATACACCTGTGCCATCTTCTCATTTGTATACGTTGTCTTCACAGGGGGAAGTGTGCGAACTTGATCAACCTATCCACTATTAACTAGATGAAATCATGAACTTTGGTTGTCCTAGAAAGTCCAACCACAAATTCCATTGTGATATGATCTCATTTCCACTATGGTATAGGTAAAAATTGCGAAGTCCCTGGAGGTTTTTGATGTTCATCCTTGACCTGTTGACACACAAGACATCTTGCCATGAACTCAGCCACATCACGCTTCAATGCTAGGCCACCAATACATTCTTCCAGATTGTGTTACATCTTGGTACTACATGGATGCATAGCATCCATCGAAGAGTGAGCCTCTTCCATATGAAGCTTCCCCATGTTATCAACATTAGGAACCACCGCTCTACTGTGGAAAAACACAATCCCATTTCTAACTCATGGAAGTCATCACGCTTCTCATTGCCAAACTTTGCTCAGATATATTGTATCACAATATCACTCCATTTTGGATCTCTAGTCTGCTGCCTCATCGTAGGCTTCACAATATCACTCCATTTTGGATCTCTAGTCTGCTGCCTCATCGTAGGCTTCACCTGTAACTAAGCCAACAAGCCTACCAATAAAGAGACCTCCAACTTTACATTCATCTATCACAAGGACATCAACATGTCCCACTTATGGCATACCAAGGAACACAACTACACCTTATTAGCAGTTTATGATAAAGAAAACTTCTTGCTTAAAGCATATTCCACCATGTTTGCCTTCCTTGGATGGTAGTCTATGGTTCAATCATAATGTTTGATCAACTCCATCCAGCATCACTGCCACATATTCAACTCCTACTTTGAGAAGATGTACTGAAGGTTCTTGTGGTCAGTGAAGATCCGACACTTCTTTCCATAAAGGTAATGTCTCCAAATCTTCAAAGCATGGACCACAACTACAAGATCTAGATCATGTATTGTGTAGCTCTCCTCGTGTTTCTTAAGTTGTCGCAAAGCAAAAGAAATCACATTTTTATCTTGTATCAGAACGCATTCCAAGCCATTCTTCAACGCATCACAGAAGATGATATAACCTTTCCCTTGCCCAGGCAGCACTAACACTGGTGCACTGGTCAACTTCTCCTTTAAAAGTTGGAAATAACACTACACTTTTCATCCCAAACAAACATCACATCTTTCCTCATCAATGTCGTTAGGGGTAACGCCACAACACTGAAGTTATTAATGAACCTCTGGTAGTAGCCTGCCAGGCCTAGGAAACTACAAACCTCTATTGGTCTCTTCGGATGCTCCCATTCTAACACTGACTGAACCTTTTTGGGATCCACACAAACACCTTCAGTAGATATCACATGCCCCAGAAAAGACACCTCTTTCAGCCAGAACTCATACTTGTCAAACTTGGCATACAACTTGTGCTGTCTCAACAAGGTCACTACCTATCGTAGATGCTTCTCATGCTGCTAGTTGTCTATGGAGTATATCATGATATTGTTGATGAACACACCTATGAAATGATCAAGATAAGACCAAAACAACCTGTTCATCAGATCCATGAACATTGTTGGTGCATTGGTTAGCCCAAATGACATAACCACAAACTCATAGTGGCCATATCGAGTCCTAAAAGCCAACTTGGGTATATCATCCACCTTGATCCACAACTGATGGTATCCTGACCTCAAATATATCTTTGAGAACACTGCAACACCTCTCAACTGATCAAACATATCATCAACTATGGAAAAGGGTACTTGTTCTTGATTGTCACCTTGTTCAACTACCAGTAATCGATTGATAACCTCATGGAACCATCCTTATTCTTAACAATTAACACAGAAGCACCCCAAGGGAAGTTCTCAGTCTGATAAAGCCCTTCTCTAATAGATCCTACAACTACTTGTTCAAATCTTGAATCTCACCTGGTGTCATCCTGTATAGAGTTTGTGCTATCAGTTGTGTACTAGGAACTAGATTGATCTCAAAATCAATCTCTTTAGGAGGGGGAACTCTAGGAAACTCATCGAAAGAACATCCTCATACTCACTAACAACGAGCACCTCTTGGATACTAGGACTCTTCACCTTGGTATCCACCACATGCGCCAAGAAAGATTGGCACCCATACCTCATCAGTCTATGCCGTCATCGTTGATACCAAACATGTCGAGAGAATCTTTCTATCCCCTTGGAAGACCCACAAAACATCCCTGTTACAGAATATAGCCACCTTGGAACTACAATCCAAGACCACACAATACTTCTCCAAGGTATACATTCCAAGGATCACATTGAATTCGTGCATGCCAAGTGGTATAAGATCCACTTGAATTCTTTGTCAAAATAAAGAAATAACACAAGATGGACACACCTCCACAACTCGGTGGAACCAACCAAAGGGGTTTCTAAGTGAAGACTATCACAACTACGTCTAACAGGCAAAGAACAATTAGTTATAACTTCTATAGTGATAAAAGAGTGTGTTACTCATGAGTCAACCTAAACAGAGACAAAGGAAGATGTATACAAATTGAACTAAAATAACTCCAGTGGACTTGTCACAACTCGTGAATTGTCTTCTCCCTTTGGCTGACTCATGACATAGAATTGAGTCATCTCCAATTGTTGCCCCCGTCCTCTACTGGCCTACCCAGATGAAGTAGCCTACGATGCCTAACCACATCCTCTACCACCACCACTACCAAACTGTAGTCGTTGGGATCCCTATTGACTCTGCATTGGCTGTTGCGTCACCTCCTCATCCTTCATTGGGCAAAACAACCTCGTATTCCCAGTCTATCCACATCTATAGCAAGTGTTATCTTCATACCATGGCCTAGGTGCCCCCCTCATTGAAACTGATGATGTACTGTGAGCTCCTATTGTCAAAAAAGTGTGGCCTCTTCCCTTTCTTGTTGACCACTGTGATGACACTCCAGACCATTATTGTGATTGAGGTGACAAAAACCTAGGATTCTTGAAGGATCCAAAATACTGCACTTGAAACTATGTCAGTCTCTTCTTGGTGTTAGCTTCACGCTTCTCTATCACTGACTGCTCTATCCTCCTCATAGACTCAACAAAGGAGGCAAAACACTCTCAATTCTCCAACGCAGACATCATCATTGTCAACTCCTTATTTAAACCCTTCTCAAACTGCCTGATCCTCTCCTTGTCCGTTGGTGCTATGTGAGGACAAAACCTCAACAACTCCATGAACTTGGGGTCATACTCATTGATTATCATCGATCCCTATCAGATCCGCTCAAATTGCAAAATCTTCTTATCTAGATATGTCTTTGAGAAGTATCAGCTCATGAACTCCCACCGGAAGTCTTTCCAACTAATCACCACTCTAGGTCTCTTATTCTCCTCAATGGCCCACCAATTGCCAACACTACCCTTAAGTAGGTAAACTGCGTGCTTCACCTTATCCTCTTCAGGGATATTGAGGATCTTAAAGTCCTTCTGCATCTCTGTCATCCACATATCAACATTTTTTAGGTCTGCCACACCCACATACTCCAACTCTCCAACACTTCACATCCTCTCGAAGGTCTTCCTAGAATCCTGGGATTACACATTGGGAACAACTTCCCTTGCTTGAGGTATGGGCACTCTATCCTCCATATGCAAAATCGTGTTCATGAACTGTCCAAACATGGAGTGAAAAGTGGGATTGGCCATGGTTGTTGGGTCAAACTGAGGCACTTCATCTACTCTTTCCTGACTCCTGTCACCACCTCCTAGTGAAACAATACTACTCTCAACATGTTCTTCATGTTCTCTAGATATATCTTTTCTTTCTTCTTCTTCTTCTTTTGCATAAGAAGAAGTCACGGTTAGATATGTTGGATGACACAAGAATAGACACAAAACTGTAACATCCCTGACCTGGGTTATGTACTAACCCTAGGTGTTTTGCTTAATTAAGTGATTAGATGCTTGTAATTATCCTTTGAAATGTAATTAAGGCTTTTGAGGAACCTATATTTCTATTTCAGTCCTTTTTGAATAATGTTGCAACATTGTTTTGTTAATTTTGGACTAAAGTGAAAATTACCCAATTAGAGGGGTTAACTTGCAAATTGCACATGTTAAGATGTTCCTCTAATAATGAGACATCATAAGAATGAATAAGATGTAGTGGTATGGCTTCCACAAGCTTGAGCACCAAGATATAGCTTGTAGAGCAATCCTTGTGCTTTAAAACCTAGTTTTGGTGTAAAGTGCAATTTACCCAAAACCTAGGGTCCAACATGTAAAATATACCCTCTAGAGGATCTCTCATGTTTCTTGGCATCAAGTAGAGCAAATATTATGAGAAGGGCACCTCATTTGAATGATCAAGAAGGAAAGATAATCTTGATATTAAAATAATCAAGATTTAAGCAAATGGCCCTTTTATATATATACAACTTATTATGATGTGTTCCTTTAAACCTTGGATAAATAGAGGAGTTTTGCATGTGTATAGAAGGTGGAAACGTGGCCAAAGAATGGAGGAATATTTAGTGGTTTTATTTGGGAAATAAAAGGAGATAGTCCTGTTCTTTTCACTTTCCTTGAAAATACCCATAAATATATAAAGCATCCTTAACAACAAAGCAAAGGATCGTTTCCCTTATTTTCCTTCCATATCTTCTTGCCTTGGCCGATCAAAGGATATCTCTCGAGCAGAAGGAGAATGACCAAGCTGGTTTGGTAAGTATGGGTCATCATCTACCTCAAATTCATGGTGGGAACCCTAAAATAAGGTTGGTTTATTGGTGTTTTTCACATAATTATTCTTTCTAGCCATCTTCTTCATCCAAAACTTGAAGAACGGACCTTGGACAACTATTGGAGCTCAAACTGCCATTAAATCTACGAAGATTGGAGCTCTAGATCAGATCTAAAGGTGGGTTTTATAACTTTAACCCTTAAGCTTTTCTTTTGCATCCTTCTTTCTTAGAATCGTTGCTTATACTTCTTCTTTAGACACCTTTGTGTGTTCTTGCTAGTATTTCCGTGAAGAACATCCCCTGTTCTTGAGGTAGAAGATGATGACGTTAATTCCAATGTTTATCCAAAAAGTTACTTTATCAAATGGTCTCTAACCCCTTGCTCAAAAGGTTTCCCAAACCATTTGGTAGCAAACGGTTTCAAACCGTTTGAATGCAAACGGTTTCAAACCGTTTGAATGCAAACGGTTTCAACCAAGAACGCATGGAAGCAAACGGTCCAAGACCGTTTGGAGGCGTTGACCGGGCATTGACCATTTGGAGGTCTGTTGTGAATAAATTAGACTAATCACTTACCAAAAATCATCAAATAATTCCAAGTAAATCACCAATTGAAGGCCCATCAACCATCTAAACCCTAATCAGGTTAGTTGCTGATTTCAATAATTGAATTAAGTTGAAGTTTGGGTTGAGTGGCCCAAACGGTTTCAAAACCGTTTGGGGATCACCAAAACGGTCTCAAGACCATTTGGTGATCACCCAAGACCGTTTGGAGGTCTAGGGTTAAGTAGGGTTGACCAATTGAGGGTCCAATGATATCAAGTTGATAAACAATTGATTGCTGATTTGGTGACCAAACCTAGGGTTCAAACCTTAGTTGAATGACTTGGTTTATGATGAAATAATGGGCAAACGGTCTCAAGACCGTTTGGAGGATGTCCAAACTATCTCAAGACCGTTTGTGGGTCACCCAAGACCGTTTGGAGGTCTAGGGTTGACTATGGTCAAGTGGTTGAAGATCTAAAAGTAACAAGTTGAAGTATAATTGATTGTTGACATAATGATCAATTCAATGAATCAAACCTTAATTGGTTGAGTTAGTTTTTTATTTTGACTTGAGAAAACGGTCTCAAGACCGTTTGGAGGTCATCCAAATGATCCCAAGACCGTTTGGGGTCAGGTCATGACCAAATTGAATGATGGTTCAATGGTTTCAAGTCAATTAGACTCATGTTGAAACATGTTGAAGGGTGATCGATTCCAAACCCTAATCCAATTGATCCAAGCCCTAATTGATGATCAATTGATGGTAAATGGAGTGTAAAATCAGTTGAGGGTTGACCTAATTGACTCAATTAATGAGTGGCTAACAAGTGCATGATCGATTGAAGGGTTCAACATTGGAAACCCTAACTCAATTGAAGTGGTTTAGACACTTTTTGGTCCTTGCAGTTTTGAGGTGGTTTGGACCAAACGGTCTCAAGACCGTTTGGGACCAAACGATCCCAAACTGTTTGGTGCTCATGCAGTTTCAAGATCAGTTATGTTCATGCGGTTTCAAAAGTCAAACTTGACCAAACAGTCTTCATGACCAAACGGTCTTGAGTGTGCACTTTACCATACAGTTTCAAAAGTCAACAAGACCAAACGCTCTTCAACACCAAACTGTTTCAAGGTCTGTCCAAGACCGTTTGTGGGTTTAGTGTGCAAGACCGTTTGAGGTCTAAAAAGGTCAAGATCATTTGATGCCTTAGTAATCAAGATGGTTTAGTGGTTGATTAACCTAAACCTCATAAACACCTAAAGTGATTAAGGGACCAAGTAATTGGTTGATTAATGTATGTCATGATCAGTGGTGATCATTACAAAGGAACCTTGATGGGATAGAGTGACCAATACCCTATGATCAAGTGATCTTTAAATGATCACAATAGTAATGATATAACCATGATGTCAAGGTTGATTTAACTTAGCCTAATCAAGGTGATGCAAACACCATCTGGTAGAAAGAAGAGAGAGAAGACTTCTTATATGAATGATTAATCAAGTAATGAACTCCCAATATGGATGGATACCTAATTAAGATATGATCCATGATGATGAGATCATGAAACCCTAGTTATGACAGCTAATGAATCATAACCCTAATTGAGGGCATTAATGGAATTAATCCTTATATATGATGATGGTATAATCTTAATGTGATGTAATGTGAATAGTAAACCCTAATATAAGGTAATGTGATGATGTGAACAGTAAACCCTAATTTTGGGTTATGCTTTTAAGCATGAAACTCAATATTTGAACTATGAAATGAGGAATCACTTTTCCTAATTAAGTTAAAGGGGTTGGTTAAGCATAATTGAATTAAAAAGGGAAACCCTAATCCTAGTAAGGGCATAGTGGTACAACCCTTGAATTGAAAGGTTATCTTTGTTTTGCAATGTGCTGATATAGAGATAATTTGTCTATTATCAAATGTATTAATGATGCAGGTTTTTATGAAATGGTGAACATAGCCATGTAAGAGATATGATGTCATATCTATTGAAAGCACTTATAATCTTTGAAAGTAATGATAGGTAACATAAGAGATTGACAAGCTATATGAGCCATAGGAAATATCAGCATTGCTATTATTCTGTTCATACTGTTAAATGACTTAATAGCAACATGTTACTTGGTATCAAGTGTTTTGATGATCTAAGGGTTCGAACACCCATATTCCTGAATCATAATGATGATATGGTTAGGGATTGATTTCCCAATGATAACTGGATGTGAAATGAACTGGATACAATTAGTACTCTTTCTTTATAGCAATTGTTTTAATGGTTTATGTTTGAAAACATGCCTGATGCTAAGAGAATGCTATAATGTACTTAAATAATCAAGTATAATGATATCATGTAGAGCCCTAACCATAGATCCATCATTGTCAGAAGTTAAATGACGGTGAAACATGTTTTCCTAAGGGAACTCCTAGAAAGCATACTTTTGAGTATGTGGGGGTTATGGACGCGAATATCCTTACGTCCTAATGTGGGAATTTATGTGAGATGAACATTTAATCTCTCAATCCTTCATAATATGTTTATGCCGGGATGATGTATCACTAATCCCCCGATGATGTTGTTAATGCCGCATCGAAGAGAGATAAATAAGAAATCCCTCGATGGTGAAGAGATTACAACACGCCACTGTAACTCTAATAGCAAAGTTGCCAGAATACCCTGGAAAGCTATTATGGCAGAGACATAAGATGTCCTACATGCTGTTCCTCATACTGATTGAGGAAGATGAGGTCATAGGAATCTGACTCTTCTGATGACCTATGTATGGTACCGCTTGCGATTTCATAATGGTCGGTTGGAGTATGAGAGGCGTAACTCATCTCCTCAGGCCATTAATATGTTTGAAAATGTAATCAGCCGTATAGCATATTTGCTTAGGTTGAACTATGAGAAACAATGATTGATGATACATTGTTTATAGTACTCTAGTTGAATAACTAGTATACATGTTCTTCATATTCCTTATTGATATATGTCTTGTCATTCAATCAAGTTATAATTGAAATGATTGCTTATGAAATACTGTTCTACTTAGCTTATGCAATGTTTTACCTGCTGTTGAATAATTATAGTTTTACTACTCAATGTTATTCCATTATTGCAATAACAATGATTCTGGTGAAGAGTTATAACTCTTGCTGGGACAATTATTCAATTGTCTCACCCCTGTGGGATTCAACTTTTTAGGTAGACGCCGAGGATGAAGGAACCCATCAGTGGGTGAGCAGCAACAACAGCAGCAGCAACATCAGGGACAGCAGTGATCATCAGGTGGAGACACTGCCTGTCAAGTCTTGTAGATAGAATGTCCTATGTGTCATCTCTGTACTCTCAGGTCCTAGGAGTCAGTAGATGCTTAAAATAGATCTGGGATTTTTTTTTGGCGTAAAGCCTCGAGATTTTTGTATCTGCTCATGTACAGTTTAACAGAGAAGTTGATGCTTGTGACTCTCGAAATGTGATATTACAGAGATGTAATGATGGATCACTTTGTAAATAACTTATCATATTTCCTTATGAAAGAGTTTTATCATTTGTAGATCTCTTTACAAAAAGTTTTTATTTTTAGTGATTTTCAATAATTCCGCTGCTAAATTATTCACTTCTGCTTTGGTTAATCCTATTTTTGCGAGTCGGACCCCACAAAATTAGTGGTATCAGAGCTCTAGGTTCGCTGAGTCTACAGAGACATAGGACTTAGGTTGTTGAGTCTGTTCTAGTGTCTTCTAGTATATCTGATAGTGTATTCTGCTCATTCAGGAGGAGAAGATAAAACTAAAGATGTCTAGACCACACGAGGAACACGTTGCAGAGAGTAGTGCTGCTGCACCCAGAAGAGGTGTAAGAGACCCAAAAAGAGAAGAATATGTTCCTGAACCACCCCAGTTCAATCCAACATGGGGAACCCATCCGTCCAAGCCATGTTTGGGCAGTTTATGACTATGACTGATAGGATGCCTATACCTACACCTAGGACACCTACCCATCCTGAAGGATAAGGAGCCGGTAAGACATTTGAACGACTTCACCGAGTTGGAGCCACAGAGTATGCTGGAACCGCTGATCCAACAGATGCTGACTTGTAGTTAACTGAACTAGAGAAGGCCTTTAGAATCCTGAACATCCTAAAAGCTGAGAAGTTTAGACATGATGTGTATCTTCTCAAGGGGAGTGCTGGTCATTGGTGGACCATGGAAGAACAGAAGAGGCCAGGTGTGGAGATTGCATGGGAAGTTTTTCGACGGGAATTTATCAACAGATATTTCCCTAAGACGTTTCTGGATGATAAAATCTCTTAGTTTGAGAGGTTAAGACAAGGTCAAATGAACATTAGTGAGTATGAGGCTAAGTTCATGGAGCTTTTGCGGTTCTATCCGCACATGGTGACCACAGATGAAGAAAGGATTAGGCATTTTGAGAAAGGGTTAAACACTGAGTTGACTACTCCTGTGTCTGCTTTGGAGAACAGGGAAAGGTTTTCTACCTTTGTGGAATCTGTCAGAAGGGTAGAGAGGTCTGTGGAAGAAAAGAGAAAGACCAAGAGCAAGAATATATATCCCCAGTTCCAAGGATCTTCATCTAAAGGTTTCAAGAAACCTAGGTTTTCTGTACCTACACCACAATCTAGATTTAGTACCCAGACGTAGTGGACGTCAAATAGGGGTAGAGGACGAAGTTTACCGCTAGAAGGAGCTCGTAGCTCAGCATCTATGTCAGTTACAGGACCACCCAAACCACAACAAATGAACAAAAGTTGTTACATATGTGGAAAGATGGGACATCTGATGAAAGATTGCAGAGCCAGAGAAGTGAGTGTAACTCAACCTCAAAGGCAGAGTCAGCAAGGATCCCAAAGGTGACAATTTCTAAGAAGTGCTAGAGGACATGGACAAGCGTCCCAAGCTGGATCGTCAACACCTAGTCATCGAGCACCGAATCAACCACAGGCGACGGCAAGATTCTATGCGATGAATCCACCTGATGTAGTGATCAACCCTCAGGTTGTGGCAGGTCAGATGGAATTGTTATATTCTGATATGTCTACATCTTGCGTTGTATCTATTTTAATTGATCTGGGTGCTACGCACTCCTTTATCACTCGAAGAGTGATTCTTGACTATAAGTCATAGGGCAGATAGTTTGTTGCTAGAAACTCCGTTGATGGGATCTGTTGTGTTGTAGGAGGTATGTTCTCCCTGCATCCTCTTCTTTTCTGAACATCGCATTCAAGTGGATCTTATACCACTTGAGATGCATGGATTAGATGTAATCCTTGAGATGGATACCTTAGAAAGGTATAAGGTTGTCTTGGATTGTGAGTCCAAGCAAGCTGTGTTCACTGATGATAGTGACACATGGATCTTTCAAGGAAAAAGAAAGATTCTACCCACCTGTCTTGTGTCAGCTATGGTTGCTGAGAAGCTGATGAGGCAAGGATGTTATGCATTCTTGGCCCATGTGATAGATACTACCATGGATACTCTTAACCCTGCTGAAGTTCCTGTAGACAGGGAATTTGAAGATGTATTTCCTGAAGAACTTCCAGGTGTACCTCCGTCCCGAGAGATAGATTTTGAAATTAATCTAATCTCGAACACGCAACCTATAGCACAAACACCATATAGGATGGCGCCTGCTGAGATGGAAGAACTCAAGAAACAACTGTAAGAGTTGCTTGAGAAGGGTTTTATCTGACCGAGTACTTCACTCTGGGGTGCTCCGGTCCTCTTTGTTAAAAAGAAAGACGGGTCAATGCGGTTGTGCATTGATTATAGACAGTTAAATAAAGTAACAATAAAGAATAAGTATCCTTTGTCGAGGATTGATGATCTCTTTGACCAGTTGCGTGGTGCAATAGTCTTTTCAAAGATAGATTTGAGGTCGGGACATCATCAGCTGCGTAATAAGGAAGGTGACATACCTAATTCTACCTTTAAGACAAGGTATGGTCACTATGAGTTCATGGTTATGTCATTTGGACTAACTAATGCACCATCTGCATTTATGGAACTCATGAATAGAATCTTCTGACCTTTTCTCAATCAGTGTGTTGTTGTCTTCATAGATGACATTCTGATCTATAGTAGAGATGCTCAGCAGCATGAGCAGCATCTTCGTCAAACTCTAACTTTGTTAAGAGAACATAAGTTATATGCTAAGTTTAGCAAGTGTGAGTTCTGGTTACTAGAAGTATCTTTCCTTGGACACGTAATATCTGCCTCAGGTATTCATATTGACCCTAAAAAGGTAGAATCTGTTCTGCTATGGGAGCAGTCGTAGACACCGACAAAGATCCGTAGTTTCTTAGGGTTGGTAGGTTATTACCAGAGGTTCATTAAGAACTTCAGTTCTATAGCTTTACCCTTGACTAAATTGATCAGGAAGGATGTTCCTTTTTTTGGAGTGATAAGTGTCAACAATCGTTTCAGTTGTTGAAGGAAAGGTTGACAAGTGCACCTGTGCTTGTGTTACCTGAGCAAGGGAAAGGATATATAGTTTTCTGTGATGCTTCTAAGAATGGACTTGGATGTGTGTTGATGCAGGATAAACAAGTGATTTCTTTTACTTCTCGACAACTTAAGAAACACAAGGAGAATTATCCAACACATGACTTAGAACTAGCTACTGTAGTTCATGCCTTGAAGATCTGGAGACATTATCTTTATGGAGAGACATTCCAGATTTTCACAGACCATAAGAACCTTAAGTATATCTTTTCCCAGCATGATCTTAACATGAGGCAACGCCGCTGGATGGAGTTAATTAAGGATTACGATTGTACAATTGATTACCATCCAGGGAAGGCCAATGTAGTTACTGATGCTTTAAGTAGGAAATCAGCAACACCAGTCCTAAATAGAGCACAACTAAATTCCTTGGTATGCTCTAGAAGGGATATGCTTATCTCCTTAAGATAAGATAATGTACAGTTAAGAGTATCATTGTTATCTGGGTTGTTAGCTGAGATGCACATAAAACCTACTCTAAGACAGTAGATTAAGGAGGCACAACAAGTTGATGCTGCAGTTCAACAGATCAGATTGGAGTATGGCAGTGAGAAACGAGATGGTTTCCATGACTCAGATGATCAAGTAGCTTGTTATCATGGTAGGATGATAGTATCGGACGTGGATAACTTGAGAAAGTTAGTCCTGGAAGAATCTCATTCTTCAATGTATGCTATGCATCCAGGGAGCACCAAGATGTATCGAAACTTGAAAGATATGTATTGGTGGCCTGGTTTGAAGAAGGACGTTGCTGAGTTTGTTATGCGGTGCCCTGTGTGTCAGCAAGTTAAAGCTGAACACCAGAAGCCTGTAGGGACAATGCAACCTTTGCCCATACCACAGTGGAAGTGGGATCATGTAACCATGGACTTTGTGGTTGGTCTACCCAGGACAGCCAAAGGACATGATTCCATCTGGGTAATAGTTGATAGGTTGACAAAGACAACACATTTCTTACCTGTCAAAACAACCTATTCTGTTGAGAAGTTAGCACAGTTATATGTCGATGAGATAGTGCAACTGCATGGGGTCCCAGTTACCATTGTTTGTGATAGAGGTCCCATGTTTACGAGTCATTTTTGGGAGAAACTTCATAAATCCTTAGGCACATAGTTAAGTTTTAGTACATCATTTCATCCTCAGACTGATGGACAGTCAGAAAGGACCATACAAACTTTGGAAGACTTGCTTAGGGCATGTGTTCTTCAGTTTACAGGGAGTTGGGATCTACACCTAAGCTTGATAGAGTTTGCCTACAACAATAGCTATCAACATAGTATTGATATGGAACCTTATGAAGCCTTGTATGGTAGATGTTGTAGATCACCCTTATGTTGGTATGAAACTGGTGAATATCAACTTTTAGGTCCTGATCTTATACAACAGACCACCAAAAAGATTAAAGTAATACAACAACAGATAAAGACTGCACATGATAGGAAAAAATCTTACACTGACAAGCGTCGTAGACCTTTAGAATTCCAGGTTGGAGGCAGAGTGTACCTCAAAGTCTCACCTTGGAAAGGAGTTCTGAGATTTGGGAGGAAAGGAAAGTTAGCTCCTAGGTTTATGGGGCCTTATCCAATCATTGAATGGATTGGGAAGGTAGCTTATAAGCTAGAGTTACCACCAGAGCTACAAAGGTTACACCATGTGTTCCACATTTCCATGCTTAGGAAATGTCACCCTGATACAGAATTAGTTCTGCAACCTATGGAAGTAGAATTGAATGATGATGTATCTTATGAGGAAGGACCTGTGTCAATCCTTGACAAGAGAATTAAAAGGCTGAAAAAGAAAGATATAAGTCTTGTGAAAGTCCTATGGAATCACCGTGGTATTGAAGAAGCCACGTGGGAACTAGAGGAAGAGATGAGAAGGAAATACCCTGCTCTTTTCCCTTAATATGTTTTGTTGATTTCGGGGACGAAATCCTTGTAAGGGGTGGATAATTTATAACATCCCTGACCTGGGTTATGTACTAACCCTAGGTGTTTTGCTTAATTAAGTGATTAGATGCTTGTAATTATCCTTTGAAATGTAATTAAGGCTTTTGAGGAACCTATATTTCTATTTCAGTCCTTTTTGAATAATGTTGCAACATTGTTTTGTTAATTTTGGACTAAAGTGCAAATTACCCAATTAGAGGGGTTAACTTGAAAATTGCACATGTTAAGATGTTCCTATGAAAATTATACATCATAAGAATGAATAAGATGTAGTGGTATGGCTTCCACAAGCTTGAGCACCAAGATATAGCTTGTAGAGCAATCCTTGTGCTTTAAAACCTAGTTTTGGTGTAAAGTGCAATTTACCCAAAACCTAGGGTCCAACATGTAAAATATACCCTCTAGAGGATCTCTCATGTTTCTTGGCATCATGTAGAGAAAATATTATGAGAAGGGTGCCTCATTTGAATGATCAAGAAGGAAAGATAATCTTGATATTAAAATAATCAAGATTTAAGCAAATGGCCCTTTTATATATATACAACTTCTTATGATGTGTTCCTTTAAACCTTGGATAAATAGAGGAGTTTTGAATGTTGATAGAAGGTGGAAACGTGGCCAAATAATGGAGGAAGATTTAGTGGTTTTACTTGGGAAATAAAAGGAGATAATCCTCTTCTTTTCACTTTCCTTGAAAATACCCATAAATATATAAATCATCCTTAACAATAAAGAAAAGGATCGTTTCCCTTAGTTTCCTTCCATATCTTCTTGCCTTGGCCGATCAAAGGATATCTCTGGAGCAGAAGGAGAATGACCAAGCTGGTTTGGTAAGTATGGGTCATCATCTACCTTGAATTCATGGTGGGAACCCTAAAACAAGGTTAGTTTATTGGTGTTTTTCACACAATTCTTCTTTCTAGCCATCTTCTCCATCCAAAACTTGAAGAACGGACCTTGGACAACTACTGGAGCTCAAACCTCCATTAAAGCTACAAATCTTGGAGCTCTAGATCAGATCTAAAGGTGGGTTTTATAACTTTAACCCTTAAGCTTTGCTTTTGCATCCTTCTTTCTTAGAATCGTTGCTTATACTTCTTCTTTATACACCTTTATGTGTTCTTGCTAGTATTTATGTGAAGAATAGCCCCAGTTCTTGAGGTAGAAGATGATGACGTTAATTCCAATGTTTATCCAAAAAGTTACTTTAGCAAACGGTCTCTAACCCCTTGCTCAAAAGGTTTCCCAAACCGTTTGGGAGCAAACGGTTTCAAACCGTTTGAATGCAAACAGTTTCAACCAAGAACACATGGAAGAAAATGGTCCAAGACCGTTTGGAGGCGTTGACCATTTGGAGGTCTGCTTTGAATAAAGTAGACTAATCACTTACCAAAAATCATCAAGTAATTCCAAGTAAATCACCAATTGAAGGCCCATCAACCATCTAAACCCTAATTGGGTTAGTTGCTGATTTCAATAATTGAATTAAGTTGAAGTTTGGGTTGAGTGGCCCAAACAGTTTCAAAACCATTTTGGGATCACCCAAATGGTCTCAAGACCGTTTGGTGATCACCCAAGACCATTTGGAGGTCTAGGGTTAAGTAGGGTTGACCAATTTAGGGTCCAATGATATCAAGTTGATAAATAATTGATTGCTGATTTGGTGACCAAACCTAGGGTTCAAACCTTAGTTGAATGACTTGATTTATGATGAAATAATGGGCAAATGGTCTCAAGACCGTTTGGAGGATGTCCAAATGATATCAAGACCGTTTGGGGGTCACCCAAGACCGTTTGAAGGTCTAGGGTTGACTATGGTCAAGTGGTTGAAGATCTAAAAGTAACAAGTTGAAGTATAATTGATTGTTGACCTAATGATCAATTCAATGAATCAAACCTTAATTGGTTGAGTTAGTTTTTGATGTTGACTTGAGAAAACGGTCTCAAGACCATTTGGAGGTCATCCAAACGATCTCAAGACCATTTGGGGTCAGGTCATGACCAAATTGAATGATGGTTCAATGGTTTCAAGTCAATTAGACTCATGTTGAAACATGTTGAAGGGTGATCGGTTCCAAACCCTAATCCAATTGATCCAATCCCTAATTGATGATCCATTGAGGGTCAATGTAGTGTGAAATCAGTTGAGGGTTGACCTAATTGACTCAATTAATGAGTGGCTAACAAGTGCATGATCGATTGAAGGGTTCAACATTGGAAACCCTAACTCAATTGAAGTGGTTGAGACACTTTTTGGTCCTTGCAGTTTTGAGGTGGTTTGGACCAAATGGTCTTGAGACCGTTTGGGTCCAAACGGTCTCAAGACCATTTGGGACTAAACGATCCCAAACTGTTTGGTGCTCATGTGGTTTCAAGATCGGTTATGTCCATGCGGTTTCAAAAGTCAAACTTGACCAAACAGTCTTCATGAGCAAACGGTCTTGAGTGTGAACTTTACCAAACAGTTTCAAAAGTCAACAGGACCAAACGGTCTTCAACACCAAACAGTTTCAAGGTCTATCCAAGACCGTTTGGGGGTTTAGTGTGCAAGACCGTTTGAGGTCTAAAAAGGTCAAGATCGTTTGTTGCCTTAGTAATCAAGATGGTTTAGTGGTTGATTAACCTAAACCTCATAAACACCTAAAGTGATTAAGGGACCAAGTAATTGGTTGATTAATGTATTTCATGATCAATGGTGATCATTACAAAGGAACCTTGATGGGATAGAGTGACCAATACCCTATGATCAAGTGAGCTTTAAATGATCACAATAGTAATGATATAACCATGATGTCAAGGTTGATTTAACTTAGCCTAATCAAGGTGATGCAAACACCATCTGGTAGAAAGAAGAGAGAGAAGACTTCTTATATGAATGATTAATCAAGTAATGAACTCCCAATATGGATGGATACCTAATTAAGATATGATCCATGATAATGAGATCATGAAACCCTAGTTATGACAACTAATGAATCATAACCCTAATTGAGGGCATTAATGGAATTAATCCTTATATATGATGATGGTATAATCTTAATGTGATGTATAATGTGAATAGTAAACCCTAATCTAGGGTAATGTGATGATGTGAACAGTAAAGCCTAATTTTGGGTTATGCTTTTAAGCATGAAACTCAATATTTGAACTATGAAATGAGGAATCACTTTTCCTAATTAAGTTAAAGGGGTTGGTTAAGCATAATTGAATTAAAAAGGGAAACCCTAATCCTAGTAAGGGCATAGTGGTACAACCCTTGAATTGAAAGGTTATCTTTGTTTTGCAATGTGCTGATATAGAGATAATTTTTCGATTATCAAATGTATTAATGATGCAGGTTTTTATGAAATGGTGAACATAGCCAGGTAAGAGATATGATGTCATATCTATTGAAAGCACTTATAAGCTTTGAAAGTAATGATATGTTATGTTGCCCAGTGATAGGTAACATAAGAGATTGACAGGCTATATGAGCCATAGGAAATATCAACATTGCTATTATTCTGTTCATACTGTTAAATGACTTAATAGCAACATGTTACTTGGTATCAAGTGTTTTGATGATCTAAGCGTTCGAACATCCATATTCCTGAATCATAATGACGATATGGTTAGGGATTGATATCCCAATGATAACTGGATGTGAAATGAACTAGATACAATTAGTACTCTTTCTTTATAGCAATTGTTTTAATGGTTTATGTTTGAAAACATGCCTGATGCTAAAAGAATGCTATAATGTACTTAAATAATCAAG
Organism: Alisma plantago-aquatica; assembly: GCA_963693085.1. Taxonomy (NCBI): domain Eukaryota; kingdom Viridiplantae; phylum Streptophyta; class Magnoliopsida; order Alismatales; family Alismataceae; genus Alisma; species Alisma plantago-aquatica. The sequence continues at coordinate 1,008,579,935 of OY856410.1, read as the reverse complement.
TATAATGATATCATGTAGAGCCCTGACCATAGATCCATCATTTTCAGAAGTTAAATGATGGTGAAATAGGTTTTCCTAAGGGAACTCCTGGAGAGCATACTTTTGAGTATGTGGGGGTTATGGACGCGAATATCCTTACGTCCTAATGTGGGAATTTATGTGAGATGAACATTTAATCTCTCAATCCTTCATTATATGTTTATGCTGGGATGATGTATCACTAATCTCCCGATGATGTTGTTAATGCCGCATCGAAGAGAGATAAATAAGAAATCCCTCGATGGCGAAGAGAGTACAACACGCCACTGTAACTCTAATAGCGAAGTTGCCAGAATACCCTGGAAAGCTATTATGGCAGAGACACAAGATGTCCTGCATGTTGTTCCTCATACTGACTGAGGAAGATGAGGTCATAGGAATCCGACTCTTCTGATGACCTATGTATGGTACCGATTGCGATTTTGTAATGGTCGGTTGGAGTATGAGAGGTGTAACTCATCTCCTCAGGGCATTAATATGTTTGAAAATGTAATCAGCCGTATAGCATATTTGCTTAGGTTGAACTACGAGAAACAATGATTGATGATACATTGTTTATAGTGCTCTAGTTGAATAACTAGTATACATGTTCTTCATATTCCTTATTGATATATGTCTTGTCATTCAATCAAGTTATAATTGAAATGATTGCTTATGAAATATTGTTCTACTTAGCTTATGCAATGTTTTACCTGCTGTTGAATAATTATAGTTTTACTACTCAATGTTATTCCATTATTGCAATAACAATGCTTCTGGTGGAGATTTATAACTCTCGCTGGGACAATTATTCAATTGTCTCACCCCCGTGGGATTCGACTTTTTAGGCAGATGCCGAGGACGAAGGAACCCATCAGTGGGTGAGCAGCAACAACAACATCAGCAACATCAGGGACAATAGTGATCCTCAGATGGAGACACTGTCTGTCAAGTCTTGTAGATAGAATGTCCTATGTGTCGTCTCTGTACTCTCAGGTCCTAGGAGTCAGTAGATGTTTAAAGTAGATATGAGATTTTTTTTTGGCGTAAAGCCTCGAGATTTTTATATCTGCTCATGTACAGTTTAACAAAGCAGTTGATGCTTGTGACTCTCAAAATGTGATATTACAGAGATGTAATTATGGATTAGTTTGTAAATAACTTATCATGTTTCCTTATGAAAGAGTTTTATCATTTCTAGATCTCTTTACAAAAAGTTTATATTTTTAGTGATTTTCAATAATTAAGCTGCTAAATTATTCACTTCCGCTTTGGTTAATCCTATTTTTGCGAGTTGGACCCCACAAAAACCTAGTCCTATGTCATTGTAGACTCAACAAGCCTAGAGCTCTGATACCAACCAAACTGTGAAACACCTATCACACCAAAGAGATTTCTCAAAACAAAAGGCAGAATTATCATCTAACATCCACATTACCACAAAATTGGGTAAATTAAAACCAAACTGAAATGACCATCTCAAGCCGAAACATATACATCAAAGTTCACGAACTATGCCATATGTATCACATATCACGTAGCAAAGGTATTACATGTCAGTGCACAGTGGCCATCTTGCCACAAACCTGATACAAGAGATAACCTATTCACATATGTATATACAAGTCATACACATACAACCATGTCATATTTCCAAAAACCTCACATCGATGCACAATATATAAAGAACACACCCAAGGACCTGAGAGTGAAGGGACAACACACGAGACTCTACTACAAAACACTAGCATATCTAACCTTCAACAACTACTGATCACCTTGCTGCTCTTCATCAACTGCATGATCTCTACTGCATCATGCACGACCACCTAAAAGATGTGTAAACCCATGGGGTGAGACCAACGTCCCAACAAGAAATATAACTCTCCACCAACAACTATTGTAAACACAGATAGATATATAGCAGGTTAAGCACTAAGAGTAGATTCATCTAAATGAATATGTAAGACTATTTATATCGATTAGGAAGATTCAATAGCTACAACTGATTAGTAGAACATCATATACTTTTAGAAGGAATATGAAGAACATGTATAACCATTATCAATTAAATTGTATAACAAACAAGACAAGACATCAACCTACGTGAGTCGTGTTTAGCCCTAAGAAGACATACTGAATGGCTGTGTTACATCTTTTATTATGCCCTGAGGATTTGATTCATACCACCCAAATCCAAATGACCACTGCTAAGTTGAAACTAGTGCCATACGAGATCTATAGAAGAGTTAGAATCCACGAGCTCACCTCCACCTCCCAGTAAGTATAAGAGACACTGCAGAGACATAACGGTTAACAACTACAAGTGACATATAGTCAAACTAAAAACACCTAGCCCACCTTGGTATAGGTCACGACACTAGACATCAGGGTATGGAACCCTGCCACTGAACTACAACCACAGTTATCCTCCAAAGTAACATCACATAATATAATCACCGAGACACAACTGCAACTGTTCTCAAAACACTTGGTATCTAGATAACAAGGATATTCTCCAAGCACCTCGTATACTCAACAATATGCACTCTGAGTTTCCCGTGGGAAGACTCATTTCACCATCCATCAAGTTCTGACACTAGAATGGATCTATGGCATAGGGAAACTACATAATTAGGGTTTCACTTAATTAATTATTCTAATTGAGTATCTTTTATAGTGCATCAATCAAGTTACAATGTACAAATCCTAAATAGATTCTACAAACATAAGAGTGTATTGCAAAGTCAGAAGATATAAAACATCTTAAGCATAAAGATAATCACATCACCACATGATATGTCTCACTTCCATACACAAGGCTATCACCATTGTCACATCACCATAGGATAACAAATCCCTCATTACATCACTAGAGGATATCATCTCAAAATAGGCGCTAAACCGTCACTATGTCCATTGGACCATTCTCATAGTTCCTGCAAGAGAGCATTATTAGTATATCACCATGCCTCATCAAGGCTCATAAGCACCACATATGTGTCACACACATGACACCACATTAATCATTAGTCATGATGCTCATTCAACCTATAGATTAGGTTACAACATGTATAGAGAGGAATACTTCATTACATGTTAGTCACTTAAGAAAGATAATCATTACATCATGTACTCAAGGATTAGTGTTAGGGTTTCTCATAGTTATCCAAATAGGGTTTCCATAATAGCACTTAACATCATACCCTATAGATCACCACTTCCCACATTCTTGGAACACATTAGCTTAGGCATCATTACCATAATTAATTGATCTTGTAACCAACCAAGGTGTAACAAATAGGTAAGCTAACATCACTTCTAGCGACTGTAACACCTCAACATGTAGTGACCATCAAAACCATACAAACATAGCGACCACTTCAAATCATGCACCACGACCATAACACATACAAAACGTAGTGACCACATCAAAAGTAATGTTGTGATGGCAACAAATCATGCATGTAGCAACCACAACACTAAGCACCACCATTTGTAGTGACCACCCACACTATTGCATGTAGCAACCCTGAGGTAGGTGCTTCATGTGTAGAGACCACAACATCAACACTACATGTAGTAACCAAACAAGGAAGAAAAACTCAGTTTGACCAACATGAAGGTACCCTATGAGTAGAGACCACAAAACACTACTCGAAGTGTAGCAACCACTACATACCATGCATAATGGTCGCAACAATAAACACCAAAGGTAGCCACCAAAAGACATTTAGTATCCAAAACATGTGTAGTGACCTTGGTGATTAGGGTTAGGGCTATAACGACCAACCAAACCCCACGGTCACCACCATCATGATCATAGCTACCAAAATGGGAACATGACATTAGGAAACAAAAGAATCACCAAGAGGGAAACCTCATGGAGATGATAATCATCCAAACCCTAAAACAAGCGTCACAAGTAGCAACATGGAACAAGATAGGAGAGGGAAAACCAAGTGTCAAAAGCATGCAAACAAGATTCAAACCTCCATCTTACATATGATAATAAAAAACCTGAACATAGATATAAAACCAATCATTCAAGGCATTGCATTCAAGAATCTACAACCCCACCATCTATCTGTAACATCTCAGGTTCAAGAATTAGGGTTTAGGAAAAATATTTAATCAATGCAAAGATCACCACATAATCATAAACCCTAAACAAGATAGCATCATCCATCAACTTATAATCATGTTTTAGGGATAAAATAGTAACATGCAAGCAAGATAATGTGCAACAATAGAAGAGGGGAAGTTATATAACTTGCCTGAGGTGAAGATGAACTCCCAATCCACGAAGCTCCAAGAGAGAGAAGAAACACCAAGATTGGATCAACTCCACAACCAAGAAAGATCATCTCAAGAGAAGTCCCTCAAGAAGACTAGGGCAAACTAAGGTCAAGGAAAGATCAAAGGAGAGAGGGTACAAACCCTAGGAAAAAAAAGAGGGGAAAGAGGAGATATTCGTCTCGCTCAGGTACTACCATGGAGAACCACAGATTCGACCTCTGTTGGAGAGAAGTCCCTCAAGAAGACCACCGTGGAGAACCATGGTTCGGCCAAGAGAAGAAAGAGAGGGGTGGGGTTCAAGAAAAATGAGATCAAGAAGGATAAAGCACTTACCAAGAACAAAGATCACCAAAGTATCAACAAGGAGAGATTCTTCAACCCTAGATCGACACATACAAGGGGAAAATGAACATCTTCTTCAAGCTCAAGTGCCTCCACTTGCACCACCAAGAACAAGGCTGACTCCAACCAAGAAGGGAGAAAGAAGAGAGAGATAAAGGGGTTACTTGCATGGAAAAGAAGGGGTACACGTACCCAAGGGTAGGAGAGAGGTGAAGGAGATGAGATGGCAAGATACTAGAGCCACTTGTCCCTCAAAAACCTCAATCATTCAAGAACTCAATATGTGCATGCAATAAAGATCATTAAAACCAAGAATATATAGCAACCACTTGGTCCACTACACCCAAACAGTTGAACTAAACCAGGGCAACCACATGGTAGTGACTTCTACCCATGTCACCTAAAACAAAGGGTTTCTACAACCAAAGCACAAGCTCAAAACCTAGCGACCAAGATCAAGGACAATGCATGTTGGTCGGTACAAACTCACCAAGAAGAAATACTTTGGTCACAACACTCTCAAGGAACACAAGGAACATCGAGCTCTATACAAAAAGTGTTACATCCCGATCTCACAATTTCCACTAATCATGAGATTGGGCATAAATTGACGATTTAACATAATACAAAGATCACCCTTAACTTTTTCTTATCTTTCAAAACTCTTTGTTTTCTCGCATTGAACCACATAAACCAACTTTACAAGGGAATCTAAACATTGATTTCTCTAATCTGATTTCAACAGTAAAAATGCATGTATGAACATCCATTATGTTCCTCATACTTTTAAGCACATAAGACTTGTTGATTCACACATATTGCTAAAAGAGGAATAATGTTATTCATCATCATTTACAACTCTCTCTTATTTCTTTACAAGGACCTAGAGTGACAAGGACTGACTGAACTTAACTATACTCAGACTTAACTCTTGTAGCAGATCTAGTTTGTTGCAATGATATCTTCTTCAAGTCCATGTGATTTCCCTAAAAAATTGTGAGTAGAGGAGTGAGCCTACTCACTCAGTGAATGAGTACTTCAAAGAAACAGTCTAAAGCACTGATATAATTACAGATATACTTTTGAGAAATTAATATAATTTATAATAGAAGTAAGCTTTAAAGAGTCTACTAATTGACAATCATAAATATGGCAGGATACCCTAAATATCTATGAGAGTGAATCAAAATATGAAATGCTTGATTGATCATAAAGATAACTAATAATTCAGAAACATGCAAAGAATAATGGAATAACTGTACACACTTGTTTGACCTCTCATTCATTTTATTATGCCCTGATCATATGCAGTGTACTCTACATATGAAGACTCGTAGTGCACTACGATCACACCGTACAAGACTTAGCAGACACACCTGGGAAATGCTAAGTCTAACTACTCTCATGGTCTGCAATAGGGAAATGGCTCTCTACCCTAAAATGGACTCCTCCTCTAGCCTGAGCACACAGGCAGAGAGTCAAGCCACCTCTTGGCTTTTATGTACTCTAGTACCACCAGGACTTCTGGTTGATGTTGGACAATGAAAACTATAATTTAAGGAGACTTACACCAGGGCTTCATCCCCCGTACCACCTGATAGAACGTTCTGACCCCCATATACTGGACGCTGCCAGGGTTAGGTCATTTCACCCCTAAGACGTAGACCTCACATAGGGGTTCTACGGTGTTCAGGGCTCCTAAGTCTGTTATTTTATTATTCCTAGAAATCTCTTTCTACATTGTACGCTTCTCTTACTTATACTTGACTCTGGTATATCTATGGTGTCACATCTACTTTTTTGAAGTTATAATACAACATGTATATCATTCTAAACTTGGCAGAGCAGTATACTCAAAACACTGTAATATATACTGAGTAATCAACATACTATACATGAGGAAGATTAAAATTTTTAAATAAATAGATTACATGTCCACTTGGCACATACACACGAGAATCGTGCAATTTATCATCTTATTACATTGATAAGACTTAATTACTTGACATATGAGTAGTCATCAATAACACATGCAACTTATTTGTAATTTCTCAAAGAACGTGCATACCAACCCGAATCTTGAGTTGTGCATCTCATAACTCAATTAAGAGTTAAATACTTATCATGACAAGAATTATTAATAATAACTGAGAACATTGATATCATAATACTTGATTCATTGACCACCCTACCCTTAGGGTTTCATTTAATCACAACAAATGCTACAAAGAAAGGTGTAATACATCTATCACGTACTTTTCAAATCTTTACAACACATGATACCTGGGATCTCAATCCCTTATCACATTACTGGTAATTCTCATCCCTTCACATCATTATCATAATTACTGGATCTGGGTATATAAACCGTTAGATCATCACATAGCATTGATACCTCTGTAACAGGTAACCAATACCTCTAGGTCCTTAGACCAAGGTATTCATTTCACTGGTTGTACAAGTATTCTCATGGCTCACAAGTCCATCACACATCTTGTCACCTCTCACTAGGCAATGACTTATTCCCATGGCTCCCATAAAGATTTCATGTGACATAAACATTCACTGAATAAAGACTACTATCAACAAATCATATAAAATCAATATATGTATGGAACCATGGAACTGAGATGAATTTGGGTTTCCATGCCATTCACTGGGATATCATGCATCAATAATAACATTGAATAAATAAAGTCTATCATGTCAAGAAAATCCCTTCACATGGATTTCATGATATCTATTCGCAAATATCCAACTTTCCTCACATCTAGGGTTTCACCCTCTTCACTGAGATACCAAATAAACACTACTCACTTTAAATGAAATCCAAGATAGTATCTGACATATATGTACTATAAATTTAGATAAACAATCATTCAAAACTAAGGGGATCTAGATAAGCAATTTTCTCTATTTACTTATACATCAAATTTCAGTCATAGACAAATTCAATATATTTCAGTTTACTCTTATAACCTTTGTGAATACTTAGGGAATTCTCATTAGAATACATTGTATACATTTCTAATATGTTTTTATTATCTGAAATTCATTAAAACGAAGGAAGAATCCATTTCATATCATTTTGCAACAACTTAGAACAAATAGACAATTCAGGGTTTGTAGTCGCATACTAAGCAATTAAAGATTATGGTTGATTTAACCAATTTTCATGCAATATACTATTTAAAGGAAGTTCCCACTCACCCTAAGGTGTGAAAACACCTTAAAAACATATCCCATGTCTGAAAATCTCGAATCCATATCAAATCCCTAGCAATTCACCCAATTCTTCTTCTTTTCAACTTGGAAACCCTAAAAATGAGGGATTATGAAGAAAGAGTGAGAAAAGGGGAGGTTTTGATACCATTTTGGATCAAATCAGAGGAGGGATGGAATTTTTACATGTGAGAGAAGATTCACTATGAAACTATATCCAAAAAAGCTAAACTTACATGATTTCATCATTCCTCAGACCACAAAACCCTAGGCCAGGATCTCCATCAATTTCTCATCTCAAACCCTAACTCTCTCTCTCTCTAGGATTTCGTTTCTCTGGATTGAATCATGAATTATGAGATCTCCTTGTGTGTTAGGTTGACCATGTAGAGCAATTGATCTTCTTGGGTTAATTGCACATTGACCCCTCACTAAGCTTTTTCTTATTTCAGCAGATTTTTCTGTCATAAAAAGGTTTATGTTAATTCGTATATTTTAGTGATCAAACCTTCTCAAAAAATTATGATAATTTATAATGTTATGTATAATTGAGATATAAATCTTCAGATAAAATTTGGGATCATTCCAAGACTCTATTAAATAAATAAAAATCGAATAGTGCACTATTATCCAGAATTCTGTAGAAATGCCAGTTACTGTAATTCGTCTACTGATAAGGTATAAACACATCTAAAAATTATGAACATTTTACATGTTATTTATGTTTCAGTTTTAGATCTTCAATTAAAATTTCAGATCATTTTGAGTTACCAATAAATAACTAAAAATAAAACACTACACTACTAAAAAGCACTCTGTCAGCATTTTGGTCGAAGTATAGTTCGACCGAGTACCACATTCAAAGAACACTCAAATATTCTAAAATTTTTCTCCAATATGAATGATTTAGTTATACATATGATATCCAAAATTAAATTAAATAAAAAATTTGTAGAAAATATGAAAATTCATTTACCACACTGCTATCCTAATCAAATTACATACTCATGTACCATCAAAACACTAATTTCAGCCAACTAAGGTTTATTTTTCTCAAACAATAGAACACTTAACATTCTTATTAGGTATAAAACATCACAATTTAATTATCATCATTAATTATATTTAAGTAATGATCAATACAATTAAGCATATAATCATCCAGGTAAACCCTAGTTTACCAATTAAGCTCAGATGCAGTCATAACAATTCTCCCCCCTTAAAAGGGTTTCGTCCCCAAAACATAAATATGCAAGTAAAGTACATTCAAGGTTTATTTTAAGCTTCTAAAATCTTACATGTCATTATATTCTTGTATTTCATACTTGAATGCAGTTTTCAACATTAAGTCCTTTATTCCTTTACTAAATCACAACATGTTTGAAACAGTTCTGATAACAAACAAATTCTCTATGCCACAATCAATAATAGGATAGAGAGAGAAACAACCATTTCAATATTTTCATACTCTTGAGGTGTTACCTCAACATCAATAATCTGATCCAACCATCTCAATTCATACTGCTAAATATGTACTATTGTTATGTATTACCTCTAAATCACGAAAGAAAGTTCACCATGTTCTTTTGAATTTTACTATTGTGCTACTCGAATAGAAAAATAGTCTTGAGTTAAAAGACTAGATTCAACAACAATTGTATATTACTAATGACATCCCAATTGGATCATGGGTGCATAAGGTGAAGCATTACTATCACATTCCATACTATTCTCAAGTATGTACCCACACATAATTCAAGGTGTAACCATCGGGTTATAGCATACTAGGGTTTCAAAAATAGTAACAGAGTACTCCATAATTGTATTAGTCTTTCAAGGACTATTCATACCCAATTACCATCACTTAGTTATATTAAAGCTAGGTATAACAAGCTACACCTCATTAGGGTTACATATCAATACAATATGGCTATCATCCCTTCTATTCATATGAGTGAATAGGTAAGACTACATTATTCAGGATAACCCTTCATTTGTTCCATCATCATTCAACCCATATCACCATACTACAATTGTACAATACTAAGATGGATTACTGGTATGAATGACTTAAATTATCAAACACCTTTAATTAACATATTGCTTGCACATGTACACTAAAATCATACGTTGAACCAATTTACATCCCTTAATATACCTTCAACAAATTATACTTCTAAAAATAAATTCACATATTACTAAAAGCCATTGTTTTCTCTTATCTCTCTCCTCATTCATTACTACTTACTTTTTTCTATTTATCTTTCTCATTTTAATCACGTAGATTAAACATCCCTAAAATTGAAACATATAATGTATGAATAGATTATTCATCATTCTTGCTATTACTGCAAGAATTTATTTCATTACACACTTCACTCATATTTTATTTCTCCTTTTGTTCAAAACACACCTCTTATATTTCAAATCTATTTCTTATCCTTTGCTCTAAATCATATCCATATTGTTTATCTACCTTTCAGATTAGCTAGGATTACAATCAGTGCTAGTTTACTTCTCATAGTGCAAATTTCATGATCTTATTTTATAGAGATGCTAGTATTCAAGGTCAAATCACTAGTGACAACCCTTGAACTACTACAACTATAAACATTCTAGGGTTTGGCCTTTATCAGTAGCATGATGTTATTGTGGTGTGGCTTTGCTCCTTTAATTTGAAATTCAAACTTTGGATCTCACAAGTTTTTACTAAAGTCTTCCTTATCTTATCAATTGAATTTCCTTCATCTTAATTGGCCATTGAGATAGATTACATCTCAATTTACCCTTCTAGGGTTTCATCATCATATTGTGTACATTCACTAGATGCCTCTACCATGGTGGTTATACATCATATATGATTCATTTTCTTATCACTTCATTCCCACATTTCTCTTGTTAAGTAATATATGGAAGAGAAGACGGTTCTGAGACTTAGAATTCTTATCTTAAAACTTCCCATTAATACATTTGTCATATGTAGGTTTAATTAGTTATCAACAAGGATACTTGACTAACTAGCACTTGATTGAATCTCGTAACCTCTTTCTTTTATAATCTATATTACTCCACCATGTTTCAAACCCTTCCTTACTTTCCATAATCCTCTTACCATATACTACTCTTCCACATGTTATATTTAAATTCTACTTTTCTCTTATGATCATGTTGCTTATTCATGTGTATGATCATGTTTACCATGTCGCATATATTTCTTTTTATCCTTCTACTAATGCGAAGTTGAAATTCTAAATAAATAATCTATCTACTAGTTTCAACTCATGTTTAATACATTAAATATCCTTCATTTTAAATCAAACGACTCATGCATGGGTGAAACATAGTTTCTCTTATATCAAGTTTTCCTTCCTGAGTATAGTCTACCTTTGTATAACTTATTCATTTTGTTAAGCTACACTTTTGTCCTTTTTTTTAGAAACTAGTTTGTTGTTCTATAGAGACTTGGAATCCAAAGGTAGTAAGGATGAATGTATTAAACTTATTAATAAAGGTATACATTCCATGATCTCAATTATATCATAACCCTCATTCCTTAATCAAGCTCATCATTTCTAACATTTATCTTTGTTTTAAGTTAGTTTCTTATCCTAGTCTTATGATTTACATATTTATCTAATTCTCTTTACTTTAACTCTTCCGAAGGCTCTTCACTTATATTTACTTATCGTATACTTAACTCTTTTATTCTATTTTTCCTTTGCTTTAGAGTACATAAAAACATTGTACTCAATTATATAATCCATTTCTCATGATTGATTCTTACTACCTTGGCCCTTACATACTTTTCTCATATCTTTTCCATATTTCATATTTAGAGTTCATATAATATTAATCATTAAACTTAATCTAAACCTTGCACCGTGTTCCTTTATTCCCAATTAAGGATTTCTCATATGAGGCCCCAAAGTTGGGTCTCAAATATCAGTTCCAACTGATTCTTAGCTATTCTAATCTTTCCCATATGTTTCAACATCTTAGTGTATGTACATTCTCACTATGATGTGGGTCTAATTTATCTAGAGTCTACTCTTATCATTTTGTAAATAGGAGTCATTAGACCCCAGTAATGCATCCTGCCAGCCAGAACAGGCCAAACCTACAGTCCTGAAGCCAAGAGCTACTTAAGATTAACCAACTCCTATTAATCTCAAACATGTGGAAAGAATATCCACTTAGGAAAGTTCATTCAAATATCATTTCTAGTCTACTTGATACGAAGAATGTAATCAATAAATGCTACAACTGCATAGTGTACAACAAATCTTAAAGACCCATATATATTTCAAAATACTGAATATCTGAATTCAAACATATAAGAGCATTTCTATTCATCTCCAATAAAACAACAATATGAAATGAAATTTCTATCTCGTTTTATATTTATGCTCTTAATTCATGTTACTTATCTTATTTCTAACCCTATTATTTCTAGGGTTCCTCTCTAGCCCATCCTTCCATTGTATACCTGGCCAGGGTATACATGAAAGAATAGATAGAGTAGCTTGATACTGGTTGATCCAAGTACTCAGATACCGGGCCAGGATATCCAAATACTCAAATCCTCAGAGCTAACATCATAACATCTCCTATCTTCCACACTTATGACTCTAACTTACAAACTTAATGTTCCATGACAACTCAGCCTAAGCTCTGATACCAAGTTGTTACACCCCGATCTCATAATTTCCACAAATCATGAGATTAGGGCATAAATTGAGGATTTAACGTAATACAAAGATCACCTTAACTTTTTCTTCTCTTTCAAAATTCTTTTTTTTCTCACATTGAACCACATAAACCAACTTTACAAGGGAATCTAAACATTGATTTCTCTAATCTGATGTCAACAGTAAAAATGCATTTATGAACATTCATTATGTTCCTCATACTTTTAAGCACATAAGACTTGCCGATTCACACATATTGCTAATAGAGGAATAATGTTATACATCATCATTTTCAACTCTCTCTTATTTCTTTACAAGGACCTAGAGTGACAAGGACCGACTGAACTTAACTATACTCAGACTTAACTCTTGTGGCAGATCTACTCTGATGCAATGATATCTTCTTCAAGTCCATGTGATTTCCCTAAAAATTGTGAGTAGAGGGTTGAGCCTACTCGCACAGTGAATGAGTACTTCAAAGAAACAATCTAAAGCACTGATATAATTACAGATATACTTTTGAGCAATTGATATCAATTATAATAGCAGTAAGCTTTAAAGAGTCTAATAATTGACAATCATAAATATGGCTGGATACTCTAAATATCTATAAGAGTGAATCAATATATGAAATGCTTGATTGCTCATAAAGAAAACTAATAATTTAGAAACATACATAGAATAATTGAATAACTGTACACACTTGTTTAACCTCTCATTCATTTTATGATGCCCTGATCATATGCAGTGTACTCTACATATGAATACTCATAGTACACTACGATCACACCGTACAAGACTTAGCAGACACACCTGGGAAATGCTAAGTCTGACTACTCTCCTGGTCTGCAATAGGGAAATGTCTCTCTAGCCTAAACTGGACTCCTCCTCTAACCTGAGCACACAGGTGGAGAGTCAATCCACCTCTTGGCTTTTCTATACTCTAATGCCACCAGGACTTCTGGTTGATGTTGGACACTGCAAACTATAATTTCAGGCGACTTCCACTAGGGCTTCGTCCCCCATGCCACCTGATAGCACGTTTCGATCCCCGTATACTGGACGCTGCCAGGGTTAGGTCATTTCACCCCTAAGGCGCATACCTCACATAGGGGTTCTACGGTGTTCAGGGCTCCTAAATCTATTATTTAATTATTCCTAGAAAGCTCTTTCTACATTGTACCCTTCTCTTACTTATACTTGACTCTGGTATCTCTATGGTGTCACGTCTACTTATTTGAAGTTATAAAACATCATGTATATCATTCTAAACTTGGCATAGCAGTATATTCAAAACACTGTAATATACTGAGTAATCAACATACTATACATACAGGCAGACTAAAATTCTTAAATAAACAGATTATATGTCTACTTGGCACATACACACTAGAATCGCGCAATTTATCATCTTATTACCTTGATAAGAGTTAATTACTTGACATATGAGTAATCATCAATAGCACATGCAACTTATCTATAATTTCTCAAAGAACGTACATACCAACCCAAATCTTGAGTTGTGCATCTCATAACTCAATTAAGAATTAATTACTTATCATGATAATAATTATTAATAATAACTGAGAACATTGATATCACAATACTTGATTCATTGAACACCCTACCCTTAGGGTTTCATTTAATCACAACAAATGCTACAAAGTAAGGTGTAATACATCTATCACATACTTTTCAAATCTTTACAACACATGATACCTGGGATCTCAATCCATTATCACATTACTGGAAATTATCATCCCTTCACATCATTATCATAATTATTGGATCTAAGTATTCAAACCCTTAGATCATCACATAGCATTGTTACCTCTGTAACAGGTAACAATTACCTCTAGGTCCTTAGACCAAGGTATTCATTACACTGGTTGTACAAGTATTCTCATGGATCACAAGGCCATCACACATATTATCACCTCTCACTAGGCAACAACTTATTCCCATGGCTCCCATAAAGATTTCATGCGACATAAACATTCACTGAATAAAGACCACTATCAACAAATCATATAAAATCAATATATGTATGAAACCTTGGAACTGAGCTGAATTTGGGTTGCCATGCCATTCACTGGGATATCATGCATTAATAATAACATTGAATAAATAAGTCTAACATGTCAAGAAAATCCCTTCAAATGGATTTCACGATATCTATTCGCAAATATCCAACTTTCCTCACATCTAGGGTTTCACCCTCTTCACTGAGATACCAAAAAAACACTACACACTTTGAATGAAATCCAAGATAGTATTTGACATATATGTACTATGAATTTAGATAAACAATCATTCCAAACCAAGGGGATCTAGATAAGCAACTTTCTCTATTTACTTATACAACAAATTTCAGTCATAGACAAATTCCCTATATTTCAGTTTACTCTTATAACCTCTGCGAATACTTAGGGAATTCTCATTAGAATGCATTATATACATTTATAATATGATTTTATCATATGAAATTCATTCAAACAAAGGAAGAATCCAATCATATCATTTTGCAACAACTTAGAACAAATAGACAATTCAGGGTTTGTAGTCGCATACTAAGCAATTAAAGATTATGGTTGATTTAACCAATTTTCGTGCAATATATTGTTTAAAGGAAGTTCCCACTCACCCTAAGGTGTGAAAACACCTTATAAATGTATCCCATATCTAAAAATCTCGAATCCATATCAAATCCCTAGCAATTCACCCAATTCTTCTTCCTTTCAACTTGGAAACCCTAAAAATGAGGGATTATGAAGAAAGAGTGAGAAAAGGGGAAGTTTTGATACCATTTTGGACCAAATCAGAGGAGGGACGGAATTTTGACATGGAGAGAAGATTCACCATGAAACTATATCCAAAGAAGCTAAACTTACATGATTTCATCATTCCTCGGACCGTAAAACCCTAGATCAGCATCTCCATCAATTTTCCTCTCAAACCCTAACTCTCTCTCTCTCTCTTGGATTTCATTTATATATATTGAATCATGAATTATGAGAGCTCCTTGTGTACTAGGTTGACCATATAGAGAAATTGAGTTGCTTGGGTTAATTGCACATTGACCCCTCACTAAACGTTTTCTTATTTCAGCACATTTTTCTATCATAAAAAGGTTTCTATGAATTCATATATTTTAGAGTTCAAACCTTCTCCAAAAATTATTATAATTTATCATGTTGTTTATAATTGAGTTTAAAAGCTCAAGTTATAATTTGAGATCATTCAAAGCTTCCATTAAACAATTAAAAATCTAATAGTACACTTCTATCTAGAATTCTACAGAAATGTCAGTTACTATAATTCGTCTACTGGTAATGTCTAAACACATCCAAAAATTATGAAAATTTTACATTTTATTTATGATACTGTTTTAGATCTCCAGTTAAAATTTCATATCATTTGGAGTTACCAATAAATAATTAAAAAAACTACACTGCTAAAAAGCACTCTATCAGCATTTTGGTCGAAGTATAGTTCGACCGAGAACCACATTCAAAGAACACTCAAATATTCTGAAATTTATCTCCAATATGCATGATTGAGTTATCCATATCGTATCTAAAATTCAATTAAATACAAAATTTGTCGAAAAATCATTTACCATACTTCTATCCTGATCAAATTCTATACTCATGTACCATCAAAACCCTAATTTCAGCCAACTGGGGCTTATATTTCTCAAACCCTAGTTTCTCAAACAATAGAACACTTAACATTCTTATTAGGTTTCAAACATCATAATTGAATTATCATCATTAATTAGATTTAATAAATGATCAATTTGATTAATCATATAATCATCCAGGTAAACCCTAGTTTACCAATTAAGCTCAGATGCGGTCATAACAAAAAGGATCAAGAGCATGGTCGACACTGCCATCAATTCATGCATCCAAGCAAACCCTAGATTCAACACACATGATGCCACTTCATTAATAAAGGTCCAACAAGGCACCCCTATGCATCATTATCTCTCTCATGATACCAAAACATAGGAGGCACAAAAAACATGTGACAAATTGCAAGATAAACCCTCAACATGGGTAAATTGATATTAGGTCCAAAATAAGCACACATATAGCCTAACTAGCTCAAACAACATGCAAACTAGACCAAGATGAAAGCATAATCTCATCACATGTTATTAAAGAATCTCAAGAGTTTAGATTAAGATCTAAGCATGTTTTTAAGAAAATCAAGCAAGATGAAGCACTAAGATAGGTTAGGGGTCTTATAGCTAATGGCGACGATCATGCATCTGGAAGACATGGTGCCTACACCTCAACCGAGGGAACCTATCCCAAATGTTGAGTCTCAGGGTCTAGGGAAGACCTTGGAGAGGTTGAAGTGTGTGAGAGACACAAAGTATGTAGGAACAACAAACTCACAAGATGCATTCATGTGGTTGACGGTGTTGGAGAAGGCATTGATGATCCTAAATATCTCTTTGGAGGATAAGGTGAAGAAAGCTATCTACCTCCTGAAGGGTAGTGCTGGCTTCTGGTGGGCCATAGAGGAGGAGAAAAGGCCAGTTAAGGTGATCACTTGGGAGGAGTTATAGAGGGAGTTTGTGAGACGTTACTTCCCTAAGATGTATGTAGAAGAGAAGATGGCTCAGTTTGAGTGGTTGTATAAGGGATCATGGTCTGTAAACAACTAGGAGGAAAAAATTATGGAAATTTTTAGGTTCTACCTCACAAGACAGTCATGGAGAAGAAGAGTATTAGAAGGTTTAAGAAGGGATTCAATGCCGATTTGGCACAAACAAAATCCAACTTGAAATTTCATGAGAAGTTTTCCACCTTCGTGGAGTCTATGAGAAGGATAGAGAGGATGATTGAGGAACAGTGAGAAGCCAATGCCAAAAAGAGGTCAGCAAAATTTTAAGGACAATTGTCTGGATGTTTCAAGAAGATAAGTTTCTCTTTGCCATAGTACCAGTAGTCACAAAAAAGGTCGATGTTTTCTCAGCCAAGGATAGAAGTATGATCACAATGATTTCCTATAAAAAGGAGAGGGCATAGTTTCCCACCATATGGGGTGAATAGTTCATGTTTGATGTTTGTAATAGGGTTGTCTTTGTTGCAATATGACACAAGAACATGCTTCAATTGTGGACACGTTGGGCATGTGAGATGGTCTTTCCCTGTGAAAATTGAGGAGGTTACACAATTTCTTATGCAGAGCCAACAAGGCTCACGGAAACAACAATATAGTTTTGGTGGTAGTAGAGGGTGTGGTCAGTCATCACAGGTGGGGTCTTTGGGACCAGCTAGTAAAGGCATGGAAGTTAGTAGGAAACAACTAGATTCTATTCTAAGAAGGAGTGGTCAAACTGCTTGTTCATAATATCTAAGATGGAACTTTTTTATTCTAACTTATCTACATCTAAATATGTATCTATTTTGGTAGATCAGGTGCGACATACTCATTTATCACTAGAGAGGTGATAAATAGTTGTAACTTGAATGTCTATAGTAGAACCAATAAACCTCTTGTTATAAACCCCTTTGGTTAGTGTTATAGAAAGTGTGTCCATCTTGCGTACTTTCTTTCTCAAGATGCAACATTCAAGTGGATTGTATGCCACTTGATATGCATGGATTCAATGATCCTAAGAATGGATACCTTGGAGAGGTATAAGGTTGTTTTAAACATTGGTTCCAAAGTTGTGATGTTTTGTGATAGTAATGACTCTTAGACTTTCCAATGAGATAGAAAGATTCTTCCTACCTAATGGGTTTCATCTATGATAGCAGAGAAGTTGATGAGACAAGGATGTGAAGTTTTCTTAGCACATGTTATGGATACCAAGGTAATGAGTCCTAGTATCCAGTATGTACTGGTGGTGCTTGAGTTTGAAGACGTTTTATCCAATGAGTTTCCAAGCATTCACCCCTAAGAAGATTGATTTTGAAATCAAAATGGTTCCTGGTACGCAACCCACAGCACATGCATACTATAGGATGGCTCTAGTTGAGATGAAGGAGTTAATGAAGTAGTTGCAAGAGTCACTAGAGAAAGGTTTCATATGGTCTAGCACTTCCTCTTGGGGTGCTCCGATGTTGTTCATGAAGTATAAATATGGTTCTATGAAGATTTGCATAGACTACCGATAATTGAACAAGGTTACAATAAAGCATAAGTACACATTGTTAAGGATTGAAGATCTATTTGATTAGTTAATAGGCATTTCACTATTTTCCAAGATATATCTTAGGTCTAGATATCATCCTTTGAGTATCAAGGAATAGGACATACCCAAGAATGCATTTAAGACTAGGTATGATGATTATAAGTTCTTGGTTATGCCATTTGGACTAACCAATGCAACGACAACATCTATGGACCAAACGAACAGAGTGTTCAGACCGTACCTAGACTAGTTCATGGTAGCGCTCATAGATGATATATTGATATACTTTAGAGATAGTCAACAACACGATCAACATCTTTTCCAGACATTGTAATTGTTGAGGCATCACAAGATTTATGATAAGTTCAATAAGTGTGACTTTTGGATGACCGAGGTGAATTTCCTTGGTCATATTATGTTTATGAAGGATGTTTATGTTCACCAGTCATTGTTGGAGTGGAAGCTTCCCAAGACACTGGATAAGGTGTGAAGCTTCCTAGGTTTATCTAGTTACCACAAGCGGTTCATCAAGAACTTTAGTGTCGTAGCTTTATCGATGACCATGATGATTCAGAAGGGTGTTCCTTTTGTTTGAGATGACAAGTGTCAAAGCTCTTTTCAATTTTTGAAGGAGAATTTAACAAATATACTCTAGTATTGGTGCTGCCAGGGCCTAGGAAAGGCTACATGAATTTTTGTGATTCTTCAAAGAGTGGGTTGGGATGTGTGTTGATGGAGGACAAGACTGTGCTCTATTTTGCTTCTTGATGACTTAAGAAAAATGAAGAGAACTACCCAACTCATGATCTGGAGTTAGAAACTGTGGTTTTTGCCTTGAAGATTTGGAGACACTACCTGGGTGGAGACAAGTGTCAAATCTGCATGGATCACAAGAATTTGTAGTAAATATTTTCAAAGTAGGAGATGAATATAAGACAAAGGATATTGATTGAGCTAATGAAGGACTATGAATATAGAATAGACTATCATCCAGGAAAGGTGAGTGTAGTGTTTGATGTGTTGAGAAGAAAGTCATCTTCGTCATCACCTACAGGCAACACATAATTGCCCTCCATGGCTTGTTACAAGTGAGACATGTTCATATTTGTTTGTTAGATGAATGTATAGTTAGAAGTCTCCTTGTTGGAAGGTTTGTTGGCCTAATTAAAAGTCAATCCAAGATTGATATAGTATATTAGGGATGATCATAAGGATTATATAGTGATATATAATACCGGGTCAGAGTTTGGAAGTGGGAAGCATGATGGGTTTCATGAGGCAGATGATGGGACACTGAGCTTTTACAATCGAATGGTGGTTCCCGATGTAGATGACCTGAGGGAGATGCTACTTGAGGAATCTCATTCCTTAATTTACGTGATGCATCATGGTAGTAGAGATATGTATCATAATCTTTAAGGAATTGTACTGATGTGCGGGTTTGAAGCATGATGTGGTAGATTTTGTGGCCAAGTGTCTAGTTTGTCAACTTATCAAAGCAGAGCATCAAAAATCTATAGGGACATTGCAACTTTTGCCAATTCCATGGTGGAAGTGGGATCACATAACCATGGACTTTGTAGTTGGTCTACCTAGGACAACCAAGGGTTATGATTCAATTTGGGTGATTGTTGATCGGTTGACAAAGTCAGCTCACTTTTTACCGATCAAGACCACCTACATTGCCGAGAAGTTGGAACAGGCCAATGTGATCAAATAGTTTGTCTGCATGGAAAATCGAATACCATAATATATGACAAGGATCCTCATTTCACAAGTAGGTTTTAGTAATGACTACATAAAACTTTGATGATACAGTCAAGATTCAGTATATCCTTCCATGAGACAGACAAATGGCCAGTAGGAAAGAATTATACAAACACTAGTTGATCTTTTAAGAGCATATGTACTTCAATTTATAGGAACTTAGGATATTCACTTGAGTATGATTAAGTTTTCCTAAAACATCAACTACCAAAGTAGTATACATATTCTTTCGTATGAGGCTTTGTATGGAAGGTGTTTTAGGACACCTCTTTGTTGGTATGAGGTAGGTGAATACCAGTTGTTGGATCCTGAGTTGGTGCAATAGACTGTAGAAAAGATCAAGGTGATTCAACAGTAGTTGAAGGCAACACATGATACACATAAGTCATATGTAGATAATCATCATAGACTGTTGGAGTTCCAAGTTGTAGACCTTGTATATCTCCAAGTCTCCCTTTGGAAGGGTGTCATGAGGTTTTGTAAGAAGAGTAAGTTGGCTCCTAGGTTCATGAGACCTTACCCTGTCATAGCTAGATTTGTAAGGGTGACATACTAGCTTGAGGTGCCATCAGAATAACACAAGTTGCAAAATGTGTTCCATATTTCTATGTTGAGGTAATGTCATATGGATACATAGCAGATGATACATCTAGTGGAGGTTGAGCTATATAAAGATGATACCTATGTTGAGGGTCTAGTGTTGATCCTAGAGAGACTTGTGCATAAGCATAAGAAGAAGGAGATAGATCCAGTGAAGGTGTTGTGGCATCATTGTGGTGTGGAGGAAGCCAAGTGGGAGTTAGAAGATGACATTCATAGGAAGAACTCATCTTTGTTTGTATAGGATTTTGGGGCCAAAGTCCTTATTAGGGGTTTATGGTTGTAAGACCTCTAACCTTGATTAATACATAAAATAATCAATTAGCTGAGTGGGTGCTTAGTTTTGAACATTTAACTTTGGTGTATGGATTCAAATCATTTGATAATTCTAAGTTTAAATTTTGAATCAAACCGGTCCTTGTTTTCTCAAGTTATACAATGTTATGTAACTTGTGGACTTGTATGCAAATTATCCTCTTTCCAAGAGTCTAAAATTTCAACACTTGCTTAAGTTGTTTCATGATGTTCTCAAGAACCTCTACAATATTTATTCTCTTTTGGATGCTTTTGAACTTTGATTTCATTGGGTATATATATATATATATATATATATATATATATATATATATATATATATATATATTATAGTAGTGTTGTGATTTCTTTAGTCAACAAATTGGTGGTTGATGGATGATGCTATCCCATTAGGCCAATGTTCTGGAGTGCCTAATGAAATCCGGTCGATGAGACCCTTGATCTCTTTTGGACCGAATATGTTGTTCCATGCTGCTGTCAGCTTGAGGACTGAAAAACTTGGAGATAGCTAGACTGACAAGGACATATGAAGTTCCAAGTAGACAAGTTTGGTTGACCGACAAGTTTTTGGGTGATGAGCTGGTAGTCCACCCTTGTGAATTATGAATTTTTTCTTTAACATGGACAATGAAGTGTTGTGAGTGTGTACCTGACTGATGATTGGGCATTGATCGACGAGTTTTCTGAGCTACCCTGATAGTTATTTTGACTAATGAAAAACCATCCTTTTTACTCACTTATATTAATACCTTACTTCCTTCTCTCCTCTCATTCATATCAAGGAGCATCGGTTGCACTTGGAAGAGACTGACGAGGATCTCTATGAGACTGAAGAATGACCTTCATAGCTTGTTGAGTTGTTGTGTGAGGGTGCATGTGCTAGATCAAGTTTTCCTTGGATGATTTGAAGGATTTCGATAGTGTTCTTTCTTTCTCCATGTAAGATCTTCTTTCCTAAACCAATTTTCTTGTTGTTTCTCCTTTCTCTTTCTCTAATCATGGCCAAGGTTCAATGTGTTTCTTGTTGGAAACTTGTGCATTTGGATGAAGGGCTTCCGTTTCTTCTCTTCTTGTCTTAGATGTACTTTGTTCTAGGAGTTTTTTGGACCAAGCTTGGTTCTTTGTTGATGATTTATAAGTTTCCTCTCTTATACATTAGTTTCTTCTCTAGAGAGGCTAGTGATATAACTTTAAAAACATTTCTTCCCTACTTTCTACATTCATGACTGTAATCTTACTCCATAAATTTGTAAAATGTTAAAAATGATCTTTTTAAGTGTTGTTTTATATAACAAGATGACAATACAAATTGTTAAGTTTTAATTAGACTCCTGAACATTTTTTTTGTTAAAGTGAACCTCCCGTTGAATATGTACAGACTGAAATTCGAATATATAAGTGAATGGCTCTTAAAATTGTTAGTCTTATGGAGACTTGTACCGAATACAAAGGGGATCCAACCCATGCATTATTATCTTACATTATATGATTGTTTTCATATGTAAACTTTAGAATCTATAATCACTATTGTGGTACTGAAATGATGGTTGGACAGAACCCTAGCACTGAAGGTATATCATCCATAATAGGCTTTGAACACACAATTGTTTATTTCTTAGAAATATCATAACTTTTACACCAACAAGACCTTTCTTATAAAAAATTGGGTGTTGTCTTACTTATGACTAATTAAGCACTTAGTGAAGTTTCAAATGTTGGTGATTCTCCTACATGAAGTTATTCATATTTTGGGTCCAAGTTCTCCAATGGGCTTTCCCATGTTTGAATTGGTGGTTTGATTATCTTAACAAAGAAGGATGGATACCTATGCCTAGATGGAGTGATATGAAACTATTTTATATCTTTTGAAGTTTCAAACCCCAAATTATTTTGTAAGAATATTTTAGGTATTTGTAAGTAACTTGATTGAAGCAGTCAAAAATATTTAACTAGACTTGAGTAATCAAGTGTAACCTTAACCAAGTAGTACCATGTGACCACCGACCTATCTCAGTGTCAGAATTTGTTGTACAATGAAATGGGTACTTCCGAAGGAGCCCGGAGTCATATATTGTTGAGTATATGCTAGTGTAGGGAGGGTGTATCCCCGTCATCTTAATTCCAAGGTTTAGGACAGTGGTTGAGGCCATTTATCAGATGTTGATGTGTTTGAGAGAGAAAATAGTTGTAACTTGGTTTTGAGATATATACTCTACTATGTAGTGTTGTAGCCTGTGTACTCAAAACAAACCTGGCTATTTTAGTAGTTGGGGTGATGTTCTACTATGGTTGTTACTCATACTGACTGAGGGGAAGAGATCTTTAGGATTTTGGTCATCCAAGACCTCATACGGGGATGATTGTGACTTCACAGTGCTCTAGTAGTTTGAGTGGTACTCAAACTACCAAGGGCTTAATAAATATGTAATTCACCCAAGTATTATACCTATTAGGACTCTTTGGTGACTCACTTTGAATGATATTTATTACTTTTCTTTTCATGTTAATACTATATGAGATTCATATTCTGGTAAGAATAATTAATTGTACCTGTAACTTTGACTATGATGGATAATTCTACATAAACTGCATAATCTTTCAACTCTCTAATACTATTTGCGTTATCTACTTTAGTTACATAATTTGCTTGTAAGTATAAATGTTATTATAGGTTATATAGTGTAGTTTGGACACGGGTCTCACCTCCTGGGTTTTTACACCCCTTTTAGGTGATCAAGGGTGTAGGCATACATATGGTGATGAGGAGACTTATTTTTAAGATCAATAGAGTTTGAGAGGTTGGTTTAGTTGTGCATAGTCCTAGAGATGTCCCTGTACTCTCAGGTCAGGGTAGGAGTTTTTGTATATGATGTAAATCAACTCCATATTTTTGTTGTATGCCTTGATCATTGTAAATGTTGTAATTATCTAGACAACATCCTTTGAATATAGGTTATTACTGAGCCAATGAAGTTATGTAAAGGTACCTACTATGAATATGCATGTGAAGTTGGACATTTGTGTATATATTTTTTATGAAATATTATTCAATTTTATTCTGTACCTTTCTGGTAATATGATTAATTTGTGTTTGATTGGTGTTTTGGTTTTGATAATCTCATTTAGCATGATGGGCTGCCACAGTTGACCTCCTCTCCCGATCTATAGAGCCGAAGCATGGAATTGCTAAATCGCCTTTGCAATCATGAGAGCTCAACATCACTGGCTGGTTAACTAAACCATATTCACATCTTTACATGGATGTATACTCAAAAAGTACCAAATCTCTTCACATGGATGCATATTTTGCAAGTATAAAAGGCTAAACTATAAATATACCTGATCGATCCGCTTACATGTACAAAGAATGGAAGATACATAGTTCTTGCAATAAGTAAAGGAATACAATTTCAAATTGATGTAATTCATCAACTGAGCCTAAACATACTAAATGGTTGAATCACACATTTTTCATGCCCTCGTTAGTTTAAGGTGTACCACTCAAACTACTAGCTTGTCACTACAATTCCTATAACGACCTTGTATAATATCTAAGTATTACTAGATCCATTGGATCTCTTGATACATCTTAGTTAAAGTGAGGTTAATAAGAGGTAGAGTGCTCAAAGTTTGACTCTACCATGAAATTTGTGAAAAGTGGATCCACATAAATCATGGGTCTTTTGTGGGTGCATAGGTCACAACACCAAGAAAATAGGGTATGAAACCCAACAAGCTAAGACACAGAAACCATCTCTTTCCATGATATATCAGTGGACCATCAATTACAACCAACTGTCAACAAAACTTTAAATGTAAGGGTACACCAACCCCACATACCATCATATATTAAAAAATATACACTCTGAACATATTCTCACAATTTAGATATAGCAACATGATTAACTTGTTTCACTATTTCCCTCAATGACCTAGTGAAATAGATTTATGGACTCCAAGCACTACATGTTTAGGTTTACACTTGAATAATTAATCCAATTAGTCTTACTTCAATTATATCAAACGATTTAAAAACAATGCATTGAGATACAATTGACATATTAATAAAGTCTAACATCTCAAGAATATAAAAATGTATTTACATATATCAAAATGTTAGATTAGGGTATAAATAATCATATTTGTAAAAAAAAAGATCCTACATATCAATATCAGTCACAACAAGGCCCAACATATAAATCTTAGTCACAAAAAGGCCCAACATATCAATCCTGACCACAATAAGGCCCAAATTATTGATTTTGGCCACCACAAGGACCAACATATCAATCCCATTTACAACAAGGCATAACATATTAATGTCAACCACAACAAGGCTTAACATATTAAATCATGACATGTCAACCTTAATCAAGGCATAACAAGGGATATTCCTCCCTCCATTATTTCATTTTCAATGTGCAAATAGTATCACAAAAGATAGAGCATTATCCACTATATAGAAATTCTCATAATCATCATATATAACAAGACATGATTATACAATATGATTATTTATCATCTTTTAAGTGTTTGGGTATCATTAGGAACTATCATATTGTATTCTCTTTAGGAACATTTAGTTCAAGCCAACTAAACATGATTATAAATAACTTTCAAAGACTACTTGGTTATTATAAATTGTAAATCATCATTAGGAAAAGGTTACAAAACCCATAAGAACAACAAAATTTTCCTTAACTGTTTCACCATCTTTTCCATCAATTTTTATGTCATCCATGTTCAATCATGAATTAACCTTAACCAGTGGGCCCTGACATCATCCTGATTATGACACCCATATCATAGCATTAAAGGTATCAACCTCAAGGTAACAACTCTCTCTCTCTCTCTCTCTCTCTCTATATATATATATATATATATATATATATATATATATATATATATATCCCATATCCAAGATATATATTATCCTATCACATTTTATCACATAATTATTCAATATATTCATATTACAAAGAAATGATAGTTGAAAGGCATAGGTAATCATATGAGGAAGATAAATACTGCACTAGGATCCTTTTAACATAAAAGGGTTGCCATCTTTTATTAAAACCTACATGTATTAATTAACCTCTGAGTTACTTCATAATCAGTGTATTAATTATCCCCATGATACATTTCATGTACATACATATAATTATACTTCTTAGTTCATAGCTAGTTTTAGGAATCTATTAAGTGTGCATGACTTTGCAAGGTATGATACAATCCACAAAGTAACCCAAAGTACTCACTAGGGCACAAACCACCACTACCAACCATGAAAGGCTAATTTCATAATATAAGACCATACTAAATATAAGACCTTGTAGGAATCTCCAAACCACCTGACATTCTATATTCCACATCAAATTACCATAACACACCACCATACTAAATATTCAACTTCAAATTGGAAAGTTTGTGAGAATTGCTTTGCATACAATATTACACATAAAAAAGACCACATTTATACATAGATGGGCTACTTTCAGATTATAGGTCTAACTCAAATGAAATTTCATCAGCACAATAGTTCTATAAAGGCCTTAAGACTATTATACATGCCCTAAAATTCAATTAGAATAACATGTATATCAATTTACACTGAGGTACCATAAAGATAACATTTTTAGTAACATTTCACATGTATTTAGAATTTAAAAAACATATTTAAGTGAAAATGATATGAACATCAGGGATCACTTTTAAAAATAATGAAGATCATGCAACAACATATTTCCCTTTCACTTATGTAAAACAGTTCTCAAGAGATCATCTTTTAGCATATTAAGGGATCATAGAGCAACATTAGGCATATTAGAGCACCAATGTACATATTCTGAAAACTTATTCTTTGAATAAATAAAAGGGCATGTATGTAGCATCAAGGATCGTTGTTAATATATATAGGGAGGTATGTAAATCTGAAACCACATCATATAATAGGAAAATAAATCTTGAAAATTTCACCATAAGGCATCTAAATCAATTACAAAGCAAGTTTAGGGATTTGCATGTACACATAGCCAAAAGAATACTAATCGATGATATCTTATTCACTGCTCATGGTGATTATCATGAGGCCCATATAAGAAAGGCACAAATGAGTTTTTAGATCCTAGATCATCCCTTAAATAGCCCTAAAACCAAAGTTTCAAGCAAGATCTTGCTTCCCTTTGAACAAAGAGAGGAACAAAGGATGGTTTTTAGCTATATGGCATAGGTTCCACCATGGAAATCCATGGGGCTCACACAAAGGTAGGAGAACAAAGGAATAAATTAAAAAATTAGAAATGGAAGGAAGATTTACATGATTAGGGATAGAACCCATGTTACAACAGGAAGGATGAGTGCCAAATGTCTATTTGGATGAATGGTCTAAGAGGGGTATATATAAGGAGGGGTGGTTAAAAAGTATAAAGAGGCCTTGACTAGAAAAGTCATTGGTTGATACATCATCCCTCTCATCAAACTACACAATTAGATCTATGAATGGTTTGCACTCTCTTCCTTATCATCAGTTTTCCAATAAATTGGTTGAGGGATTAGAGTTTTCATTGATTCACATGTTCAGATTCTTCATCAGTTTCCAAGTCCTAGATCCTCATCAATTGTCATTTCCTAACTTCTCACAATACCAAGGTTTCATTATCTCATATGTACTAGATTTTCATTGGTTTCCAAATACAATAAAACCCATCATTGATTAAGTGTAGGATTGATGAGTCTAAAAGTCAACAAATCTCATTGGCTGAGAGTTCCATTGATCCTAATCGTCCACCAAACTAGATAGGTTTAGGGTTAGAAAACTTAGGATGAAAACCCATGAAAAAAGTTCAAAGTTAGTAAAATTAAGCATTTTTATGAAGGAAAGAAAGAACTTAGATATCATATATCCAATTTTGGAATCAGATCCTTTATTAAGGTGAAGTTGTATGTTAGATCACAATTGCAAATCAAGGCACACAAGGTACAATTGATGTTAGATTAGAGTCATCTACTAACCAATTGAATTCAAATCTTTGTCAAGTATTCATATGTAGGGAAAAAGTTAGATACTTTTCATGTAACTTGCAATTGTTCTCATACTATAATAAATTTACAATTAAGTCCTCAACTTACAAGAAAACTTGAAATTAGGGCAGCCAAAGTGCAAACATAACCATATTAGAGATATCTCTTAACCAACTACTATCAAAACTAGATCAAGCACACACTTATTATAATAAAGTAAGATTATAGTGAAACTAGTAGGGTCATGGTGTCACAGAATGAGATACTTCCATTTCCTACTGTTACAAGTTTGGTGAAAGAATTTGGTGTTGAGGTCCCCATTTTTTATTTGAATGACTTTCAATCTTTGTATACACAAAATCTCATAATGGGAAATCATATTATATAATTCTAGTTTCATAGAAGAGATTTCTACATGATCAGAGTGGGGTTTGAATTAAGGATAAGGAGTTCATACTAGAGAAACTGGATATTTTCCATTATGTTGCCAAAATTTTCTTTGTTTGATACTTCGAGTTTTCTTCTTAGGTTCCTAATTTTTCCTTGAAGGATAGATTCATGTTAGGAGGTGTTGTGATAATTAGACCAACAGTGAGAGATGATATATATAATAGATGAGTGTTTGGTCCAAAAATGGTTATCATAAAGTCTTGTGACCCCATATCTATTGTTTGGTATCGAGAATGGTTGGGAAATGTTCAAGAATAATGCACAAGTAGTTCTACAGAAACAAAAAGGTAGAGGGCGTCCCAATATGTAGAACCCAAAGAAACAATATAGTCTAACCAAGAATCTCTTTTCTCCCAAGTGTAGTTAGAAATAGAGGGAGAGGGATCAACAAGATTATTAGAATGGATAAAGTTATTAAAATGGTCCTTATTAGCACAAAAGGAGTAGCGTTTAAAAGTGTTGAAGTTACTCTTATATGTTGAATGGGTGAGATTAAAGAACCCACCAATAATCCAAGCATTGTTATTACAGAGACTATTGAGGGTTGATAATTCATGAATGAAGGGTACTTTGTTGAAAGAGGGTTTGCCATAGACCACTATGAAGTAGAAATTATAGTTATATATGATCGAGGATATGTGAAGAATAATAAAGTAAGAACCCTAGTGGGTGGTCAGATGGGAGTACACAGAAGTGTTCAGATCAATAAGCGTACCTCTGCTTAGACCCTATAAGGGAGATTGGATCCAGTTAGGAATGAGTCTACTACCAATGGTTTGCATAAGAAAATCTAAAATAGTTTGCTTAGTTACTTTAATAATGATGATGTCTATCATATTGGATAGAATAACGTTTCTAGTGATTTGATAGTGTTTTTAGATGTTGTACCACACACATTATAGGAGGCCAAAATCATGATTGAAAGGATGGTAAAATGTGTCAAGAAGGTAACATATAGGAAGAAGATTAAATTTATAATGAGAGGAAGGCTTAGGAATCCAAATTATAGGGTGTCATGTTATTGGAACCTCTATTTTTCTCTATATTAGGGAGAGCAATGTGGTACTATAAGAAGGATTCAAAGTTAATGTCAATCATCTTATATAATTCAAATAAATCATTACTAGTATCCCAAGAAAAGAGATTTTTATGAGGGTCACACAAATCTTAGTAAGAGATATGTGAAGGTTTGAAGAAGGATCCATAATAGAGTAGGATTAGTTATTTGAAGTCATTGAGGGACCTGCATAAGTTTTCTTCCCCTTGGGAGAGATATGAGTACCCAAAACTCCTATGTTGGAAGAAGCAACTTGACAAAGACGAGCCAAAAATGGAACCTGAAGACTTCCATGGTTGGACATTCTAGCAAGAACCCCATTAGTGTTTTTTCTAATCATCACATCCACTTCTGAATCTTAAATATCTTTAGTGTTTCTCATCGGAGGACCATCCTATGAACCAAGCATGATGTCAGAGTTAGAATCATTATTCATTTGGTGTTGTGGGGTTGGTCATATAATAATACGGTTAGGTGGTTAAGAATACTTTGGCCTTTTTGAAATGACACTGCCACCATCATCTAAAGAAGGTCCAACATTACACTTTTGTGGTTTTTTTTAATTTAGTTGGGAGAAGGGGGGTCTATTCTTGTTTTTGTTGTTGTTGTTGAAAGGGTACTCATCAGACCTCGCCCACGCATCAACATTTTTACATTTTGGAGGTCCGACATCCTGAGGTATAGACTCCTAAAAAGGTACCACATGTAATGGTTTAGGGGAAACTAAGTGAATGGATGTTTATCTAGGTTTTCAAAGAAGAAAGCATGCTCATAAGGGTCTTTTTCTGTGAGAAGAGAAGAATAAACAAGAAGTCCCAATTTGATTTTCATCTTGGGATAAATCTAAGTTCCACTCGGGGTAACAATAAGACAAAAGGCTTTGGTGTACTTTTGAGGGATGAGGATGTCTTGGTGGATACATGAAAGTCTATTGCCCCAGACATCAGAAATAGTTTTGAAAATATTGAAGCCTCAAAGATAAGGTGAGAGACCAGAGCTCGAAATCCATCTAAAATCCATGTTTGGGGATTCAAAAGCCCCAAGATCCGTCAACCAACTACTAATCATATCTTGCACAACCCCCCTCTCCATTAGAAATATTAAGTAGCATACCTCTGAGTGAGTGTACATCAACTGGTTTTTCGAGTAGTGTTTGGACACCAGATATAACAGCTAGGGATCATAAGGGAGAATGCCATCGTGAAATCAATCAAGTTAATCTTAATGTCTTTATTGTCAAGATGTATATCACTAAGATGGATTTAGTTTCCCATTACTTTTCCAAGCCTCAAAGAATTTAAATAAATATCAACAACTATAGGTTCAACATAGTCAACAATATTCAGATACATCCAACAAACAAGAAGAATAGATGATTAGAGAGAGTAAGGCTGGTTTATACCATGAACATCCAAAGGTTTAGTGGAATCATAGAGTGTATAAGGTTTGGAGGGAAACTAGGAGGAATAATAGAGGTGGGGAGTTTAGATGTTTCACACAGGGGAAACCAAATTTTTCTCGTGTATAGGCAATAATATATTTGATATAAAATATGAACCATGATGATTAAGGTGGGAAATATAATGAAATGACTTATCATGTTGTCTTGGTCGGCCAATACTTCAAGTAATGGAATAATTATGTTGGTTTTGGTTTCAAAATACATGAGGTAAAGGGAAATGAGAGTTGGATTTTGAGGGACAGTTATAGGAGAAATGTCTTAGGACACAATACCTGAAGAAAAATTAGGGTATTGGCAACCATGGTGTTTTTGACTCATATGGTTGCACCACTTACAATGAAACATTTGCTTTGATAATGTTTTTTAATAAACTACTTACCATGAAGACTCTTTAGTGAAGAATTCATAGACTAGATTTGAATAAAAAAATTGTGGAACTAGGTGGGGGTCTAATTTAGGGTTTTCTAGAAAGCAGTCCAAACTAGAAAAAACAAACTGAGGTTTAGAAGAAAGATCACCTCTTTGGATTATAACCACTTGAAGGATGGGCGCATGGTCAATACTAGTGTCCTCCTCCTTAGTCTCATCATCAAAGAAAAACCCCTCAAAGGGAGTTGCCCATGGTGCTTCAAGTTGGAATACATGGAAGAGGACATCTTTTAGAGCTACACACTATTTTTTCAATGATGGTTTTGATGAACGCATATTCATTGGTGAAATTAAATGAACGGTCATTAT
The DNA here is from genome assembly GCA_963693085.1 of Alisma plantago-aquatica. NCBI lineage: Eukaryota > Viridiplantae > Streptophyta > Magnoliopsida > Alismatales > Alismataceae > Alisma > Alisma plantago-aquatica. Next base: position 1,008,547,803 of record OY856410.1, on the reverse strand, counting down.
CAATTTTCTCTCTATTATAATATTCTAGCAGTGGGTCAGTGGTATGGTAACCATTCTTAGATTTATTTGTAGATACTAATTCTTCCCATTAGCATCATTATAATGGAGAGAAACTTGATTCCATTCCCAAAGTTTGAGGTCTAGGGACCATGATCTCTCTAAGCATAGTAGTTGGATCATTCTTGACCAACCCCATGTAGAAGAAAGGTGAGAGTTTCGAGAGTCCCAAATAAAGAAAAACTAGAAAACTTTCTTGTAGTAGTATAGCCTTCCCTTTCTAGGGCCTATGTCAGGTGGAGATCACCTTCATGTTAACGGAAGGGTGATTTGTTTAAAGTCAAATGGTACCATCTTCATTGTTAACTTCTTGGTAGGGATAGCCATTAAAAAGAGGGATCTGAGGTTGGATTAGGATTTTCTAGGAAAGAGAAGGAGTGATGTTGACAATGAGGTTAGAGAATAGCAGTGAGAGGAAAATGGGTGGGGCAGTGCAACCATTGGACCCTTTTAAGATGAATCAACCCTCTCAGGAGAGAGAGGTAGGAGGAGGTGGAATATGATGTCTTGTTGCATGGGATACAAGGATACTTTTGAGAGATTTGCGTTTGAGATCATGATGAAGAGACAGATGTGAGATGAGCCTCTTAAGATATCTACCACCTTTCCACATCTAGAAAATTTGGCAGACAAATATTGAGAAAGGAAAATCTAGAAAGAGAAAGGAGGATGTTGCTACCCTCAAGAAGTGAGGTGGAGGAAGAGAGGGAACTTGGAACAATAATTATAAAGAACTATAGTCCAAAAAAGAAGACAGATATACCTCCTAAAAGAGAGTAAAATCCGAGAACAACATCAAAAAAAGGAGAGGAAGCTGGGAGGAGGGAACGAGGCTAGAGGAAGAGGAGGCCACTATTTGTAATATCCCTGACCTGGGTTATGCTTTAATCTTGGGAGTTTTTCTTAAGAAAGCTAATTAGATCCTCGATTTTATTTTGTGAAAAGTAATTAAGGCTCAAGAGGAACTTATGTTTCAATTTTAGTCCTTTTTGAATAACGTTGAAGCAATGTTTGCTTATTTTTGGACTAAAGTGCAATTTATCCAAATTGAGGGGTTAACTTGTAAATTATATATGATAAAATGTTCCTCAAATGTTTAAACATCATAAGAATGAGAATTATGTTGTGGTATGGCTTGTGGTAGCCTGAGTACCAAGACAGAGCTTGTTAAGCAATGTTTGTGCATTAAAACCTAATTTTGGTGTAATGTGCAATTCACCCAAAACCCAGGGTTCAATATGCAAAATACGACTGATAAAGGGTCCCTCATATTTCTTGGTATCATTTAGAGAAAATAAAATGAGAGGGACACCGCATTTGAATCATTTTTGAAGAGAGAGAATCTTGATATTAAAATAATCAAGATTTAAGCAAAATTGGAACCCTAATTCAATTTAATGCAAAAATAAAAATATTAATTGAAGTGCCTTGAACCAAAAACGATATGGTTGAATTTTCTTAAGAGTGGACGTCCTTGATCCTTGAAAAGGCACTCAAAAATATCTAAGTGAGTGGAGAGCCCACTCACATTCGTTAAAGGAAAAAGTAATATCCATTAACTTATGGATATTATTATTATATGATTAAGGTGCTTAATTTCTTTTCCTGTAAATCATGGATAATTGAAGGGAATGAAAGGAAAGGAAGGAGGCTTCGTATGAAAGGAAGAAGAGGGGGAAAGTGGCAAGGAAATGGAGGAATTATCCCCTACACACTCTCTCTTAAAAAGAAATTCAATAATACACATATATACTCACATATCCATAACTTGAAAAGGTTATTTCGAAACCACTTTCACTCTTTGCTTCCAAAACGACCAAGGGAGATCAGTAGCAGGAGGAGGACGATCCCTAACTTGTAGGTAAGCTCCATGGTCCTTTTTCACCTTGATTTCATGGTGTAAATTACAAATCAATGCTTGATTTCTTCTTTTCTCCCTTCAAACTTCAACCCTAGCCATTCTTTTCACTCAAAGACTTGAGGACGAGCTTTGGATAGTTGAAGGAGTTGCTTTCACCATTGAAGACGTGGAGTTTGAAGCTTTTAAGCTTCTTTGGAGGTGGGTTTTATAACTTAAACCCTTAATATTGTTATTTTATTCAATTCTTCATCAATTGTTGATCATTTTGTTCTTATTGAAATTCATTTGATCAAATCAATGGAAGCACTATCAGAATTACAAAAAATTATGAAGGATCATAGCTTGATGATGACGACATCATCCTAAGCAAACACCTCAATAATATCTAAAGAAAACCGTTTCAAAGGACTTGAGACCAAACGATCTCAAGACCGTTTGGACTCGAACGGTCTCAAGAACGTTTGGGATCAAATGGTCCCAGACCATTTGGAGGACAAGTGATGATATAGTTGAAGGTTGATTCAATTGGTTATAATTGATTTGATCTTAATGTCTCCAATTGTGAATGATCCATCTACTGCAAACCCTAATCGGGTTGAGTGTTGAATCCTTAAGTGAATTGAATCAATTTAAGGGTTGATTGACCCAAACAGTTTCAAAACCATTTGGAGGTCAACCAAACGGTCTTAAGACTATTTGGAGGTCTATGGTTGAGTATGATTGGATGGTTGAGGATCCAATGGTTACCAACTGATGAATAATTAATAGTTCAATTGATGATGGATTCAATGAAGTAAATCCCTAATTGATTTGAGTGAATGGAACCCTAGTTGATCATATCAGTTTCAAGATGTTTTGGACCAAACGGTCTTGAGACCATTTGGGGTTCATTTGGACCAAGACTGTTTGGGGTCCATTTGATCAAAACCATTTAAGAGGTTCAATATAATCAAAACCGTTTAGGATCATTGACTGTTTGAGATAGTTGACCGTTCAAGGGACTAAGGGCCAAGACCATTTGAAGGTCTAACCCCAAGACCATTTGAGGATGTGACCCCAAGACCATTTAAAGGTCATGATCAAATCCGAATGGAGGTCCAAATTGGTCCTAAACCCAATAAAGAATTAGATGGTCTGAAACTAATTGAAGGTTTGATTGATCAAAACCAATTGAGGTCTATTTTATCAAGACCATTTAAAGGTTCAATTAGTTCAAATTATGAAAAGACTAATAACCCCATGTGTGGTTGAAAAGTATACTAATGTTGATTACAATGGAAGTACCTTTAGGGTGCTTAAATAATTAATGTAATTAGAGTACTCATCCTTTGATGCTTATAAATGCAAATAAGTACACGATGATAATCATAGGTGTATGCACTCTAATGAAGGGTTGAACTAACCTAATTGATGAGAAAACCCTAATTGATGGGAAAACCCTAATTAATGGGAATACCCTAGATGATGGAGAAATATTGATTGAGATGAATTGGGATATGTGAAATTCTAATTGATGTGAATAGTAAACCTTAACCCTAATCTAGGGTAATGGAGTAACCCTAATCTAGGGTAAGGACATGAGGAATCCTAATTCAAGGTAACATAATGAAAAACCCTAATCAAGGGAAATGTCACATGAAACCCTAATTAAGGGTGATGTCATGTTAAACCCTAATTAAGGGTGATTTCATGTGAAACACTAATCAAGGGGGATGTTAAGTGAAACCCTAATACAGAGATGTCATGTGAACTCTAATTCTAGGGTGATGTTATAAAATGTTATATGAAACCCTAATATGAAATCCTAACCCTGATATAGGGTAAAGGTATGTGAAGCCCTAATTTTGCGTTATAGAACATGAAACCCTAATCTTGGGCAATATGATGATAAACCATAACCCTAACTTTGGGCTATGAGTTGAGAAACCCTAATTTCAGGTAAGGCTATGTGAAACCCTAATATAGGGTAATGTTATGTGAAACCCTAAAATAGGGTGATGTTATGTAAAATCCTAATTAATAAAGAAGGGAAACCTTATTCCTAATAATGGAATAGTGAATAATATATTGGTAGGTGAAACACCTAAAGTGATTGATAATGGTTGAATGATAAATGGGTGCATAAAGTATTAGTATGGGGAATGCCCTAATACAAGATAAGTTACAAGTGATGAGAGAAGTAATACATTAAGACATGATAGATATTACATTCACCACCTCAAGGTTGATACACCTTGATGTACTCTAAATCCAATATACTTGAATGAGTACTTGTTACCTAGTGAGAGGTGACAAGATGTGTAATGGGCCTTGTGAGCCATGAGGAGTAATTGTTGCCTAGTGAGAGGTGACAAGATGTGAAATGGACCTTATGAGCCATGAGAGTAGTTGTTGCCTAGTGAGAGGTAACAAGATGTTATAAAGTCTCATGAAAGAAATGATAATGTTCATAATAAACTAAGAAAATGGAAACTCAGTAGTATGTCAATAATAACAAAAGGATATAATAATAATAATGAAATCATGATCATACATGTTTTTGAATATGCCGAAAGGGGAAGAGAGGAATACTTGTATTACATAAAGGTTGTGTAATCAAGATTGGTTAATGTCCAATACCTGGCAGAGGCATGAAGCTTGTAATCAGGATTGGTTAGAGTCCAATGCCTGGCTGTGTAATCAGGTTTGGTTGGAGTCCAATGCTTGGCTGTGTAATCAGGATTGGTTAAAGTCCAATGCCTGGCTGTGTAATCAAGATTGGTTAAAGTCCAATACCTGGCAGAGGCATGAAGCCTGTAATCGGGATTGGTTAGAGTCCAATGTCTGGCTGTGTAATCAGGGTTGGTTAGAGTCCAATGCCTGGTTATGTAATCAAGATTGGTAGAGTCGAATGTCTGGCTGAGAAATCAGGATTGGCATGGTCCAATACCTGACAAAGGTATGAAGCCTATAACCAAAGGATTGGCATAGTCCAATGCCTAAATAGAATATTATGATGTATACTCTTATGTATGGTATAATTCAATATCTGTTTAGCAGATTGGCTAAGGTCAATAAATGGAAACAAGAATGAATCATGGGTAACATATCAGGATAATAAAGAAAAGCTTGAGATGTTGAAATGATATGATAGATGAATGAAATACATGTTCTTCCTATTCCTTATAAAGAGAATAAATGATTTATTTTTCTATCATAGACAGTTGCAATACTTTAAAGATGAGAATGATCTAAACTGCTTATCCTCTACTCAGTTTTATATTATTAAATTGCAATAATAATGTTTTTGGCAGAGAGTTATATCTCTCACTGGGGCAATTTTCAATTGTATCACCCTGTGGGATCCAACTTTTTAGGTAGATGTAGAAGAAGAGGTAGAAACCCTATAGCAGGGGGAGAGCAGCAGCAACAACAAAGACAACTGTAAAACTCCAGGTGGAGACTCTATATGTCATATTTTGTATAGAGAGTCCTATGTGTCGTCATTGTACTCTCAGGTCCTTGGAGTTAGTAGTTAGTACTTTTAATGCATCAATCTGAGATTTTGGCTTGATGCCTCGAGGTTTTATGTTGCTTATGTATAGTTCTGGAAAAGAAATTGTTCTATGTAATCCTCGAGAAGAGATGGTACATGGTATGTACTTGTGAACCAGAATGTATATGTAATACTTTGATTCTTGTTATAAGAGTTTCCTAGAATTGGATCTCTTTGAAAAAGGTTTTATTTTTAGTGATTTTCAGTAAGACGCTGCTAACGAATGCTTCTGTTTAAGTAAATCATGTTTTCTTCGAACGATTCGTATCAATTTAGTGGTATCAGAGGTCTAGGTTCGTTGAGTGTACAGAGACATAGGACTAAGGTGTCGAGTCTGTTCTAAGTGTACCCAAGTGTATCTTATAGTGCCTTCTGCTTATGCAGAAGAAGATATATAACACAAAGATGTCTGGAGGACATGAGGGACACATTGCTAAGAGCAATGTTGCTGCACCAATAAAAGGTGCCAAGGACCAGGCAAGAGAAGAAACAGTGCCTGAGAATCCCCATGTTGATGAAGTCATGATGAGAAACCCAGATTTTCATATTCTTTTTGGGAAAATCATGACTACATTGATGCATATATCAGACTGGATGCCAGCACTGGCACCTAGGGCACCAGTTCCCAATGAGGAATATGGGTCTGGTAAGACTTTTGAATGACTACGTTGTGTAGGAGCCATAGAATATGCTTGGACATCTGACCCGGCAGATGTTGATCTCTGTCTCACTGAGTTAGAAAAGGCTTTTAAGATCCTTAGTATTCCATATGTCGACAAGGTCAAACTTGTTGTGTACCTTTTGAAGGGTAGTGCTGGACACTGGTGGGCTATAGAAGAAATAAAAAGGAATGATGAAGAGGTTGATTGGGAGGAATTTCATCGAGAATTCATCAATAAGTATTTTCCAAAGACATACTTAGATGAAAAGATCTCACAGTTTGAGAAGATTAGATAGGGAGCCATGTCGATAAATGAATATGAGGTTAAGTTTATGGAACTTTTGTGATTTTTTCCTCAAATGGCTGCTACTGAGGAGGAAAAGATCCGACGTTTTGAGAAAGGATTGAATGCTGAGATGTCCATCCCGGCTTCTGCAGTATAAAGTAGAGAAAGGTTTGCTCCATTTGTGGAATCAATTCAGAGGATAGAAAGGTCTACGGCAAAGAAACATGAGACAAACCTTAAAAGGTAGTCTACACAGTCACAGGAACAGTGGATTGGTGGTACTAAACAATCAAAGATTTTAGTAGTATCGACTCAACTACAATATAGTGCACCAATGCAGTAGTCACCAAAAAGGCTCCGAGCTTGCTATAGATGTGGACAGAAAGGACATATGAGGTGGCAATGTCCAAGTAGAAAGTAATGAGGTGACCCAACAGACAAGACAATAGATAACCCGTAAAGGTAACATGTCGGATAAAATTTTCATTCTGAATTACCTTTCCTTTTTCTTCTCTTTGCCTACTAATTATGAGTAAGGTAGTTATTACTTAGATTTCTTCAGTCAGTCCTTTAAGGACAAGGAGAAGAGATAAAAAGGATGGAAATGTGTATTCAGTTCAATATTTTTTTTAAATGTTAAAATTTCTCTCTCTTCATTAAGGAAGGGAAGAGAGATAAAAGGAACTCAGAGGAAATCTGAGATATTTAAAGAGATAAAAACATAAAATAAAATAAATGCATACTACCTAATTTCAGTTCTTGAATACCCTGGCCAGGTATTCATTTATTGAAGGCAAGGTAAGTATGACATACCTCAATTGTTATCTTTCTTATTACCCTGATCAAGTAATCATTCAGAAACAAACTAAAAAGAGCCTAATGAAGTAGGAGATGTGGCATGGATATTTCTACCACATTCTAATTGATATACGGAGGAATTTGATTTAATTATAAATCAACTTATAAACAAAAAGAAGATGTTTAGTATAATGTATACCCTGGTCCTCAGACCTAGAGGTAACAGTTACCTGATGGGAGGTAACAATAACCAGTGATGAACTAAAGGTTTGAATACCCAGATCTAGTAATCATAATGATGATAATACTAAGAAGTGGTGACATGTAATTATCCTTATAATTTCTTATGCAGATGGCAAGGAACCTGGATGAGACAAGAATGATTGACTCGTGAACAAGTTGAAGGTTCATGTAATTGATAATCTCCTCTTTAATAATCAACCTTGGGTGATAATGGGGTGATAAGAAGAATGTGTTTTCTTATGCTCTTTCCTGTCTGGGACATGGAAATCAAGTGGGTCTTATGACACTTGATGTACATAAATTAAAGTGTTTTTTTGATGGATACTTAAAAAAAATATCAGTTTGTCTTGAACTTGGGTTTCAAGATAAAGATAAATGTAACAAGTAATGTCTCATGATGAAAGGAAGATGAGGATGTGATGTATTTTCAACACATATGATAGATACCAAGGTAAGAGATTCTAATATCTGAGAAATATCAGATTATTTTATGATGATTTCCTAGAATGATTAACTATGAAATAAGTTCAGATACCTAATGTAGCATGGACATCATATGTTAGGGGTTTATGCCTTGCATAAACATAACATTGATGAGGATGAACTATTTGAGGGAATAATTGTAAAAATTATTGCAAGAAAAGCTTATCAAATTAAATTGACAAATAACCTTCCCTTATGATAAGAGAATGTACAACTAATGAGATAGTTAGTACAAGTAGTAAGAAGCCTAGTGTTGTGTCAGCTGGTTAGATGACACAACAAGTCATATCTTCTATAATAAGTTGTGTGGAATAAATTTGTATCGATCAAAGTTCAACGGCATCTTCATGACATTGAGATGTTATGTGAAGACTTGATGAGATGATAAATGAATAATATCTGCTTCCCTTTATCTGGGATTTCGGGGACAAAATCCTTGTTAGGGGTTTATAATTGTAATATCCCTGACCTGGGTTATGCTTTAACCCTAGGAGTTTTGCTTAAGCAAGTTAATTAGATCCTTGATTTTATTTTGTGAAAAGTAATTAAGGCTCAAGAGGAACTTATGTTTCAATTTTAGTCCTTTTTGAATAATGTTGAAGCAATGTTTGCTTATTTTTGGACTAAAGTGCAATTTATCCAAATTGAGGGGTTAACTTGCAAATTGTATATGATAAAATGTTCCTCAAATGTTGAAGCATCATAAGAATGAGAATGATGTTGTGGTATGACTTTTGGTAGCCTGAGTACCAAGACAGAGCTTGTTAAGCAATGTTTGTGCATTAAAACCTAGTTTTGGTGTAATGTGCAATTTACCCAAAACCCAGGGTTCAATATGCAAAATACCACTGATAGAGGGTACCTCATGTTTCTTAGTATCATGTAGAGACAAGAAAATGAGAGGGACACCTCATTTGAATCATTTTTGAAGAGAGATAATCTTGATATTAAAATAATCAAGATTTAAGCAAAATTGGAACCCTAATTCAATTTAATGCAAAAATAAAAATATTAATTGAAGTGCCTTCAACCAAAAACGAGATGGTTGGTTTTTCTTAAGAGTGGACGTCCTTGAGCCTTGAAAAGGCACTCAAAAGTATCTAAGTGAGTGGAGAGCCCACTCACATTAGTTAAATGAAAAAGTAATATCCACTAACTTATGGATATTATTATTATATGATTAAGGTGCTTAATTTCTTTTCCTTTAAATCATGGATAATTTAAGGGAATGAAAGGAAAGGGAGGAGTCTTCGTATGAAAGGAAAAATAGGGGGCAAGTGGCAAGGAAATGGAGGAATTATCCCCTACATTCTCTCTCTTAAAAAGAAATTCAATAATACACATATATACTCACATATCCATAACTTGAAAGGGTTATTTCGAAACCACTTTCACTCTTTGCTTGAAAAACGACCAAGGGAGCTCAGGAGAAGGAGGAGGACGATCCCTAACCTGTAGGTAAGCTCCATGGTCCTTTTTCACCTTGATTTCATGGTGGAAATTACAAATCAATGCTTGATTTCTTCTTTTCTCCCTTCAAACTTCAACCCTAGCCATTCTTTTCACTCAAACACTTGAGGGAGAGCTTTGGATAGTTGAAGGAGTTGCTTTCACCATTTAATACGTGGAGTTTGAAGCTTTGAATCTTCTTTGGAGGTGGGTTTTATAACTTGAACCCTTAATATTGTTATTGCATTCAATTCTTCATCAATTGTTGATCATTTTGTTCTTATTGAAATTCATTTGATCAAATCAATGGAACCACTATGAGAATTATGGAAAATTATGAAGGATTGTAGATTGATAATGATGACATCATCCTATGCACACACCTCAATAATATCTAAAGCAAACGGTTTCAAAGGACTTGAGACCAAACGGTCTCAAGATCGTTTGAGACCAAACAGTCTCTAAACCGTTTGGAGGACAATTGATGATATAGTTGAAGGTTGATTCAATTGGTTATAATTGATTTGATCTTAATGGATCCAATTGTGAATTATCCATCTATTGCAAACCCTAATCGGGTTGAGTGTTGAATCCTTAAGTGAATTGAATCAATTTAAGGGTTGATTGACCCAAATGGTTTCAAAACCGTTTGGAGGTCAACCAAATGGTCTTCAGACCATTTGGAGGTCTATGGTTGAGTATGATTGGATGGTTGAGCATCTAATGGTTACCAACTGATGAATAATTAATAGTTCAATTGATGATGGATTCAATGAAGTAAATCCCTAATTTATTTGAGTGAATGGAACCCTAGTTGATCCTCTCAGTTTCAAGATGTTTTGGACCAAACGGTCTTGAAACCATTTGGGGTTCATTTGGACCAAGACCGTTTGGGGTCCACTTGATCAAAACCATTTAAGAGGTTCAATATAATCAAAACCGTTTAGGATCGTTGACCATTTGAGATAGTTGACCATTTGAAAGGAAATGGTTTCAAGACCGTTCAAGGGACTAAGGGCCAAGACTGTTTAAAGGTCTAACCCCAAGACCGTTTGAGGATGTGACCCCAAGACCGTTTAATGGTCATGATCAAAACCGAATGGAGGTCCAAATTGGTCCTAAACCCAATAAATAGATGGTCTGAAACTAATTGAAGGTTTTATTGATCAAAACCAATTGAGGTCTATTTGATCAAGACCATTTAAAGGTTCAATTAGTTCAAATTATGAAAAGACTAATAACCCCATGAGTGGTTGAAAAGTATACTAATGTTGATTACAATGGAAGTACCTTTAGGGTGCTTAAATAATTAATGTAATTAGAGTACTCATCCTTTGATGCTTATGAATGCAAATAAGTACACGATGATAACCATAGGTGTATGTACTCTAATGAAGGGTTGAAATAACCTAATTGATGAGAAAACCCTAATTGATGGGAAAACCCTAATTGATGGGAAAACCCTAGCTGATGGGGAAATCTTGATTGAGATGAATTGGGATATGTGAAATTCTAATTGATGTGAATAGTAAACCTTAACCCTAATCTAGGGTAATGGAGTAACCCTAATCTAGGGTAAGGACATGAGGAATCCTAATTCAAGGTAACATAATGAAAAACCCTAATCAAGGGAAATGTCACATGAAACCCTAATTAAGGGTGATGTCATGTTAAACCCTAATTAAGGGTGATGTCATGTGAAACACTAATCAAGGGGGATGTTAAGTGAAACCCTAATACAGAGATGTCATGTGAACTCTAATTCCAGGGTGATGTTATAAAATGTTATATGAAACCCTAATATGAAATCCTAACCCTAATATAGGATAAAGGTATGTGAAGCCCTAATTTTTGGTTATAGAACATGAAACCCTAATTTTGGGCAATATGATGATAAACCATAACCCAAACTTTGGGCTATGAGTTGAGAAACCCTAATTTCAGGTAAGGCTATGTGAAACCCTGATATAGGGTAATGTTATGTTAAACCCTAATATACGGTGATGTTATGTAAAATCCTAATTAATAAAGAGGGGAAACCTTATTCCTAATAATGGAATAGTGAATAATATATTGATAGGTGAAACACCTAAAGTGGTTGATAATGGTTTAATGATAAATGTGATAAATGGGTGCATAAAGTATTAGGATGGGGAATGCCCTAATACAAGATAAGTTACAAGTGATGAGAGAAGTAATACATCAAGACATGATAGATACCACATTCACCACCTCAAGGTTGATACACCTTGATGTACTCTAAATCCAATATACTTGAATGAGTACTTGTTACCTAGTGAGAGGTGACAAGATGTGTAATGGGGCTTGTGAGCCATGAGGAGTAAATGTTTCCTAGTGAGAGGTGACAATATGTGAAATGGACCTTATGAGCCATGAGAGTAGTTGTTGCCTAGTGAGAGGTAACAGGATGTTATAAAGTCTCATAAAAGAAATGATAATGTTCATAATAAACCAAGAAAATGGAAACTGAGTAGTATGACAATAATAACAAAAGGATATAATAATAATAATGAAATCATGATCATACATGTTTTTGAATATGCTGAAAGGGGAAGAGAGGAATACTTGTATTACATAATGGATGTGTAATCAGGATTGGTTAAAGTCCAATACCTGGCAGAGGCATGAAGCCTGTAATCAGGATTGGTTAGAGTCCAATGCCTGGCTGTGTAATCAGAATTGGTTGGAGTGCAATGCCTGGCTTTGTAATCAGGATTGATTAAAGTCCAATGCCTGGCTGTGTAATCAGGATTGGTTAAAGTCCAATACCTAGCAGAGGCATGAAGCCTGTAATCAGGATTGGTTAGAGTCCAATGCCTGGTTGTGTAATCAGGGTTGGTTAGTGTCCAATGCCTGGCTACGTAATCAGGATTGGTAGAGTCCAATGTCTGGCTGTGAAATCAGGATTGGCATGGTCCAATACCTGATAAACGTATGAATCATATAACCAAAGTATTGGCATAGTCCTATGCCTAAATAGAATATGATGATGTATACTCTTATGTATGGTATAATTCAATATCTATTTAGAAGATTGGCTAAGGTAAACAGATGGAAACAAGAATGAATCATGGGTGACATATCAGGATAATAAAGAAAAGCTTGAGATGTTGAAATGATATGATAGATAAATGAAATACATGTTCTTCCTATTCCTTATAAAGAGAATAGATGATTTATTGTTCTATCATAGACAGTTGCAATTCTTTAAAGACGAGAATGATCTAAATTGCTTATCCTCTACTCAGTTTTATATTATTAAACTGCAATAATAATGTTTTTGGCGGAGAGTTATATCTCTCGCTGAGGCAATTTTCAATTATCTCAACCCCGTGGGATCCAACTTTTTAGGTAGACGCGGAAGAAGAGGCAGAAACCCTATAGAAGGGGAGAGCAGCAACAACAGAGACAGTTGTAAAACTCTAGGTGGAGACTCTGGATGTCATATTTTGTCATATTTTGTATAGAGAGTCCTATGTGTCGTCTCTGTACTCTCAGGTCCTCGAAGTTAGTAGTTAGTACTTTTAATGCGTCGATTTGAGATTTTGTCTTGATGCCTCGAGGTTTTATGTTGCTTATGTATAGTTCTAGCAAAGCAACTGTTGTATGTAATCCTCGATAAGAGATGGTCCATGGTATGTACTTGTGAACGAGAATGTATATGTAATACTTTGATTCTTGTTATAAGAGTTTCCTGGAATTGGATCTCTTTGAAAAAGGTTTTAATTTTTAGTGATTTTCAATAATCCATAGCTAACGAATGCTTCTGTTTAAGTAAATCATGTTTTCATTGAACGGTTCATCTCACTATTCCCCATACTTATCGATCATAGCCACTCTAGAGTTGCCTTCCCTACATAAACATTGTCTTAGTGGGATGCCTCTACTCTAGGGTTTGGCTTCTTTCATTGAATTAATTGATTTTGAGGGAGGGATGTCACTAACAACTGTGTATTTTTTTAAAACTTAGAATGATGTATATTTCACTTGTATTCATTCAAGGATTTCAATCAAATTATTTAATAAATACTTTTTCCAAACATATATTGTCCCTCGTTACTATAAGAAAATGAGCTAGTGACACTAGTATTGGATAGGGACAAATTCTCCCTTGTTATACTGACACATCCTCGAATCATATATAATTTCAACAAAGTGAATATGCACATTCATCTAAATTTATGCATACATTTGATATATTTTAAACCCATATAATTTAAACAAATTGTCATTCCTTACTTTTCACTGAGATGTCTAGATACTTCACTAATCACAAAATATCTCAATGGAAAATAATAGATGACAATGACATAATCATGCTTTATTTTGGAATTACTTTTTAGCTTTTCATTCACCTTTTAGGAAAAATATTCAACTAAAAAATTATCATGTCTCCGGTTCTTATCTTGTTTGACAATTGTACCATTTTATTTATTATTGAAATTTGAATACCTAATAAAATTACACAAGTATCATGTGGCATGTGAATATGTTTACTAAGGTTGAATAGAAATGTCGATCAAAGTTGTTTGTTTATAAAAAGATAACCGTATTGAACATATGTATACATCACATTGAAAATATAGTTTAGTATTAATAGTTTTAAAGTATTTGTGAAAATATTAGTTTAGAAAATATTTATATATTTTAAAATGTGTATTCATCTCACTTTTTCATTTACTTTAAAATATAATAAAACTTGACATCATTCTACTACGCATACACCTTACTTGACTTTAGAGGAAAAAATATATATTAATTTTGACATACATACAAAATTGATCATTGTTTCAAGCTTATATGTTTTATGAAATTTTATTATTTAGGTCTCTTTGGTAACAAAATGTAAGAGTCATCGAGAAATCAATAAACAAACTATGAGGAAGTATCAACACATAGATATAATAAAAAATCTTAGCAAAAGCATCAGATGTAGCTCAACATAATTTCAAATAACTATAACATTCAAAACAAGAATATATGCATTGGTAGTAAAACATCTACCAACATCAAATGGGGAATAAAGGACTAACAAAAATCTTAAACTGTAACAATCGCCTATGATATTATTACACTAGTGAGATATATCCTAAATCTCTGATGTTTGCAACTCCATGAACTACTCCTCAAAGTTTTGTTCACCACCTATGTACATATCATACATAGCCATGTAAAAAGGAACATATATTAGATTAACATATGTGGTATTGAATTCCTTTTAACAAAAGGATAACTACATAAGTAAAAGGTGAATCATAGTATCTAATCGAAACATTATTTATTTATATTTGTTATCTAACTTTGACCACTGTTATACAATAAATTATCTTCTATGGCTTGAAGCACCTTCTGGTGATAGGATGTGTCTTTTGTTTGTTTGATGCACCTTCTATGGTATGAAATACCTTACGGTGTAATAGAGTTCCTTATGGTGGAACTATGTTCCTTTTGTGGCATGAAATGCCTTCTATTGGCAACTAAAGTAGTTCTGTTATGTGATGACTTATTATATAGTATTACGTTTATATTTCTGCATCTTTTTAGATTAATTTTTGTGTCTAATTCAGTATCTCAAATATAAAGTAACATAAATAGATTCTAAAATTCTATATCCAGTTATGAAATATTATCCTACATAAAACAATGAGATAAAATATTATAGTGAAATTTTGAATTATGATTGTTCTAATCTATATTCATGACCAGATGAACTATTGACTGAGAAGCTAAGATTCTAAAATTGTAGATATCACATTATACGAATATAAACTCAAAGTGTAGTTTAACCATTGTATAGGGAAAACCACATGGATTTGATATTATAGAGTAGTAGTCTAAATATGATGAAGGAACAAAACTCAGAGGGCATGTCCTATCTACATGTGGTAGAAAAAAACCTATCAAGGTAACACTTCATGTCCTAAGTCTACTACCCTAAAAACACCAAATATTGTATCTGATTCATACGGTTCCTTCTAGGTCAATACTTCTAGGGTCATCAGAGTTTTCTTTGGGGGAAATTTGCATGTACATATATGAATCGAGACATATTGATATTAAACTAGGTATAGTAATTTAGTGCAACATATAAGATTCTACCTTGCCTAAGTACTCCAGTTATCAATATAAATTTAGATTAATTAATTCAAGCATTGAACAAGTATAGAAGGAGTCAATAATAGTACTAATATATTTTTTATTATATATGTATCTTCTTTATACTTCGATTACATAATTTTTCATACATTTAATGATTATACATAGGGTTGCAGTATAAAACCCTAGCATCTTACTTATTATTATGTACTCACAAAATAGGTTTGGATATTATGTTTGATAATATCTTTCAGACACTGAGATGTAACTAGTTAGCATAAGTTTCTCATTTTAATCGTAATGATGCAATTAACGTGCATTCATATATATTTTTATTATAGGATTTGATAAGGTTAGTTCATGAGTAAGATTAGTATATTTTTCTAGACCTATTGTGAAATTTGGTATTTTTTGATCTAAAAATTATTAACTAGAGTTTTGTAATGTTAATAACATTCATCAAACAAAATATAAAAGAATCCAAAGACAATGGCGTGCTTCTTAATGACCAGTTGGACAAAATGGAAACATGTACTTTATTGGAAAAAAACTGACCAAAACACGAGAGGGTAGGAAAGTAAAAAAACCTGAATCTTGTTGGAGATCGACCCTAAGAACTAGTGTCTCCATTTGTGAACTTATAAGGGAAATATGTTTAGGAAAAAGAGATGAGTATTGCGACGAAAAACATAGACCCCTTGTACAAGGAAGACAATGGATGCCATGGCAAGTTTGACTCACCATGAAAACAATAGGAAATAGGGGATAACAAAACCTAAAATAAGAGGGGAGCTCAGTCACACACACAAAAACTACGTGAGAAAACACAAGTAAATGACATCAAGTAATATAAGGACTAAGTACCAAGTTGTCGAACCTTGGGAAGTTGGGCCACTAGAAACTATTAGAGACTGAAACTATCAAGTGAAACTGCTAAAAGAGGAAATTGGTCCACTTGAAACTATTAATAACTAAAAGTAATAAGTGAAGCCACTAAAAAAGGCTTAACTGATTTAAATAAACTTACACCTAAATTTAAACTAAAGAAAACAAGTGAAATGATGGTTGTTACCAAGATGGATGATCAATCTCTAGGAATTCTAGTTTCACAACAGTGCCCTCTTTTTTTCATCATGTTGCATTGTGATTTGGGATTTGATAATAGTATTACCATCTTTCGAGGTAGAACATAATGTCTAGTTAACTCAAAACATTAGTTCCATGGTATTTATTATTCCTAAAATGGTTTATGAAGAATGTCTCACGATTATTCCCTCCCAATGGTTAACATTATTTTGCATCACGTTATTAACTGAGCATATGAAAATTACCTTGACAGGAAATCCCTCCTTAAAAGTCATAAACGTCTCAAATTATTACCTAAGGTAATCAATTTTAGATTAGTTTTTTATAACAAATTTCATAACAAGAATATAATAAATATTATATTGACAAAATTGTATTATTACTCATGGTGGAACATTCTTTGGTAATATATTCTCTTTTTCCCACTTTTAAGGTGGATGTTGATTGGGATTCACAACCATCATTTAATCTATTCTTTAGTTTTGATTTAATTCTATTTTATTCAAATAAATCAACCATTTTTTACTATTATCAGCAGTTTCTAATGGCCCAACTCCTTGAGGTTCAACTACCCAAGACTCATGCCCTTAAATTACTTGATTACGGTATACTTTTGTTTGCACGTGTGGTTTCAACGTTTCAAGTTTTTGGTGCCATTGCCTGGGAGTGGGTGAATGAAGCACCAACACTGTGAATTCAAGAACTGGCCACTCTAGGCCATTGTATTTGTTTCTCAGTATCTATCATTTTTATTATATAGAACTCCACAATAAATTTAGGCATTGTTAATATTTCATCTACATATTTCTTTATTTTTATTCTTCTCTCTTTTTGATAAAAAACCAACAAAAACATTTCATGTGGCACCTAGTTGTATTGATTGTGGATACTCACATGTAAATTATAGATGTCTGATTCCACCTCCATGACATCGTAAGAAAACCCCTTACAAATTTCACCATGTGCATATCAGGATAATGGTTCAATCTGTTCTAAATCTTCAAAGTCCCATTAGTAGTAGAGGTTGGTGTCGAGTGGAGAAAATTGAAGAAGTTGATGTTGGTGAGGAGGAGTTAAATAATGAAAAGGGGTAATGAAGTATATGATGTTAGAATATGAACCTTCTCTTCCACATCCTACTAATGAGGCCATACTCACACCATCACCTACTAGGGATGGTTTTGAATATAATTAGGGATTTGATGATGAAGCTTTGGAGAATGATGAAAGTAAGGTGGAAGATTGTAACACCACAAATTTTGCACACAAGCGCATGAGCAGAAGTGTCAATTCATAACTCATAACATTGTTGGGGTATCATATTTCTTGAATATCATACACAAGGAATAATTGAAAGTGTAACCATCACTGGAAACAATATACTTCTCATTCTCAAAAGTTTACATAAAAGGGAAACTTAATAAAAACTGGTGACATGGTTAAAAAAAACTAAGCATAAACAACTAATAATAGAACATGGAGTATAACTGAGGTAGATAACGACACCCCACCAAGGCACTCCTAGTCTTTCATTAGGTCCTTCATATTCTCAGCATGATGTCCTAATCCTCCCATGCCTTCACCTGCATACATCTCGTCCCCATCCATGCATTGGAAAAATAGTAATCAGTAAGTGGTATGAGTATTCTATATATATCATATACTAGAATATAAAAATGACTATAGATATAAACATGATGCAAGAAAGCTAACATAACTTGAAGGAAACTTGAACATGAACATATTATCTTTCATCAGGCTTAGTTCTTATCTTTTTACATAACTCATGCTGGAGACATGTACTCTGGTTCCTGGGCCTCATGACCTGCACTAAGGGCATATGTCATGTCTCTTGAGTTGACCTACACTTAGCTCTGGGTCTAACTTAATAATCTTAATTTATGCATAAAAATAAATTGAAAACTAAGCACTTAAGTCGAATAACATGCTTACTTGAAGACTTAAGTAATGCGATATGATTATATGAAAACTATGTATTTTATCTTGATTTAATATAGTCCCTCTTCTGAATGTCCCACAATGATCATAAGGACGGTTAAGGATCACATAAGGATGGTTAAGGCTCAAATAAGGTTGGTTAAGGCTCACATAATGCTCCCATAGTGCTCATAAGGCCGATTAAGGCTCACTTAAACATGATTTCCATAATTTCTTAATTCATTAAACCTAATTATGATTATCTCTTGATTCATTAGCATGGCAGTGATACGTAATATTTCATTTGAAATCATAAACATGAACATAACGCAAAATATAGCTTCTTAGCATTAACATGATTTTCCATAAGAATATAAATCATGAATATCTCACTAAACAACATAGGCATGTGAATATGCTAAGAATAAATATCAAATACTCATGGGCATGGACCACTTACTTAATTAGGAAATTCCAAGCTCCTAAAATCTCCCGGGTCTTATCTCTCAATGAACCTATGATAATCAATCAAGGTTTCTTAATTAAGGTTCTAGACCCTAATGATGTTAAAGCTGATACTTCATGAAAATCAACCTAAAATAGGTCCTAAAACTAGACCATTATCTAGATCTTGAAAAACGAATCAACTTTCATATATATGTCAGCCTCATCTGAGCCATGTAGCAATTACTATGAATTTTAGAAGATCAGGCTCATATGGGACAATCAAAGTCGAGATAAACCAAATACGATAATCTCTATAAAACCCAGAAATCAGTTGAAAATCCTGATTGAAAAGATGACATTGACCTCACATTATGCACTTCATCATATTTGTGTAACATGGCCAACTTAGTCATAAATTGATTTAAGGAAATTTGTGGCTACATTAAACCCATACACGGAAAATACCAAAAATGACCATGTGGGTATGTCATAATACTTTGCCTCATGAGGGTAGGAAGGGAACTTCTCAGCCTGGTTTGTTCAATCTCAGACCATGGTGTTGAGCCAATCTGCTCTTCTTAGAGCTCTCAAATCATTGTGTCAACTTTGAGACCAGAGTCTCATCTCCCAAAACTAATATGCTCAGGGGGTTCCTTAAGCTTTGACAAACTAGGGAAGCCATTGTTGAGGTTCCTCAGAGTTATGGATGACCATCTCCTAGCCGCAACTATGGCAGAACATGGAAGACAAGATCATATATGGGAAAAGATGTTGTGAAGGTGAAAACTCATAAACATAGCATGAAACTTGTAAGTAAGGGGGTTGAGCATCTTCATAGTGACCCAGTGAATTTAGGGGAAGAATCCTCATGACCAAAAGACCAAAAATGGCTTGAACATCCCCCACCAATCACAATGTATAAAGCAGTGAACACACAACATGAAAACAATGACACAATAGTGCATGCTTGAAACTATGAGCACGATTAGCTTCATGGTCATCTACTGACCATACGGGAATAAAAATAGTAGGGAAAATATTTTAATGGAAAACCTACGAAGCTAGCCACCTCTATCTAGGTAAACAGAGTCCAAGGATAAATAACATTATAAGTTATTGATCATAGATGTAGGGAAAAGAAAGAATGATCGTTAAGGAAGCCTACTTGATGTGGAATTCAAATGAGAAGTTCGGTGATGATGTGCTTAAGTGATCACCACCAGAGATGAAGACCTAATTCGTGGCTGTTGGGTTTTAGGGGAGACAGAGAAGGCAGCGGAAACAAAAATTTTCTCCCCAACCCATACCGAGGAAACGCGTCAACGTCTATATAATAGGAAAGTATGGTTTGCGGAATCATACCTTGTCCCGAGGCTTGCTCGGCAACAATACCTCGCGCAATGCGCGGTCTTCAACTCCGGACTTCGACGGCGTCTGTGCAGCTCTTGTTCGCACCGAGACTGACAACTCCTACTCAAACCGGACTGTCGGATGACAGTTGTCCTCCTAAGCGGCAGTGTCCTCCCGCCTCTGTAGTAGTCCACACGGACCACCTGGAACTCCACTCTCCTTCTCCCACAAGGAAGTGGAAGGAGTCTCACCCTCCTGTTGACGTACTAGTCGCCAACACGCTCTCCTGCCTCCTGTTGCAACTGCAGTTGTCCTTCCCTTACTGCACCTCCCTTTTGGGGGAAGCACTTGCTCGGGCTCTCTCACGGTTACCAAAACCAGAGAGAACGACAACTTCCAGAGCAACTGGTTGCACTGAGCTGTACTTTGAGAAGCCCCCAATACCCCTATATATATAGGAGAGTCATGGGACAGGGTTCTCCATCCCGGGCAATGCGGGACTAATGCAGGAGTAGAAGGGTTCGAGAATTTTCTACAAAAAGCAACCGGTTCGCAACTTGAAATGATCGGTTCACAACTGAACCGATCAATTCGGCCATTGAGCCGATCGGTTGGACCTGAGCCGATCGTTTGGGGCACTCCAACCGATCGGTTGGTGCCCTGAACCGATCGGTTCATGGTCCTAATCTGGCTCAAAAAGACTTTCCTTGTTTCTTTCCCAATTGGTATCGAATACCAATATTATTCCCAATCGAATTGGCAATTTGAAACCAAAGGAAAATTCTTGCCGACATGACTTTTCCCAACTGGTCGGTTGCACCAGTTGAGCCGATCGGTTCAACCCTTGAACTGGTCGTTTCAACCTGGGCATGAGCCGATCGGCCTGGACACTCCAGCCGACCGGTTCAGCAACCTCAGCCGACCGGTTCATCACATGAACCGATCGGTTGGGAGCACAGGTTGGGCAAAATCAGTCAATTGCGATTTCAATCAATCCGATACTCCAATCAATGCGTCCAACACCTTGAACCATACGATATTGAGCTATCGACTGATTGAGTGTATAATTGAACTACTAAACTCCTTTAGTAATCAATCTAAACATTGCTTTGTGGACAAAACTCCTCTTCCAGGTTAAATCCTATGTGTGTGACCCTGCAGGTCCATTTTACGTTGGCAGTGAAAGTCCATAACACTTATGACTTCACAAGCAAAGAGTGGTGCCTAGTCACACATCAGTGCTACCCAAGTGAAAGTAGAAAGTTGGAGAACAACTTTCATCCTACAATCCGTGAATGGTGTTACAGCGAATGTATAATTCCTTTGTCACTGATATCCCAAATGAACTCGAGGCATGGAACAGTCATCCTGTCAACGTTCATTCACTTCCTTGATCTCAGAGTAGACTGGAAGAGATATGTATGACATCAGTATCACATACTGATTCACACATGCGTGCACGCCTTTCTCAATCCTACTCATCAAGTGGCCATGGATATCAAACTCCCTCAGGAGGGACAAATCCCATATCTATCACTCGCCCCTCAAAAGCCCCATGTGTCAAAGCCACCCAATCATCACCTTTATAACAACCCATGTTTTAGGACTACGTTTGATGATGTCAAAGTGTGCCCAACGACATGTGTTGAGTGCAGTGATTTCAGGTCTAAGAATCACACTCACCACCATCACTGTGAGTACTGACTGTGACTACCATCTCATGGTTCCATGTGTCAAACTCACGGTGGGTCTGTCCGGTACCTTGTTCTCTAACAAGTACCTATGTGTTTGGTTTGATATCTCTATATCATGACTAATGAGATTCTATCATCAACCAACACCACAATCTAGTCTTGTGTGTCATTGCTGTCTATCTACCTTCTACAATGACATCCGACTAGGGACACAACAAGAATGTACAAACTCTTAGCATCTGTATGATCTCATCGTTCAGGTCATGAACCTGAAGGCATACGTCATTGAGTACTGTCATTCTCTAGACATTCAATCTGTTCTATCACCATCTCATATGACTGAATCAGAAAGAATTGGAAGATCGCCTTTGATGTTTATCAAATCAATCTTAATGTATCCCACCAATCATCACATGGTTGGCTCTCAGGGCATACATACCAACAGTGGCAGCTTATCAACTGGAATTGATAGAAATTGGCAGTGGGAAAAGGTTGTCTTGATCATTTGGAAGATTTTTTTAGTCACTGACACTTGGTTTGGTGAATCTCTATGGGGTGGAGATGGTGGCCGTGTTGACTAGGGTAGAAGGTTTTTTTGGGCATTTCTATGTGAAGGAGAGATGGAATTTGAGTGAGGGTTCCCTGGAATCAGAACAACCTCCCAAAGATAATAGTGGTGATATTTGAAGAGATCTTGGAGTGTGGAGCAAGAAATTGGTGGAGGGGTTTCATCATCAACTATTACTACTCAACGAAGTAACTACTTGACTCGGTCTTTGTGAGACAACATTTCAACTATGTGACTAACCAGTGACTTAGGTGGTATCAGATTAAATGGTTGTATTAATTGGGTATCTAGGTCAAAATTAATGTATGTATTCCCTCTTCATGTCTAGCATTAATTAGCATAGCTAGGATCATTCAACTCTAATTAAATTTTACATCTTTACTAAATAAAACATGGGGAATCCAATAATCCACTTAGTTCTTCTATTTGAGCTAGGAAAAGAATATTTTACATGATTTTGCATTTAGGGTGATTAACACACAAGTAAAAGCTTACAATGAGTTACACAACCAGATTTTGAGAAAATATTTAATGTATCATGGACTACTCTAGTACCATAAAATAGAACCTAATATAGATAAATGTGGGGTCTAGTTATGTAAACATTGATGATTCATTATTGTATATTTAGGGTTGAAATTGTGTATCTAATTAAATTAAGATGTAATATGGTGTTGAATCATCATGTGTATGAATCGTAGTAGGGTTTTACATCACTAAGAGAAATTTTAATTTTATAATTTATCATTATTTATCATGTTCATTATAGATTGATATTCTAGGGATGTTATAAAGACAATGTTGATATATGTTTTTGGGATATACGTGAAGCATAGGATTTTCCATTGTTTGCTTTATTTTTTAATGATTTTAGACAGGATTAAGCTAACAAAGAAGAGGGTTTTCACTCTGACAAGGCAGACTATTTTGTATTACTCAACACATAATGCTTCCACCACAAGATCCATATCTTTACTATTTTATGGATGAGCCTCTTTGGGACATATATCATAACAATGACCTTGAAAATCTATTAAAGGATATGAATGAATGTTGGGGAACATAAATAAAAGGAGGAATCACATAGTTTTGCTTCCATGGAGTCTCTCCATTACCTATAGATAGTTGTGATCCATTGGGGATGGTCATAGAAATTAATGAGAAATCATAACTATACCTTTCACCTCGTAGTAACCTATTTTTGCATGTGCTCCCACATCAAGACACAATTTAGATTCATGTTCATTATAATTATAATAGTAATCCACATTTAAGATCATCTGATTGTTTTTGATTGACATGTGTCCAACCGAGGTGTTAAATTAAGGGAGCTTTTGGGAGGCAATCTACCATTTAGGTTTTTTTCACTTCTCTTTTTATGTGCCAAATCATAGTTAGATCATATTTCTATTTCAAAATAAAGAAGATGCATTGATGTGTTTCTTAAATGTGAATTTTTTTATAAACTTAATATCACCAACTTGCATGTCGGTGGCATCGATTTTCATCACAAAAAATGGTAAAGTTATAGGTTTGTATAGGTACCATCAACACCCATGTCTCTAGCACCGAGTCATAATACAACAATTGACAATAGACATTGATGTAAAATCAATACCACGAACTACCAATATGTAGTACTAACATTGACAAACCAAGATATGGGTTGATCTTCTTTAAGGATAGATTGAGGAGGGGTTTTTGCACCATCATATAACACCCCCTCCTCCACTTATACCCATTATAGGGTGGCAAGAAGTCAATGTTCAATATCCATAATTTTGTGATCCAAATTTACAACAAATTACCAATCATCATTAATAACTTCAAGACAATATGTTTTTTATACAAGGGAATATATATCTCCTTGGAGGGGTTTACAATATTCTTGGATTCGCAAGACTCAAAAGTTTATGAGACATAATTTCAAACTATCTAAATCCTCCTTGTTTTCTCCTTGAGCATTATTCTTTTCCTTCAAAGTGATCCGCAACTTCAAGTCAACATTCTTAAGCTAAAATGGCAACAAACAAAACATGGGTAGTATATTATTATGCATATTCTTTTAACAAATTATATGGAAATTCATGTCAAGTAATTTTAGATAACATAGCCTCCATTTTTCATTTTATTTCAATCCATAATATTTCTCATCTCACATGTCAACCAATAATTGATCCATGCATGTTATTGAAGTGTATGTCATCTCATTAGGATCGTCAGTGCATATACTATAATTCAACTATTTCACCTCACTTCATATTGGTTTCTAGAACACCCTCGTTGTCATTGTTGTAAATTACAACTCAAGAGTGGGTTTCTCCCAAAATCACCCTTATGAGGTATTTATTGTTGGATTCCATTATTATTCAATAGTGGTATGCACAACCTTATAACTATAGGGAATAAAAGTATCCAAGACATTCATCATATTGATCCAACATTTAGAAAACATTAAGAATACGAAAAGCACGATTAAAGCAATTATTCATGTTTTAACCCACATACCTTATCTTGAAGTACATGTGATATTTACATTCAAATAATCTTAGAAAACAAGCATTAATATGAAAGTTAATGATCAACACCAAATATTAAAACATATTAAGATTCCTTACTAGCATTTTGAAGTCTCGTTTTAGGATGTGGTTGAACTATCAGGGTTTGGTTACATGGATCGCTAATATTAGGGTTAAGAAATTCTAAATTATCATGTTGAACCTTGAGTCTCTTTATATATCATTTCATTGTTCTTATTAAGGGACATAAAACTTAGTAATGGGTTAGTTATTATTTTTATACATGATAGTCCCATATGGACATATACTTAAATTAATCATTAGATCCAAACCCATAGGACTTAAAAATCGTATTAAGCATAAAAATGAGGGTTTAGTCAGTAAAGGGTCCACTAAAGAGGGTACTCAATAGTACTTTTAAAGTAGGAATGAAATTGGACTTTAAAATCATGTTTATCAGATTACATGGGTTTTTATAATTAAAATGATATATAACTAGCTATTATATGATATTTCAATGATTTTTGGGGAATTTTGAAAAATAGGGTTAAAACTAGGGCTTAACAAGGAATATACATTTTTGGGTTGTCGACCAATGCGTTGAGCTCTAATCTGGGTTTTGCGGATGTTGGGAGACCCACTGGTTCCCTCACTAGACACACAAGGGCCAACTTAGACCAAGCCTTGGTCTGGTTGCCACTCTGTCGAGTATAGATCACACCTCGGCTCAGATGGCCTTGGTCTAGCCTCCCATTGTCTCCCACACTCTAAGCACAATATGAGTTTATGGAAAATTGTTGGATGCATGTATACTTATGCCGCCTTAAAATGAGGGTGTAGGAAACCCTTAATGGGCTTCAAGCCCTGGATGGGTTTATGAACAAGACGAGTATGTTTAGAGAAGTGCCTTGAGTGTGTTGTCTTTCTTAAAGATGTCAAGGACGGTAAGGTTGTAAGCACCCAAAATAACTATCAAAGTATAGCAATATATAATAGTACAGAGAGTTGAGGGAGAAGGAAGGTGCTTGGGATTGGTTTTTGGCATGAAAACGTGTTGTGAGGTTTGAGGAAGTCTGCATGATGGCATGGGAGGCGTTTTATAGGACAAGGGAAAGATTTAGGTCTTAGAATAAATTGCTCATCATATTTAGAGGGGGAAGTAGCTCACTCCTTTCTCTTCATGCCCAAGGCACTAGTTTTCCTCAATCATGTATAATTAGGGCCGTCTTGTTGAGAGGAACATGTTGTTGAGCATTTTGAAGGATAAGGGGTTAAGTAGAGAGAGACCGAGATGACCAGAGAGAGGCTCCTGGCTTGCATCTTTTCATAAATGGTTGAAGGTAAAAGACAATCCCAAGATCATTAATCTATGATTGGATAGTACTAGAGTCATGTGACATATTAAAGAGGGGCAAATCTTGTCTCTCTAAAGTCCTCACCACATTAAATGTGAAAGGCATCAATGTTAATGTATTAACTAGGTCCCATTATGCAAACGTTGAAAATTCATATCTTTGGATCCATAATTTTGAATGGACTAAAATTTTATTCACTACATGCTAATCAATAATTCTCGGATTTGACAAAGTTTTCATCCAATTAGGAGAACATCTGATATACTAGCTAAAACCAATAAGGCATTCATATACATATATGGCCCATAATAGATAACTAATTCATTATGCCACTAGAAAAGAATGAATAACGTGAAATTTTAGGACCTCCTTTATTTCACTCTATCTTGCTAGCATAAAAATATGGAGATATTTTTTTGATTAATTTCTTTTTTTGGCCTTCAAGTGACTAGTATATGAAATTTAAGTAAAAGAATCCAAAATTCATGTGTTAAAAAATGAATATAATTTTGTTACAATAGAATTATAGCCAAAAATATTCACAAGTAGCAGGTTTTTACTCAAGTGAACCACCAATTATTTAGTTGGTATCTCAAAAACTCAAGAGTCAAAATGAATAACCACATTATTTACTTAGAGGATTATGTTTGATCATATGTTTTTAGTTACAACTTCTACATAAAAGGAGAGTAATTTCCAAGTCCTCAAACATCACATTTACTCCTCAAAGATGATCTATCAGACAAGCTCAAGCAACAAGCTACAACACTCATTGGGGGATGGGTTTTCATGACGATCCCACCTAGCCCTATCTATGACCCCACATTGCAAAATGCATCGATATAGTCATTTTGATTGTTTTGCCTCACTTTTGTGTTGGGGACAATCTAAAATTCAAGCTTAGTGGGTTGTAAAAACACATCCATTTCTCCTCATGTTACATGGTATTTTGTTCTCAAATAATCTTTCTTGTGATTTCATTCTTATCCTATAAGCCACAATTATTTTGTTCCTTGAACACACACAAAAAATAGAATTATTTTGAACCAGTCAGCTTGAAGACAATTCATAATAAGTGAGATGTACCTAGTTTGACACTATTATTTGTGATATGATGATGATGATGGTGGAGTCCAAACTAATCATGATAGCATGATCTCTTATGTGATTTCCCAAATATACTTAAGATCACCAGATGCACGAGTTAACATGAGAGGGACATATCATTGTTAGGAATATAATGTTTCCTAGCACATGATCTCCTCTACCCTCATTACATTTATCACCACCACAAGATTATCATATGATCCAAAAAAATTTCTTCTTGATTAAATTACATTGTATCTTAGGCATATCTACATTCTTGCATTTGTTCATTAAAAAAAGAATGTTAACAAGCTATGTGATAGCTTTCCATATCAAAATTTCAAATAGATACATATTGCAAAGCATATTTAAGAAGGTGTAAATTTTATCTTCCACATATTATTCTCAATTGAGAGAGTGTGAACAAATATCCTTACTCCATCAAAATTGTGAAACCCTAAGCATAAGTAATTTACATTGTTAATAGAAGGGCAATAAAAAGCTTGAAAAAATAAAAAGGAGAACAGAGAAGGATATAAAAATGGAATTGTATCTCTCTACGCTATAAGTATGAGGCATACATTTCATACATCATTTCACCAAAATGAAATAGGCATTAGAAGGCATTAAAAATAATTTCTCAATTATTTAGGTACACATATTTTTTGGTCGGTAAAAAGTCATGTTACTATTAAATGAAACCAAAACTTAAGGTACAGAGGTTTGTGCCCCTACAAAGATGGGATGACAAACATCTGAAAAAACTTAGAGAGTCCTGATTTGGACCTCCTGAAGGAACAAGAAAAAAGAGAAAACAAAGACAACCAGCAAAACAACTAATTTCAGCCTACAACTGAAGAGTCCAGCATCCATACCACCAACACTAATCACTAGCATTATGCACACCTTCAAAAAGTGACGTCTTTGGTTCTAGAGGCAGTGTCAAGAATTGCAGGAGAACGTCAGCATTGCTAGAAGCTAAGGATCAGTTGCTTCTCATTCAAACCTAATATATACATCACAAGACAGTGAAAGTCTCACAAGAATCCATCAAAATGCTGCACTGCACACTGGGATCCTACGATTAGTCCACCTACTAGGTCTTCACTAGAATTAATGAGCACCCAAAAATTTGTGAAGAACAAGAAGATCTGTAACCCCATTCCACCAGTCAGCAACAAAATAGATATTTGAATCCAAGTAGGACCGAAACACCTGTAATGATGTATTCAACACTCAGCCAGACTCCTCGTCAGAGTCCAGGTAACCCATAAGAGGCCAAGAGATACCCACATAAGGGCTTGAAACCCCTGTTTGCACTGGGTCATATCATCAGTCACCTAGCAGGCATCCACCACACAATAACAACATGTGTGTTAACGGTCGTGAAGAGTCACCACCTGGGGTCAGGAAAGAAACCAAGGCACTGACTAACAACCACCAGACGGGAAGTAGAGATGCTACCGAGTTACCTCGGAGTTGAAGCAGCACACCAGCAGGATAAGAAGGGCACTACTAACGAACCTACAAGGAAACCATCCAGCTTTTGACGAGCTGATAGACGTAGAATCATGGAAGCATCCCGACAAGCACCTGAAAGATGTTGCCAAGTTGCAAAAGTAGAGGGAACTAAGGGGGGAAGGAACCCAAAAGCTCAGCTCCCCGAGGAACCATCCACCACACAAAAACAAGTGGCCTGAGGCCAACACTGGCCGAGGTACCCGACCAGGACCCAATGCCCCTGTTTGCATAGAGGCAAACAACCAAACACTTCAAGAGTGTTCCATCTCGTAGCAGTAGAGGGGGCAATAGGATTCCACCTGGTTGGTGCTAACTGGACGGAAGAAGCGCCCTCTATTATGTTGGACTCCTAGGACTGAAGGCGCCGCCAGGAAGGAAGCGCCTCCATTACTGTGTCGGAGTTAGAACCCTGACCAAGGGATAAAACCCAAATACAGCCTGGAGAAGGTAAGCGTCGTTAGGGCGGACTTAGAGGAGAGCTCAAGTCCCAGCCTGACGCTAGCCACCCAACAGCACCGTTGACGCCAAGACAACCGATGAGCTCACGGACGAATAGACCTTCAACTACCTGGACGAACCAGGACTCACTCAGAGAAAGGATTAAGGGGGTGCCTGAGAAGCAAGGGCGGAGGATCCCTTAGGTTCTCCTGCAAAAATGGAGAATCAAGCGTGGAGCCCTAGATCTGGGAGGGGATGGTCATCTCCATCAGTCAATCTTGAATTGAATGGAGGTCGATCAGATCGACAAGGCCACTCCACAGATCTATGCCTGGCTTCTCGCAATTCTCCATGTCTCCCCCTTCCTCCAGGTCAGCCGAGGGGAAAGCCCCACCCGCATCTTAACTCCAAGAAACCGCAACAAGCTTAAAATGGACCTCGTCGTGGCTGCGTGGGAGCCAGGGGGAGGGAAGCACCAAGGAAACGCTCCCCCCCAGCGGTGGCCGCCGGGAGAAATATAGAGAGAAGGGAGAGAGGGTCTAGAGAGAAGATGGAAAACCCAATATTTTAGGTACACATATTTGTTTTATTGCATAAATGATTTGTATTACACGTGAATCTTAGTTTTCTTGCAACCCATCCAATCCACCATATTTGTCGTCATTCATATTTATCTGTGGACTGAAACCATTGTTCATTTATCAGAGCAATGTAGATAGGGATATCATCGACACACAACATGTATTGGACTTTCCATGATATTTCTGTACTTTGATGTACTTGTATTTTTGTTTATTTAATTCAACATTCCTTTTATTGGCATAATTAGTTGCTTGTAGAGTATCTGATTTCTATGTGTTTTGGAGGAATGGTTAGGGACCGATTGGTGTAGTATGGTTAGGATAATGGAGTTTACTATATATGTCTTCTTGTTGGCTTCTTCTATAAGGTCTAAGAGTATTGTTGTTCAAAGATGAGCAATCATTCAATCTTTTGGGATTTTGATGCACATATAATTATGAAAATTCCATGTCCTAATTTGAGTGATTCTATGTGTCACTTAATCTCATTTGCATGTATTTTCATTCATTTACACCAAATTGGGATATAGATTATGCGTACATCATTTATTCTCTTTTATGTGCATATTACATATATTATACATATTTTTAATAATACTATTTGGCCTAGTTCATTGTGTACTTATATTGTAGATAATTGCTATTTTCTAGAGAAAAAGTTGATGTCACTGAAACTAACTTGGTGATACCAACATGGTATCATAGTACATTATTTGCACATTGGTAAGGAAAAAGGAAAGTCTATCCAAAATCGACCAAAAGTTGGTAATACCAATTTATGTTGGTGATATTGTACCTGAAAATCAATACTAGATGCACAGCAATGGTTGACTTTATAATTTGGATTTTTGGGGTCCTATATGTCCTAAAAGAAGGATGGAATCTCATGGCATCCCATTAGCCTGCGGCTTGACACATCTTGGAGGAGAGAAGAACAAGGATTAAGGAAGAACATACCACTGTATACATACGGTGGAGGCATTTTGATGATAGAGATTCATGCTCATCTTCTATAGGAGGCCTCACTATTATCATAAACACGGATGAGTATCATTATTTCCATATTTTCTCTTCTTTGAGTTTTTAACAATGTCGCCACATTGTCGATGTTTGGCTGAATTTTATCTCTAGGAGCGAGAGTAGCTCAATGTGATGTTGTAGTTTAAGGAAGAGTTCAAATAGGATAATATGATTACAAGATCAGTACCAAATAAAGTAGTTCACATGAACCATAATTTTCAAAAGAAAGAATATTGTGTAGGCCATTGTCCACAAGACCAAGAGAAAGATAAAAATAAGTCAATTTCTCAATGTGAATAATAGTAGATGCAAACATACCTCTCTTCAGATTCAAAATAGTCCAAAGTCAAATCTAGGTCCAAGATTGTATCTCCAAAGAACATATTAAGCATATATGTAGATTTAGAGTCAATTTCACATTGATTATTCAAACCCTAAAAATCACCCTTTTCCTTTTATATGAATTAGTTCACCAAAATCATGCCATGATTTAGATTATCTTTTTTTTAGTTCAAAACATATTTTATTATATTATTTTGACATAGATTATTAATTATGAATTTTGCATGTTATTACTTATTCAGGAAAATCCATTAAAATCACATATTTACAACATTAGATTTTGGCAACAAAATCATTACCATTAGAATCTAGTATTTTTATGATTCCAAAACATATTTTATTGTATTTTTCTGAGCTATAAGTAATTAGATATGAATTTTTGAAAATCAATCAATCAGGAAAATCCATGTCAGTAGAATAGTTGCGAGAGATTAATAGAGAGAGATGGAGGGAGGGAGGTTGAGTTGGCCCAATCAAGGGAAGACAACTCAATGAGTCCCACTACCAACTCAGCAACTAACCTTAGCACGAAAAAGAAAAACAATGAGGCGTGTATTGACCAAACTAACGCTGAAATGGAAAAACAAAAGCAGGAGAAAACAGAGGGCAAAGAAAAGAATAGCCAAAAGGGATTCATCCCTCGATCCTTTCTCTCTTGCCATGTCATTTCTCCTTGATCTTATAGGGGGGAGGATATATGGAGCAATGCTCCTACTAGCGATCTAAAAATAGGTCAGGTGAAATCGGGAGGAATCAACGAACACATTGACCCTTTGCTCAAGGTCATAGGACCAAGTAAGGAGGAAGGTATCCCTATCAGTAAGCATACTGTTGAAAAATAAGGCAACAAGAGCACCCGTCAAAACAATGAATAACCATACAAGATAAGCATAGGAATGCCTCGAAGGAAGCAAAGTGAAGATACGGGAGGTCTTTCCGGCGCCAGACGGCCACCTAGAAGACCTTACGATGAAGGTTGGAGGCGACTCTGCGGTGGGTTCTAGGGGGGAGTAACTAGATGAAACTACATCATAACAATGAATGAGAAAGAAAGAATAAGGCCTACCCATGCTTACTGAAGAATTAATTAGTCTAAAGGCAGCAGAGAAGGTCGAGTCAAGCAAGGTACTCATTAGAGAACATAGCGAGTAGGTCTCAGAGTGTAGGAGTAGCAACGACCCAATTTAGAGCAGAGGAGAGTCACTAGGAGGCCGAGGGTGGTTTCAGGGCACTCACATGAGTATGAGATGTAGAGTATGTTCGTATATGAAGAACAATGGAGCGGGTGGATTTGGGTGTTTCCTATATTTAGAGTTCTAGGGATCAAAACATGAGGAATTGAAAGAGGAAACTAATGACAAAAGAATCTCATGAAACTATGCACTGAGGAGAGAGAATGACTCAAGGTAGGAGATGACTCTAGAGTCATCAGATGGAAGATCAAATGGTAGAAAAGCTAGTCACATAAGGGAATCTGAAAAACAAAAGACTATAGCATGACAGTGTGTGACAAAATCGAATTAATTTAATAAAGTGATGTTTGCATTTAATTTTCTTTTTCTCTTTCTTCAATTAAGGGTTCAAACCTTATCCAAATTAAGTGAAATTTGGCACAGAGGCCAATTAAGGCATGTAGATTCTAATTATGTAATTAGATTTCTCTTTTGAAGATTTTTTATGCATTAATTAATCAAATGTTAGTTTCTCTTTCCTCATGCATTAATAAAATTAGGATTATCCAAATTTGGTGAAACTTCATCCACAAGTTATCTTTGATGTGTTGAATATGAATTTACTTTTATTTCCATATTTTGGAGTTATTTATCTTATTATTCCACTTATATGGCTTTTACACATTTTCTCTCCCCTAAACTCACCCTAAATATTCAAGGTTGTCCAAATTAGATGAAAATTGACATATAGGCTATTTTTACGATGTAGATTACGAATTTGAAGTTTGTTTTCATTTTTGTGATTTCCTTTTATGAGACATGTCATAATTGATATTTATGGGCCTTTATTACAATAGTTATCCCATATATCCTTATTAATACTATTATTCATTCAATTATGTTCCAAAACTTCACATCACTATCCTAAGAGTTAAGTATGGTTATTTTGTAGGAATTATTATGAAATCTCCATTTATCACAAGTGACATATTTTATGTGTCTATTATTTGACCTAACATGAATGTGAAAACATGCATTAACTCATGAGGATTTTACTTAATATCTTTTAGGTCTTAACTTTGTTTGGCTAAGACAAAAAGTTCAAAGTTCTAGGTTAGGGCTCAAGATCTAGTACATTACATATACCACGTATAATTTGGAGTAGTTAGAGGCTAGAGACGAGTGTAGACCTTTGTAGGGGCGATTTTGGAGAGAAACCTAGGATTTCTTGGGAGAGAACCCATTCTTGGCTCATTTTCTCTTCTCATTTCCTTTGCAAAATTGTAGAGAGGAGGTTGGTGGAGCAAGGAGCATTTTCATATCTCCACCTTTTGGCCAGAGATCTCCATTTTTTCTTCATTCCTATGGATGTATTTGTTATTCCTCTCACTCTACTCACGTTTCTTTCATTTATACATCATTTATGCATATATATCCTCACCATGAGTGAATAAACTCATTTTCTTAGACATGGGAGAGTAGCTCCCATGTTATAACTCATGTGGTCCGAATTTCATGTTTACGTATTGGTTAATCCTTTGTTTCAAAATGAGTTATGGTGTTTATATTCTTGTATGCATGGTTGGCCACCATATTTACATGTGTTATGCCTTATATTATTTATGAAAAGATTTATTAAGAGGTAGGGAATGACCATTTTGACAACATGTCCTTGATCATGGTAGTGGATAGGATTATGTTGAGGGTTCTAGGTTGTAGTTTGACTTTGTGTATATGCATGGGAATGTTATATGGGATTAGGACTATCTTTTACCATGGGGA
This sequence comes from Alisma plantago-aquatica, assembly GCA_963693085.1. NCBI lineage: Eukaryota > Viridiplantae > Streptophyta > Magnoliopsida > Alismatales > Alismataceae > Alisma > Alisma plantago-aquatica. Next base: position 1,008,513,414 of record OY856410.1, on the reverse strand, counting down.
AATGTATTAGATGAAATCAACCTCCCCTATGAAGATTGGCCAATATAAGTGAATTCATGGTTTTATTTGAGTTATTATATGGAATTGAATTCCCATATCCAAGATTCTCATGATCTTATCTTTAATCACTCTCCAAGTGATTAGTGTTCTTAATTTTCTTGTTTTGAATTAAAATTGATTTGATCCAACCAACCTTTTAATTGAAACCAACTTAGATTGTTGAAATTTTAGCAATTTTGCTCCTAGATAGTCTATCTCCCTCTGATTTGACCTCAACTACAATTGATCCATGTATACTTTCATGTGATTGACGAGTTGAGACATATACTTCTTAAAACTCGCTTGCCTTTGGTCATCAACGTTTTTTGGCACCGTTGTCGGGGAGCTATGGTATTTTTTAGTTAGAATATAAGCATTAATTAGTATTTGAGACTAAGTAACCATTTTCCAATTTTCATATTGTGATACCTTTTTAGTCTTCTGATTCTAACTTAAAATTTTCCTTTGTAGGTCGCACACATCATTCTAACAAAGATCTTAAGACATCCATCTTCTTACACCCAAAAATTGAGCAAACTTTCTACAACTAAAGGAGAGCAAAGAAGGGTGATAACTCTTCACACTTGAAGGGATCACAACCATCATCATCCCATTCAACATGTTCACCATCACCTTCACTCGATCACCATCAAGAACCAAAGATGGAGGATAATTTCCTAATTAAGGAATTTAGTGTACTGAATGCCATCAACATATGTGGATCCATTGATCATCCAACAATTTCTCTATCAGTCCCACCATTATGCAGATGATCCAACAAAATAGGTTTGGAGGAACTACTATGAAAGATATGAATCTTCGCATAGCTGAGTTTTTGTAGTACATAAACACCTTGAAGACTACAATGTTTAGGAACTACTATGAAACATCTAGTGCTTCCAGATGAAGGAGCATGTCTACTCTTATTCCCATTCACCCTATGAGACTGATCCAAGGTGTGTCCCTACTCTTTGCCCAAGCGATCCATCAAGAGATGGGACGATCTGCTAAATATTTTTCTTACTAAGTATTTTCCTTCTAGCAAGACTGCTCAACTGAGGAGCCATCTCACCAATTTCAAGCAACAAGAAGGTGAAACACTTAATTATATGTGGGAGAGATTTAAGGACCTGCAATTCCTTTTTCCTCACCACATTTTTGACCATCTGGATACTATTACAAACCTTCTACAATATGTTATTCTGAAACACCTGTATGACTGTGGATGTCACTGTAAATAGAGAACTCATCAACAAATCTTACAGAGAGGCATAGGACATCATACAAGATATGGTACTCAACCATTTCCAGTGGAGATTTGAAAGAACTAGCCAACCCAACTCATTAAGTGCCACTACTAAGAAACTTAGTGAGAAACAAAATGTTGATGTATTTGATCTTCTTACTGCCAAGCTTGATGCACTATCACCAGAAGTTCAAAACGATGACTACACACTATCCAAGAAGTTGAGGAAGTGTGTGAAGCATGTGGAGCCCTTGAGCATGACTCTTCTTCTTTTTTTGTCCCACATATGAATTTTGGAGAAGCACCAGATCAAGCTAATGTAGTAAGAAGATTTCCTAACAAGCAACTTTACAACCCCTACTCCAACACCTACAATCTAGGATGGAGAGATCACCTAAATTTCTCTTATAAGAACAACAATCTTCAAATCAGCAATCAAATCAACATTGGCATAACCAAGGCCAGAATCATCAATAACAAATGGGCAACTACCAACCCATGAACAATAATCAACCATCACGATTCGAAAACAACAAAAACTAGCCTCAACCTAAGTGAACTTTATCAACCATGCTTGAGACTTGTGTCAACACAGATGCAGCAAAATGATGAGTTATGTGTACATAGGTTACCCTTGAAAGATGTTATCACTCAACTCTCTTCCAAGATGGCATTGCTACTCATGCAAAGATGCTTGGAAAAAAGATCACCCAGTAGGCTCTAGCAAATCAAAGAGCCTCTTCTAGTTCATTTCTAGGTCAATCAGAGATGAATCCACATGAATGTAAGTCCATAACTTTAAGAAGTGGAAACATTATTGAAAGATCCTCACTGATAGATGATAAGAAAATTGAGGATGATAAAGAAGATGATAATGTGAAAGATCAAAGAAAGAAAGGTGCAGCTAAAGAGCAACCATCTTGCAAGCATATTGTCCCATTTACTCAAAGGTTTGCACGCCAAAAAGAAGATGGACAATTTCACAGGTTTATGGACATTCTCAACAAACTGTACGTCAACCTTATGTTAGTAGAAGTCATTGTTGAAATGCCTACCTATGCAAAGTTCCTGAAAGACCTCTTAACCAAGAGGAGGAGGATAGATCAAGTGGAAACTATCATGCTATCTAAAAGGAAAATTTCCATTACTCAAAATAGATTACTAGATAATCTTGACGATAAAGGTTCCTTCACATTTCCATGCAATATCGGTGATACAACGTTTGATAAGGATTTAGTTGACCTTGGGGCCACCATAAGCCTTATTCCATCTAAAATGTCAGAGCAGTATGACATTGGAGACTTGAAGCCAACTAAAATGGCCTTTCAATTGGCAAATCACAACATTAAGTATCCAAGAAGAATTGTGGAAGATGTGCCAGTTCAAGAGGGGAAGTTCTTTATCCCTTGTGATTTTGTTGTGATTGATAGGAATGAAGTTCCATCCAATCTTATAATCTTTGGAAGACCCTTCCTCCACACAGAAGATTACATAGTTTATGTACGGGAAGGAAAGATCACTCTTAGAGTAGGAGGGGATGTAATGGAATTCTCTATTCTAGATGAAATGAAAGCTCCAAATAGAATGGAGAATATATGCTTGGTCAATTGTATTGACAAGTTTCTGAAAGAATATGAAGACTTTTCTAGATCCTTGTTGACTATTGTGGTGGAAGTGAATTGGACACCGCCATGGACATAGAAAATTTAGATGTTGTTTCCAGTACTAGACCACCTCTTTCTCATGAAGATACTTCACCATTGAAGGATGACTCTAGCAAGACTGCTAAGGAGAATAAGGTAGAACTCAAACCCCTTCCATCGAGCTAAGACATGCTTTTCTTGACCCTAATTCTACATCGCCTGTCATCGTAAATGATGATTTAATTGATGAACAAGAAGTCAAATTTCTAAATGAATTGTGTTTGCATAAAGAAGTAATTGGTTATTCGGTTGATGATTTGAAAGGCAACAATACTTCCATTTGCATGCATAGAATTAATCTAGAGGAAGATGCTAAGCCTTGTGTAGAACCTCAAATCAGAATATGCATGAGGTTGTTAAAAAGGAAATTTTCAAATTGAAAGATGCATGTGTCATTTACCCTATAAGTGATAGCCCCTAGGTGAGTGCTATTAATGTAGTACCCAAAAACAGGGGTGCAACTTTCATCAAAGGGGATAATGACTAATTTCTTCACACTTGTGTAGCCACGGGATGGCACATGTGTATAGACTATAGCAAGTGAACAAGGCCACTAGTAAAGACCACTTCCCATTGCCTTTCATCAATTTAATACTTGAGAGATTAACCAATCACTCTTATTTACGCTATCTTGATGGTTGTTCGGTATTTTTCCAAATATTGATTTATCCATCAAATTAGGAAAAGTTGACTTTTACATGTACCTATGGCACATACGCCTGTAGATGCATGTCATTCAGTCCTTACAACACACCAGTGACTTTTTAGTGTTGCTTGATGGCTCTCTTCTTGGATTTTATTGAATGAGCAATGGAAGTTTTTCTAGATGATTCTAGCATCTATGGGAATTCTTTTGATGATTTCCTATATAACCTATATAAAGTCCTTGAGTGTTGTAAAAAGGTTAACCTAGTACTAAACTGGAATGTGTCTTTCATGATATGATCTAGTGTAGTACTAGGCCATGAGATTTCTAAATCAGGTATTGAAGTCGATTGGGAAAAAGTGGAAGTAGTAGAGAAGATATCTACCTCATAAAATGTCAAGGATGTTTGAAGTTTTCTTGGACATGCATGGTTCTACAGAAGATTCATCAAGGCTTTTTCCAAGATAGACAAACCTATGTGTTCATTGCTTGCCAAAGATGTTGAATTTGATTTTGATGATGAATGCCAATCCGCTTTTAGAAAGCTCAAAGATGCACTTATTTCAGCTCCCATCATTCAACTGCCAAATTGGGAAGTAACGTTCGAGTTGATGTGTGATGCAAGTGACTACGCCGATAAAGGACAACAAGTTGCATTATTGGTATGTATGCCCTGAGAACCAATCATGGGATGATTGGTGGGATACATTAAGATTGATTTAATAAACATCAAAGGCAAGCTTCCAATTCTTTCTGGTCAAGTCATATGAGATAATGATAGAACAAATTGAATGTCTAGAGAATGACAATACTCAATGACGTATGCTTTTAGGTTAAGGACCTGAACGATGAGATCATACGGATGCTAAGAGTTTGTACATTCTTATTATGTCCCTAGTCGGATGTCATTGTGGAAGGTAGATAGACAGCAATGACACACAAGACTAGATTGTGGTGTTGGTTGATGATAGAATCTCATTAGTCATGATATGGAGATATCAAACCAAACACATAGGTACTTGTTAGAGAACAAGTGTACCAGACAGACCCACCGTGAGTTTGACACATGGAACCATGACATGGTAGTCACAGTCAGTTCTCACAAGTGATGGTGGTGAGTGTGATTCTTTGACCTGAAATCACTACACTCAACACATGTCGTTGGGTACACTTTGACATCATCAAACGCAGTCCTAAAACATGGGTTGTTATAAAGGTGATGATGGGGTAGCTTTGACATATGGGGCTTTTGAGGGGTGAGTGATAGATATGGGATTTGTCCCTCCTGAGGGAGTTTGATATCCATGGCCACTTGATGAGTAGGATTGAGATAGGCGTGCACACATGTGTGAATCAGTATGTGATATTGATGTCATACATATCTCCACCAATCTATTCTGAGATCAAGAAAGTGAATGAACGTTGACAGGATGACTATTCCATGCCTTGAGTTCATTCGAGATATCAGTGACAAAGGAATTATACATTCACTGTAACACCATTCATGGATTGTAGGATTGAAAGTTGTTCTCCAACTTTCCTTTTGACTTGGGTAGCAATGATGTGCGACTAGGCACCGCTCTTTGCTTATGAATTCATAAGTGTTATGGTTTTTCACTACCAATGTGAAATAGACCTGTAGGGTCACACACATAGGATTTAACCTGGAAGAGGAGTTTATCCAAAAATGATGTTTATATTGATTACTAAAGGAGTTTAGTAGTTCAATTAAACACTCAATCCATTGATAGCTTAGTATCATAGTGTTCAAGGTGTTGGACTGATTGATTAGAGTATCATATTGATTGAAACTGCAATTGATTGATTTTGCACAGTCTGCTGCCGCAACCGATCGGCTCGTGGGATGAACCGATCGACTCAACTAGTGAGTTGATCGGCTCAATTGGTGAGTTGATCAGCTCATGTGTCAGTGAAACGATCAGCTCAATTGTTGAACCGGTCGATTCATGTGACCAACCGAGATAGTTTGGAAAGTGAGAAGACTATTTTGCAAATATAATTTGTTTCACTTGTACAAATTTGATTTGGACAAGGATTAATATTTGATTAATCAGAAACAAATATGAAAGTCAATTTGAGTTGGATGAGGACCACAAACCAATCGGCTCAGGCATGAACCGATCAGCTTAGATCCCCAGGCGATCGGCTCAGGTCCCAAATGATCGGCTCAGGGACCAAAACGATCATTTTAGGGTGTGAACCGATCAGTTCAGCTAGCACAGATTGGTTGTTTTGTGGAAAATCTCAAACCCTTCTACTCCTGCTTTATCCTACATTGCCTGGGGTAGAGAACCCTATCCCATGACCCTCCTATATATATAGGGGTAGTGGGGGATTCTCAAGTACAACAACTCAGAACACCAGTTGCTCTGCAAAGTTGTCGTTCTCTCTGGATGTGGTAACCGAGAGAGCCCGAGCAAGTGCTACCCGATAAGGGAGGCACAACAAGGGAAGGACAACTATAGAAAGGCAACTGGTTGTAGGAGAGTGTGTTAGTGACTAGTACACCGACAGGAGGGTGCGACTCCTTCTGATTCCTTGTGGTACAAGGAGATCGGAGTTTCAGGTGGTCTGTGTGGACTACTTTAGAGGTGGGAGACTTCTACCGCTCGGAGGATAGTTGTCAATCCCGACAGTCCCGGTGAGACCAGGAGCTACACAGACAACATCCAAGACCGGAGGTGAAGACCGCACAAGCCGTGAGGTAACATCGCCGAGCAAGCCTCGGGATAAGGTAGGTCTCTACAAACCATCCTTCCTATTGTATAGACGTTGACGCGATTCCTTTATTCTGGGTTTGGGAGAAGAAAATTTTGTTTCTACTACCTTCTCTGCCTCCCCTAAAACCCAACAGTGGTATCAGAGCCACGTCAATTGCTCTATACTTTAGGATTATCGATGTTATCGATTTTGGTTTGTCGCCTTTATTTATTGCATACGATGCGAATAAAATTGTCTTTATGCATGTCCAATCCTAAATCCATAAATCTCAATATACATATATGATATGTAATATGAATTCACTCGATACGCGTCACCCTTAAATGAGTTTTGTGGTGGATGTATAGCATGGTTATGGCCAATAAACCATATATATGTGTGCCTGGTTGATTGTGGTTTCTTGCATCTCGGTCTGCACACTGATTCCCTACCTCCTTATTCCTGATGTAACTCAAGATAACTCGAGATTTCTTTCCTACCTTTGCTCCCCCCGAATGTAACTTGGGGTTTCCCAATTTAAATGTAAAATAGGATAGATCTTTTATTTCCTATTATGTCAAAGAACGGCGAACAACCTGACGAAAAGTGAAACGATCGGTTCAAGGAGTGAACCGATCGGTTGGCGATCCAGACGACCGGTTCAAGGAGCGAGACGATCGGGTGGCAGCCATGAGGAGATGCATGATGACCAGGCGAACTGATCGGTTGGAGGAGCCAACCGATCGGCTGGTGGCACCCAAACGACCGGCCAGGGTGAGCAGGTCATTCATGTGATGAGTTGATCAACTCGGATGGCTATAACACTTCATCATGGACAGGTTGCATGTGATGTTGATCTAGATGACCGTGATTCCTCTTGGCTTGAGGAATCACATTAGGATGGCCATAATCATCGATTTTATCATTTTGCATGTTTTCTGTGGGATATAGCATGTATATGATACATATTATATATTGTGGTGATTGGATATGTATATGTACCTATAAAAACCAAATCCCTCATTAAATATTAAAGTTTTAGATGCCTTCCAAATGTGACACATGTGAAAAGCTTGATCGGCCAAGTGTGGGCATGCCCTAGCGTGGTGCATCGTCTATCTCGTGGAAGCGTGAAGGATGGATATGTGGGTCTGCCCTAGCAGGGTGCATATTCATCATGTTGGCTTTGGGTCAGACTTAATAAGGTGACCTAGATAGGATCTAGCACCTTGAGGCATGGTGGTGATCATGGCAAGGAGTTGCATATGACATCTTTCAAGAGTTTCATATGATGCAATTGGCAAAAGTTTCCTACCTAGAAGATCTAAGTTGTGGTTGACAGCTCTAGATGGTCCATGACTCAGAGGATTTCAGGATCTTGACCCACTAGAAGATTGTACGCTGCAATCTTCTGAATTGATGGTGAGGGTTATCAATTTGAACAAAAATAGTGGGAGAGATAATTAATTAAAGTCCTAATTATATCGTCAACCTTTCAAATCAATCAAATAAGTCAAAATTGAGTTTTGGACTAAATTGCATATATTTCCTTTTGTAGTACAAATGACAACAAACAACAATCACTTTTCATTGCGATCGGTCTTGGAAAAGGACAAGCTGAATGGGACTAACTTCCATGATTGGTTTAGGACATTGAGAATTGTTCTCACTCAAGAGAGAAAGCTCTATGTACTAGATACTCCAATTCCAAAGGAACTTGTTCCTACCGCACCAAAGGCAGAAAGGGATGCTTATAAGAAGCATTCTGATGATACCATTAATGCAAAGTGCTTGATGTTGTGCTCCATGAACCACGAGTTGCAGAGACAACATGAGAACATGGGTGTCATTGAGATGATTCAGCATCTCAAGAACATGTATGAAGATCAAGCACGGCAAGAGAGGTATGATGTCTCCAGGGTGCTATTCAAGTGTGTCATGACAGAAGGAGATCCAGTTGGTCCTCACACACTCAAGATGATTGGGTATGTGGAGAACCTGACGAGATTGGGATTTCCCCTGAGCCAAGAGTTGGCTACTGACATGATACTGCAATCGTTGCCAGAATCCTACAGTCAGTTTGTGATGAACTACAACATGAACAACTTTGATAAGCCATTAGCAGAGTTGTTGGGCATGTTGAGGACAGCCGATGCACAGATGAAGAAGGACAAGCCTAAATCTGTGATGATGATCAGCAGCAAGAAAGGCAAGTCCAAGTACAAGGGCAAGGGCAAGGCTAAGAAAGGTTCTGATGCTAGCCAACAACCCAAGTCATCTTCAACTCTCAAGGCCAAGGGAGGCGTGACCAAGAGAGGCATTTGCCACCATTGTCAAAAGCCAGGACATTGGAAAAGGAATTGTCCACTCTATCTGGAAGAATTAAAGAAGAAGGAGGTGACAGACGTCTCCATTTGAAGGTGTCATGAAATAAACGTGTAACACTTTTTAGGTATATGATACCAAGATATAAACTGTAAAGCACCCAATAAATGGGGCAAATGTTGCCACCATGGATAGGAGTACTTTGGTTTATTTTCAGCCTTGAAGGCATGTAATAGAGTTATGAACTGCTATTTCATATTTGCCAATAGATAGAAACACATTATTTTTGCATATTGTATGACAATAATGGCAATTAATAAAGTTGATGTTTCCTTATGGCAATGCCTTGTTTATCTTGTGGTACTTGGTATGCATAATATAAAATGATACCTAAAAGTTATTGATAACTCAAATAATCAAATTAGCATAAATCATGAGAAATTCATTTCTAGTTTCCATATGATGGATAAATCTAGACTCTTTTGGTTAGAGAACTAGTAAGAGACATGAATTTCTCAATCTTCACTAGTGGTAGTGGGAGAATGATTATCCTATTAGGTATAATACATGTGATGTATTTACATACCTATTGGACTTAATGTTGATACTTCAAATGGTGTTTAGAGAAATACCAATATGAATATCTTGAAGTGTTCAAGAATATCATAGATGAAGTACATATTTGGTAAAGTGTTAATTCTTGATGAGATCAATGAATGAATTACTTGGACCAAATGTTTGAGAACCTTGTGAGTGATTATGATAGTATATCATAGTGAGCTCGTGATTAAGGCATGGTGATGTCTAAATCAACAAGGAGTCGTACTCTAAGGAGTTAGAGGATGATTTTCAAATAACTAATTTCTTCTTAAATAAAGAATACCCCACACTAATAAAGGACATTAAGAATCACAAGGAGTTGTGAGTTTTTATATCCTTGACAGATACACCTCGATTATCTATGTGATGAGTTGATCATATGATGATTCAACTATCTAGATGAATATGAGGAACCGGATTTTGAGTTATGGTTTATGACCATTACATCCTAAATGACTTCCATGTGAACCATAAGGTAAGACCTTGATGGTAGCACCCATTGGGATGAAATCCATAAGTGCAAATGAGTCTTAAGTGTTAAGACACATGGATAACATTTTGAGAAGGATGATGCTTGTTAATTGCAACTTAATGACTAAAAGATTTGGCATATGGATTCTAAAATTGCATTCCTGTAAGGAATAAAACAAGGATGTGTATGTGACACAACCTATAAGGTTTATGAATCCATTAATGCAAATAAAGTCTATAAGTTACTATGGACTAATCAATGTGATTGATTGATTACAAGCAACTCATAATTGGGATCTTTACTTTGATAATATAGTCAAAGGGTTTGACTGATATGACAAAGATAAAGAGAGATCTGTGATTTAGTGGGAGCATATTCACATTCCACATGTTGATGTGAAATGGAAATGTTCTAGAATAGAAATCCTTTGTGGAAATTATCTTTAGGGAAGATAGATATGTTTCCTATGTGATAAGAATAGAGATCTATAGAGATAGTTCTCGAAAACCTCTTGACCTGAAAAGAGAAAGCATACATTGGCAATCTATACTGAAGGGTTCAGTGTGCACAGATTCAATGGGAGAAAACTTGTCCATGTTACATGGAGTTAGTATCCCACGGCCAAGTGTCCAATTCATATGAAGAATGGGAACACTAAGAATAGATATGGATCTATCATGTATGTAATCATCCCATTATCTTGCATGTATGGACATAGCAAGAATAAAATGCATTCATCATCTTGTATGTAGGACATGACAATATGATATGCTCATCCTGATAACTCGTATGTGGGACATGATGAGTGGATCTCCGTCTAGTTCCAATAAGGGTTACTGGAATACCATAAGAACTTAATAAGTACTAGTTCTATGGAAATAAGGAAGGGTTCACTTTAAAGAGTTACACTGATGCGAACTTCCTAAAAGGACAGAAAATTAATCGCAAAATATATATGAGATACATAAAAGTGAATGTTTGTTGATAAATGGAAGTGTTCCAATAAAGTCGTTTAAAAGGAAATTACGAGTATCCGTGTGTTAGAGAACATTAGTGGATACTATATGGATCTAGAAGTTCATGAGATGAACTTATAGTTATTTCGGTCATTGATGACAAGTTAGGAGTACTTGGTCATGCAATGTGGATAAAGGTTAGCAAAGGAATACTAGATCGTATATTACGGCAACTCCATCTCATACGTGTGACGTACATCAAAGAGATGAGAGACATGCATTTAATACCGACTCTGGCAAGGTGTTGCCATAACTCACTGCGTAAGCACTAGAGCACAGTAACATGTGGGACATGTTTGAAGATCACTATGAATATGATTTAAGGGTGATTGGCTCACAGTGCAAGTGGGAGTCTGTTAGTATGTATGCCTTGAGAGCCAATCATGGGATGATTGGTGGGATACATTAAGATTTATTTGATAAACATCAAAGGCAAGCTTCCAATTCTTTCTAGTTCAATCATATGAGATAATGATAGAACAAATTGAATGTCTAGAGAATGACAATACTCAATGACGTATGCTTTCATGTTAAGGACCTGAACGATGAGATCATACAGATGCTAAGAGTTTGTACATTCTTATTATGTCCCTAGTCAGATGTCATTGTGGAAGGTAGATAGACAGCAATGACACAGAAGACTAGATTGTGGTGTTGGTTGATGACAGAATCTCATTAGTCATGATATGGAGATATCAAACCAAACACATAGGTACTTGTTAGAGAACAAGTGTACCAGACAGACCCACCGTGAGTTTGACACATGGAACCATGACATGGTAGTCACTGTCAGTTTTCATAAGTGATGGTGGTCAGTGTGATTATTTGACCTGAAATCACTACACTCAACACATATCGTTGGGTACACTTTGACATCATCAAACATAGTCCTGAAACATGGGTTGTTATAAAGGTGATGGTTGGGTGGCTTTCACACATGGGGCTTTTAAGGGGTGAGTGATATGTATGGGATTTGTCCCTCCTGAGGGAGTTTGATATCCATGGCCACTTGATGAGTAGGATTGCGATAGGCATGCGCGCATGTGTGAATTAGTATGTGATATTGATGTCATACATATCTCCTCCAATCTACTCTGAGATCAAGAAAGTGAATGAACGTTGACAGGATGACTATTCCATGCCTTGAGTTCATTGGGGATATCAGTGACAAAGGAATTATACATTCATTGTAACACCATTCACAGATTGTAGGATTGAAAGTTATTCTCCAACTTTCCTTTTCACTTGGGTAGCATTGATGTGTGACTAGGCACCGCTCTTTCCTTGTGAAGTCATAAGTGTTATGGATTTTCACTGCCAACGTGAAATGGACCTGCAGGGTCACACACATAGGATTTAACCTGGAAGAGCAGTTTATCCACAAATGATGTTTAGATTGATTACTAAAGGAGTTTAGTAGTTCAATTAAACACTCAATCAATTGATAGCTTAGTATCATAGTGTTCAAGGTGTTGGACCGATTGATTGGAGTATCGGAGTGATTGAAACTATAATTGATTGATTTTGCATAGTATGTTGCCCCAACCAATCGGCTCATGGGATGAACTGATCGGCTCAGGTTGGTTAACCCATCGGTTCAACTGGTGAGTCGATCGGCTCATGTGTTAGTGAAACGATCGGCTCAATTGCTGAACTGGTCGATTCATGTGACCAACCGAGATCATTTGGAAAGTCAGAAGACTATTTTGCAAATACAATTTGTTTCACTTGTACAAATTCGATTTGGACAAGGATTAATATTTGATTAATTGGAAACAAATATGAAAGTTGATTTGAGTTGGATGAGGACCACGAACTGATTGTCTCAGGCATGAACCGATCGATTTAGATCCCCAGACGGTCAGCTCAGGTCCCAAATGATCGGATCAGGGCCCGAAACGATCGTTTCAGGGTGTGAATTGATCGGTTCAGCTGGCGCAGATTGGTTGTTTTGTGGAAAATCTCGAACCCTTATCCTCCTGCTTTAATCCCGCATTGCCCGGGGTAGAGAACCATGTCCCATGACCCTCCTATATATATAGGTGTAGTAGGGGCTTCTCAAGTACAACAACTCAGAACACTAGTTGCTCTGCAAAGTTTTCGTTCTCTCTGGTTGTGGTAATCCACCGAGAGAGCCCGAGCAAGTGCTACCCAATAAGGGAGGCACAACAAGGGAAGGACAAATGTAGAAAGGCAACTGGTTGCAGGAGAGTGTGTCGGTGACTAGTACGCTGACAGGAGGGTGTGACTCCTTCTGATTCCTTGTGGGACAAGGAGATCAGAGTTCCAAGTGGTCTGTGTGGACTACTTCAGAGGCGGGAGACTTCTGCCGCTCGGAGGAGAACTGTCAATCCCGATAGTCCCGGTGAGACCAGGAGCTGCACAGACAACGTCCAAGACCAGAGGTGAAGACCGTGCAAGCCGTGAGGTGACGTCGTTGAGCAAGCCTCAAGACAAGGTATGTCTCTATAAACCATCCTTCCTATTGTATAGATATTGATGTGATTCCTTTATTCTGGGTTTGGGAGAAGAAAATTTTGTTTTTGCTGCCTTCTCTGCCTCCCCTAAAACCCAACATGCATGTCATCGACTATGCTAGTAAAACACTTGATGAAGCCCAGATAAACTTTGCCACAACTGAGAAGGAAATTCTAACCATAGTATATTCCTTCAACAAATTTCATCAATATCTAGTGGATTCAAAGGTTGCAGTCTATATTGATCATGTTGCTATCAAGTATTTTCTAAACAAGAAGGATGCTAAAACACACTTGATTCATTGTATTTTATTTCTTCAAGAATTCGATATTGAGATCAAAGACAAGAAAGGAATCGAAAACAATGTTGTTGACCATCTTTCCAGAGTGACTACAGGAGCAAAAGATGATTTGTCTATTGATGATTACCTCTCGTGGATAAATTGTATGTTGTTGATACACTGCAAGCACCACAGTTTGTGTACATTTCCAACTTTCTTGCTATAGGATATCTTCCACCCGATCTTACTTATCAGGAAAGGAATAAATTTCTTCATGATATCCAATTTTATTATTGGGATGACCCAATGTTATTCAAACAATGAGACGACAGACTGATCCGGAGGTGTGTAGATGAAGAGGAGATACCAAGCATCATTTCTAGATGTCATTCTTCTTCCTACATACGTCACTTTGGGGGAGAAAAGACAACTACCAAGATCCTTTAAGCTAGCTTTTATTGGCTGACCTTGTTTCGATATGTTCATGCTTATGTCAAACCATGTGACAAATGCCATATGACAGGTGGGATATCAAAGAGTCATGAGTCAAATCCATCTTTTATATTGAGTGTTTTATGTATGAGGTGTCAACTGCATGGGCCCCTTCCCATCCTCATGTGGTTACAAATACAAATTGGTTTCCTACAACAATGTCTCAAAGTGGGTAGAGGCCATCCCTACCCAAGCTCTTGATGAAGAAATAGTTCAACAATCTTCTCACTAAGTATGGTGTGACACATAAAATCTCTACCCCATACCACCCCCAAACAGCTGGATAGGTTGAAGTGTCAAATAGACAGCTGAAGAATATTCTAGATAAGATAGTTTCTAGCTCTAGAAAGGATTGGGCACACAAGCTTGATGATTCTCTTTGGGCATTCCAAACAGCCTACAAAACAGCTATCAGAACCACATCCTTCCAACTCATCTATGGCAAATCTTTCCATTTTCCCTTAAAGATGGAGCATAAAGCTTTATGGTCCATAAAATTTATTAATTTTGATATAAAGAAAGCAAGTGAGAAATGACTATTGCAACTCCAAGAGCTTGAGGAGCTCAAGCTGGATTCAAATGAGAATACAAAGGTCTATAAGGAGCGGACAAAGGCATGGCATGACAAGAAGATGAGGAGGAGAGACTTTGTAAGGCCCCTAAACTTACGTAATGAGTTTAATGAGCTTCATTGTCATAATTGAATTCTTATAACCCTAATATAATCTTTTGATATGATTTTAAATCATAAGACAATCTTAAGTTTCAAATTTGGTCAAATTTGGACACTGTTTGAGCAAGTTATGCAATTTTATGCACATTTTGGACTTTTATGCAATTTACCCAATTGAGAGGTTTATTTGCAATTTATCACTCACATTATGTTCCTTGGATATTCAATCATCATTCTTGAGCTTTTTGAGCCATGGGGAACCTATTTAAACCTTGGTTTGAATGTGTTTTCTCTAAGGGTATTTTAGGGTTTTCCCTTTCACGGATGAGCTACCTTTAGTAGCTATCAACTAAGGAATTATGTGATTGGCTGGGAATTTCGACTAATGAAATCTAAGCAGGTCTAGAGGTATGGTGGGATAGCTTCTTGTGTGTGTGCTTATATATTCTTAATAATTTAAAGCCATGGACACTTGGATATATACTAGAATTTCAACTTTATCTTTTTCTTTATATTAAAGTGTCATATACTTATCCACAAGCACCAAAACGAGCAATTTCCTCTCCACCACCTCTCTCCTTCTCCCAACCTCGTTCTCCCTCTTTTCAGCTGCGAATTTTTCTGCCCAAGGAAGAAGAAAGTGGGGATCTTCTTGGAGAAAGACTCTAAGGTTGAAATTGACTTCATTTTAGGGTTGAAAAGGCTTCCTTCTAGTGATCTTGACCTAAAAGTGTAAGAATTTCCTTCTTTCCTCCGACTATTTCTTTGTTATTCTTCCTTGTATCTTTCTCCAGTTCGGAACCTTGTTGTTCCATGGTATAAATGGCTCTAAAGCTCTAAAACCGTGCCTTTCTTGCTCCTTATGCTTAGGGTTTGCTCATTTGATGAAGAAAGGTGCTAGATGGACGAATTCATAGTTTATTCTTGGATTTCTACCCTACTTGCTTGAGATTTATTCTGTGTGGGGTTTCATATTCTTATTAGAGTCAATTTTTATAACTTGCTCCACGTTTATTTCTTACTATAAGCTTTCTAGATCATGTTCTTGCTTGAAAATGATGATTCATGCACTAAAAAGCTATGCTTGAATTGGATTTCGATTTTTATAATGTTCCCTGTTCTAATTTCAGTTATATATGAACTTGTGATCATGTGTATGTTATTCCTAAGGTGTAATATGACTTGTATCAGGTTGTTTTGACAACCTATGGTGCTAAGCACCTATCAAATAATGGTCAATTTTAGGGTTTAAGCTGATTTCTTCTATAAACCATGACCCGATGATGGTACCATTGCAACAACCCTATGGTGTTGTCTTCATAACAATTGATGGTCGTGATGAAGGGTGTCAAATGATGTTGAAAACCTATGGTCACCCCCTTAGGTCAGGTTTTGGACCAATTAGAAGTTTAATTATTAACCATTAAGTACCCTATTGATGTTATCAATCAATGTTGACATTAGCTTAATATCTGATGTTGATTAATGAATATAGTGTTGATCTAACAACCTATGGTGATTTAACGATCACTAATGATGGTGGATCAGGTCTCTACAACCTATGTTGAGTTAAGCATTGTAGTTGTACCATCATTTAAGCCTTAGACCAATGGTTTCTTGGGTCACTTGATGCAATGTCAGACATATACTTAATTGATGGTTTTAACATATGAACTGGACCCAATGGTCAAGATATAATGTTTATTCCTCCAATAAAGTGAAATTGTGGCTAATGTAATGTGTCGGTCCTAATAATGTTATTTAGATGGTTTCCTTTTTATGATCAACTTAAGGATCTTACTTGTTGACAATGGATGGCTTGTTCTAAATGAACAGTCGATTGTGGGTTTTACCCTACTTTCAATGGAACTTTTTGTGTTATTAATCAAGGGATGCCTAGGGTTATATGGTGACACTTTCTAAAGACCAAATCAAGGACTTCATATGTTGTTTATAAAAGATGTTTACTTATGTAAACAACCAAAGGTATTACCTTTTAAACATCCAATGGTTATGGGTGACATTGTGGTATGGCGATATGGGTTGAATGGTGATGGAACAAATGGAGGGTTAGCCTTAATAAGTTAGTCTTACCTATTCACTCATATGAATGTAAGGGATGATAACCATATTGTTTTGATATGTAACCCTAATGAGGTATAGCTTGCTACACCTAGCTTTAATATAACTAAATGATGGTAATTGGGTATGAATAGTCCTTGAATGACTGATACAATCATGGAGTACTTTGTTATTGTTGTTGAAACCTTAGTATGCTATAACCTAATGGTTACACCTTGATTTATGTTTGGGTTCATACTTTAGAATAGTATGGAATGTGATGGTGATTCTTCACCTTATGCATCCATGATCCAATGGGGATGTCGTGAGTTAGGGTTTGGGTATGAGTGATGATTCGTAACATTGATATAATTAATCATGTTGAACCTAACTCTAATGCAATTAGATAAATATGAGTATTCATGTTTAACATTCTTATATGATGGAATGATGGGGAATAACCTCCTTCACATGATCATAACCTTAATGTGTTAATTGGTGGTTATCATAGCCACATGGTTGATACTTTTGTATGCTAAACATGTGCATTATGAATATGATGAGTGTTAATCATATCTAGATTCCTTGCATGTTGATGTAATAAAGGAATGTTCTTAATGTTAATATAACCCTGCTATGATTGTTTATGAATACCACCTAGCTCATAAATGCAATATTGTGCTGATCTGGTGTATTATATATAATTGATGTTGTTGAGCCTTGTTATAATGCATGCAAAGATAATGATGATCTTGTAGGGAATAGTATGATGGTCTTAATGACCTTTGGGCATGGTTGAGTCCTGAATGAGGTGTAATCCTCTTATGTTCATAAGGGTTGATACCCTATGATATTGTGAAAAGGATTTATATCTTGTGATAGTATGATGACTAGTGTGGTCTCATGAATGACAAGTGAATAGTACCATGTGATGATGAGATGAGAAATTATGTTTCACACATTTTATATCTTTTTGAAGTTGTGATATTTATATTCTTGCTATAAGTGAATAAGGGTTTGTATGTCCACTTGTTTAATGCAGCCTTAATTCACCCAATTGGCATAACTAATCCAGTGCAACTCTAATCATGTAGTACCATGTGTCGTAGAACCATCTTCAGTGTCAGAACTTGTTGGATGGTGAAATGAGTACTCCTAAGGGAAACTCAGAGCGCATACTGTTATGTATGTGGGGGTGGTAGGTTGAGGATATATCCTTGTCATCCACAATGCAGATTGTGGAGGTTGGCTATGGTCATGCCTCATACATCTGATGTGATTGAGAACGGCTGGGGTCGTGTCTCGGTGATTAGAATATGATGTGATTAGAGGACAACTACGGTTGTACCTCAGTGATTGGGTTTGCATACCCTGGTTTCTAGTGTCATGACCTGTACCAAGGTCGTACTAGTGGTTTTCATCTAGACCCTATGTCACTGTGGTGGAATCTTTGACTGATATGTCACTACCTTTTTACTCATACTGATTGAGGGGAAGAGATCTTAGGATACCGACACTCCTAGATCTTGTACGGAACTGAATAGCCCTTCGCAGGGGTCGATTGGACTTTGAATGGTACGATTTGAATTCTCCAGGGAATAATAAAATATGTAATATAGTCATATAGCATATCTATTTAAGGTTATACATGACGCTTCACATTGGATGATAACCCTTGTTTGTTCTCTTTACATAAAGATGATGCTTAGTGCAATTAAGAGATAGTAGATATACTTATGTTGCGGATATGCTTAAGATTGTAGATGTGTACATACAATATTCATGATTATGTTGATAACTATACTGCTACTGCTGATTATAATCATTATGCTAGCTATCGCATGTTGTTAGTTATGTTTAGCATGCTAGTCATGCCTTTGTAACTAGAGATGCATATACTACTGATCATGCTTATCCAGATAGTTTTGCTTATGGTGTTAGCTCTTTTTGTGATGTTGATATGTTCAACCTATTAGACATGCTAATGTTGTTATCTATGCTTATGTGGCTAGACTTATTCATAATGATAGAGATGTTATGTTACTAGACTTTCTCATGATGCTAGATATGCATATGCTACTGAATTTCTTATGTTATCAAAAAGATAAAGGATGATAGTCTGGCAAATGATGATAGTTATTATCTACTCCCTTATGTATTTTGATAATCATCAGTGCTACTGAGATTGTTTATTACATCTGATTAATTTTCTTAACTGTTTAATTACTTAAAAATGTTGTAATCAATAAACATTGTTGGAGATTATATCTCTTGTTGGGACTGGGTCTCACTCTTGTGGTTTGCCACATTTTTTAAGGTAATCAGAAGTGACAAAAACAAACATGTGGAAGCAAAGAGGAGCTATATTAATGAATCTTTGAGAAATTTGATTAGACATCTAGTGTGTTCTAGAGTCGTCCCTATACTCTCAGGTCCGGGCAGGAAAAGTTTGTATATGGTGTTTCAAATGAATTGGGATTTTGTTAGCATGTTAATGCTTGTTTGTGTGACATATATGAATATTGTTCTCCTGTGTATATATGTTGTGGCTAAGGTGATAGATCAATTTGTATCAAATTCTTGGCATAGTATGGATATAAGAAAGATTTTGGGATCTTATGCAAATGTTTATGAGTGGGTGTTGACGCTGAAATCAATTTTAATTTACCCATATTTTTGGGTATGTGATTAATTAGTGATTGATTGTGTTTTATGTTTTGATTAATCTCGTTTAGTGTAACTGGTTCTCATAGGTTGGTATCAGAGCTTTAGGTTCACTGAGTCTACAGGGACAATAGGACTTAAGACTAGGATGATGTCTAAGTTAGGAACGTGACTCAAAAATATGGTGCATACTACCTAATCTCAGTATTTGGGTGCCCTGGCCAGGTATTCAATTATTGAAGAAAAGGTAAGTATGGAACTCTTAGATTGTTATCGTTCTGATTATTCTGATCAAGTAGTCATTTTGAGACAATCTAAAGAGCATAACGAATAAGAAATCATGGTGTGAATATCTCAATCGTACCTTAAAGAAGATGAGAATTGCATCATTATCTATAAAAACTTGAATGTTTGGTAAATATAAGAGAAAGATACAACACCATGAAATCTAAATCTGAATACAAATAAGGAAAAGAGGAGTTCTTGAAGATGTGATTCAAGAAGATAATAAAGTAAAAGACAAACAAGTCTTTGCTTATAAAGTGAATCAAGATATGAAATCCACATAAGATAGAGAGAACTCCTATGACAAATACAAAATGAGAAGATGAATGGGAACAATGACAAAGAAATAAGGTGGAACCTGAGTTAATCTCAGACCAACCTATGTATGTAAGAAAATTTCAATGAAAAATCAGCATGGCATGTGAAAGAAATTAAGGGAGATGATCTTGATTTAATGAAGAAAATGTGGAATATGATGATTTACCTATCGATAAGTGCTTGAAAAACATCATAAAATAAGAGAACATATACTAGTGGGATAAATAGTCATCAAGGAAGGAGTAATGATATATGTTAATCATGATGATTCCTATGCTAATGGCAAGGAATCAAAAATAAAAAAGGTGAAATGATACATAAGAAGTTGTAATATGCATAATGAAAATAGAATTGGTTACCTTTTTGCTAGTGACCCCTGAACAATGTTGCTATGATGTGGGAAGTATGTTTCCCTTTGTGTCTTTTCTTTCCAGGGCACCACTTTCAAGTGGACCATTGCCACTTGGTATGTGTGGATTCATTCTAAACATGAAGATGGATATCTTATTATAGCATAAGGTTGTTTGGACTATGGTTCCAAGTTCATAAAGTTTGTGATGATTTTTCTTTTGAGTGTTCCAATAATTAGGAAGACTCCTCTTATATGTCTTGATATTTGTTATGTTGGCAAAAGTAGATGGTATAAGGATGTGAGTTGCTTATAGCACATGAGGTGGATACCAAGGTAATGAATCTTAGTATCCAAGATGTATCAATAATATGAGAAAATGTGAATGTTGGAGATGTTTATTAAATGAACATTCCAAGTATTCCTCTCCCGTAGAGAGAGAGAGAAAGAGAGAGTTGATGATGATCCTATAAATGTTGTTTGGAAGGAAAAACAAAAGTGATTCTATAATGTTGTGTATGGTTCAGTGATAGTTGGATAGGACCACTATCAAGGATAGATGATTTGTTGGTCAATAGATGTGCTATACCATGTTCCTTTAAGATAAACCTATGATCAAATATCAATGCATAAGAGTTATATTGGATGACAGAGTTCACATGACCATGATTAGTTTAGAGTTACGTCCTTTAGATTAACCAATGTACAAATAGAATTTATGAATAGGACAAACAGAGTGTTCTAGTCATGTCATACAAGTTATATCAAGCTTTAAATGATGACATGTCAAAGTATTTCAAATATGGTCAAAACTATGATCAATATTTCTTCAAAAACCTTAGGGTTGCCGAAGCAGCAATAGCTATGAGACAAGTTGAACAAGAGTGAGTTGGGGGTTGACTAGAGTATCCTCTAGGAGTTATGATACCTCTATAAAGTATGTTATGTGAATCTTGATAAGATGAAGACAATGTCTTTCCTCCACCCATAACAAGGTAAATCAGGAAGTTATATTTATTAATAGTTATATACAAGTGTATGATTCTTCAACCAAATATATGGTCAGTCCACCATTGATATGATTGGAGAACCCTCTAAAAACAAATTTATAATAAGTTCTTGAAAACTAGGGGGTTCCTACATGGTTGATTGAGTTTTTTATTACGACAACCGTTAAAGGAGCATAGAGATGAAACCTTATAAAGTTGCATATGATAATAGATACATGATGTTCTATGCTTGGTAAGATCCAGTGAGTGTGGCATCTGAGTGATGCATGATACAACATATAGAATAATTCCATATGACAATTGATTCACAAAGTTGAAAGTTACTATTAGATATGTACATGTGGCACAACAAGTTTATATGTTCCATTTTTGCAAATGTCTTCTTAGGTGAGGGTTTTTGTGATGACCCAAGATGAGAAATGTATGAGTGGTGTGACATTACTATTATATGAAAGCAACCATGTGAAGTTAATAGTATGAGGTGCAAAGGAAGTACCCATCTTTGTTTACCTTGGATTTCGGGGGCAAAATCCCTGTTAGGGGTTTATAGTTGTAAGGCCCCTAAACTTACTTAATGAGTTTAATGAGCTTCATTATCATAATTAAATTCTTATAACCCTAATATAATCTTGTGATATGCTTTTAAATCATAATACAAGCTTATGTTTCAAATTTGGTCCAATTTGGACACTGTTTGAGCAAGTTATGCAATTTCATGCACATTTTGGACTTTTATGCAATTTACCAAATTGAGAGGTTTTATTTGCAATTTATAACTTGAATTATGTTCCTTGGATATTATATCATAATTATTGAGCTTTTTGATCCATGGGGCACCTATTTAAACCTTGGTTTGAAGGTGTTTTCTCCAAGGGTATTTTAGGGTTTTCCCTTTCACGGATGAGCTACCTTTAGTAGCTATCAACTAAGGAATTATGTGATTGGCTGGGAATTTCGATAAAGGAAATCTAAGAAGGTCTATAGGGATGGTGGGAGAGCTTCTTGTATGTGTGATTATATATTCTTAATAATTTAAATCCATGGACACTTGGATATATACTAGAATTTCAACTTTTTCTTTTTCTTTATATTAAAGTGTCATATACTTATCCACAAGAACCAAAACGAGCCATTTCCTCTCCACCACCTCTCTCCTTCTCCCAACCTCGTTCTCCCTCTGTTCATCTGCGAATTTTTCTTCCCAAGGAAGAAGAAAGTGGGGATCTTCTTGGAGAAAGGCTGTAAGGTTGAAATTGACTTCATTTTAGGGTTGAAAAAGCTTCCGTCTAGTGATCTTGACCTAAAAGTGTAAGAATTTCCTTCTTTACTCCGTCTATTTATTTGTTATCCTTCCTCCTAGATTTTTACAGGTTGGAACCTAGCTGTTCCATGGTATAAATTTCTCAAAAGCTCTAAAACCTTACCTTTCTTGCTCCTTATGCTTAGGGTTTGTTAATTTGATGAAGAAAGGTTCTAGATGGATGAACTCATAGTTTATTCTTGGATTTTCTACCCTACCTGCTCAAGATTTATTCTGTGTTGTGTTTCATCTTCTTATTAGAGGCAAGTTTTATAACTTTCTCCACGTTTATTGCTTACTATAAGCTTTCTAGATCATGTTCTTGCTTGAAAATGATGATTCATGCACTAAAAAGCTATGCTTGACTTGGATTTCGATTTTTATAATGTTCCTTATTCTGATTTCAGTTATATATGAACTTGTGATCATTTGTGTTATTTCTAAGGTTTAATATGACTTGGATCAGGTTGGTTTGACAACCTATGGTGCTAAGAACCTATCAAACAATGGTCAATTTTAGGGTTTAAGTTGGTTTTATCTATAAACCATGACCTGCTGATGGTACAATTGCAACAACCCTATGGTTTTGTCTTCATAACAATTGATGGTCATTATCAAGGGTGTCAAATTATGGTAAAAACCTATGGTAACCCCCTTAGGTCAGGTTTTGGACCAATTAGAAGTTTAATTATTAACCATTAAGTACCCTAGTGATGTTATCAATCAATGTTGACATTAGCTTAATATATGGTGTTGATTAATTAATATAGTGTTAATATTACAACCTATGGTGATTTAATGATCACTAATGATGGTGGATCAGGTCTCTACAACCTATGGTGAGTTAATCATTGTAGTTGTAGCATCATTTAAGCCTTATACCAATGGTTTCTTGGGTCACTTGATGCAATGTCATACCTATACTGTAATTGATGGTTTTAACATACGAACTTGACCCAATGGTCAAGATATAATGTTTATTCCTCCAATAAAGTGAAATTATGTCTAATGTAATATGTTGGTTCTAATAATGTTATTTATATGGTTTCCTTTATATGATCAACTTAAGTATCTTACTTGTTGACAATGGATGGCTTGTTCTAAATGAACGGTCGATTGTGGGTTTTACCCTACTTTCAATGGAACTTTTTGTGTTATTAATCAAGGGATGCCTAGGGTTAGATGGTGACTCTTTCTTAAGAACAAATCAAGGACTTCATAGGTGGTTTATCCAAGGTGTTTACTTATGTAAACAACCAAAGGTCTTACCTTTTAAACATCCAATGGTTCTGGGTGACATTATGGTAATGTGATATGGGTTGAATGGTGATGGAACAAATGGAGGGTTAGCCTTAATTAGTCTTACCTATTCACTCATATGAAAGTAAGGTATGATAACCATATTGTGTTGATATATAACCCTAATGATGTATAGCTTGTTATACCTAGCTTTAATATAACTAAATGATGGTAATTGGGTATGAATAGTCCTTGAATGACTGATACAATCATGGAGTACTTTGTTATTGTAGTTGAAACCTTAGTATGCTATAACCTGATGGTAACACATTGATTTATGTGTGGGTTCATACTTGAGAATAGTTTGGAATGTGATCGTGATGCTTCACCTTATGCATCCATGATCCAATTGGGATGCCGTGAGTTAGGGTTTGGGTATGAGTGTTGATTTGTAACATTGATATAATTTATCATGTTGAACCTAACTCTAATGCAATTAGATAAAGATGAGTATTCATGCTTAACATTCCTATATGATGGAATGATGGTGGAATAACCTCCTTAACATGATCATAACCTTAATGTGTTAATTGGTGGTTATCATAGCCACATGGTTGATACTTTTGTATGCTAAACATGTGCATTATGAATATGATGAGTGTTAATCATATCTAGATTCCTTGCATGTTGATGTAATAAAGGAATGTTCTTAATGTTAATATAACCCTGCTATGATTGTTTATTAATACCACCTAGCTCATAAATGCAATATTGTGTTGATCTGGTGTATTATTTATAATTGATGTTGTTGAGCCTTGGTATAAGGCATGCAAAGATAATGATGATCTTGTAGGGAATAGTATGATGGTCTTAATGACCTTTGGGCATGGTTGATCCCTGAATGAGGTGTAATCGTCTTATGTTGATAAGGGTTTATACCTTGTGATATTGTGAAAAGGATTTATATCTTGTGATAGTATGATGACTAGTGTGGTTTCATGAATGACAAGTGAATAGTATTATGTGCTGATGAGATGAGAAATTATGTTTCACACATTTTATATCTTTTCAAAGTTGTGATATGTATATGCTTGCTAGAAGTGAATTAGGGTTTGTATGTCCACTTGTTTGATGCAGCCTTAATCCACCCAATTGGAATAACTAATCAAGTGCAACTCTAATCATGTAGTGCCCTGTGCCGTAGAACCATCTTCAGTGTCAGAACTTGCTGGATGGTGAAATGAGTATTCCTAAGGGAAACTCGGAGCGCATACTGTTGAGTATGTGGGGGTGGTAGGTTGAGAATATATCCTTGTCATCCATAATGCAGATTGTGGAGGTTGGCTATGGTAATGCCTCATACATATGATGTGTTTGAGAATGATTGTTGTCGTGTCTCGGTGATTATAATATGATGTGATTAGAGGACAACTGTGGTTGTACCTCAGTGATTGGGTTTGCATACCCTGGTTTCTAGTGTCGTGACCTATACAAAGGTCGGACTAGTGGTTTTTAGCTTGACTATATGTCACTATGGTGGCATCTTTGACTGATATGTCACTACCTTTTTACTCGTATTGATCGAGGGGAAGAGATCTTAGGATATCGGCACTCCTAGATCTTGTATAGAACCGATTAGCCCTTCATAGGGGTCGGTTGGATTTTGAATGGTATAATTCAAATTCCCTAGGGCATAATAAAAGATGTAATACAGCTGTATAGCATATTTGTTTAGGGGTATACATGACGCTTCACATTGGATGATAACCCTTGTTTGTTCTATTTACATAAAGATGATGCTTATTGCAATTAAGAGATAGTAGATATACTTATGTTGTGGATATGCTTAAGATTGTAGATGTGTACATACAGTAGTCATGATTATGCTGATAACTATACTGCTACTACTGATTATAATCATGATGCTAGCTATCTCATGTTGTTAGTTATGTTTAGCATGCTAGCCATGCCTATGTAACTAGAGATGCATATACTGCCGATCATGCTTATCCAGATAGTTGTGCTTATGGTGTTAGCTCTTTTTATGATGTTGATATGTTCAACCTATTAGACATGCTAATGTTGTTATCTATGCTTATGTGGCTAGACTTTTTCATAATGATAGAGATGTTATGTTACTAGACTTGCTCATGATGCTAGATATGCATATGCTACTAAATTGCTTATGTTATCAACAAGATAAAGGATGATAGTCTGGCTAATGATGATAGTTATTATCTACTCCCTTGTGTATTTTGATAATCATCAGTGTTTTTGAGCTTATTTATTATATCTAATTAATTTGCTTAACTCTTTAATTTCTTAAAAATGTTGTAATCAATAAACGTTGTTGGAGGTTATGAGATTTGTTGGGACTGGTTCTCACTCTTGTGGTTCGCCACATTTTTTTAGGTAATCGGAAGTGATGAAAACAAACATGTGGCAGCAAAGAGGAGCTATATTAATGAATCTTTGAGAAAGTTGATTAGATGTCTAGTGTGTTCTAGAGTCATCCATGTACTCTCAGTTCTGGGCTGGAAAAGTTTGTATATGGTGTTTCAAATGAAGCGGGATTTTGTTAGCATGTTAATGCTTGTTTGTGTGACATATACGAATATTATTCTCATGTGTATATATGTTGTGGCTAAGGCGATAGATCAATTTGTATCAAATTCTTGGCATAGTATGGATATAAGAAAGATTTTGGGATCTTATGCAAATGTTTATGAGCAGGTGCTGACGCTAAAATCAGTTTTAATTTACCCATATTTTTTGGTATGTGATAAATTAGTGATTGATTGTGTTTTATGTTTTGAGTAATCTCATTTAGTATAACGGGTTCTCACAGACTTTGTTGAAGGTGATCAAGTGTTGTTGTTTAACACAAGATTGAAACTCTTCCCATGGAAGCTTAGATCCAAGTGGTCTAAACCCCTCCTAGTTTTAACGGTTTTTCCATATGGAACAAGGGTTGCAAGGTAGGCAATCAACGTTCAAGGTTAACAGACAATGTTGTAAGATCTATACTGAAGGAGGAAAGATAGAACTAGGGGCATCATGCTCCCTTGCTGAACAATGCTAAAGAATAGTGAAGTCAACTTCTAGACTCTAAATGGAAGGCCTTTGTGGGGCACATCCCCACATTTAGATAGTTTCTTTTGTTCGGTTTCATTTTAGTTTACTTAGTTAGTCATGAACTTCCAAATAAGACCTCACGGTGCTAGACTAGTACATTTATGTGAATATCAAGTGATCATTAGTATTTATGTAGGTGGAGACTATTCCTATTATATTGAACAAGGAGACACAGATATGCAAAAATTGTGCCTCCACACAGTGTGTAACCAATTTCAAAAATTCATGAAACTTGAACAAAATTGCTCAGTATACCATGTCTGCATCACCCACGGTGTGCACAATATTGAAGGAAATTTCAAGCTATAGGAATGTCACCAACACTATGTGTCAACCACAGATATGTCATGTTGAATTTATTTGATGGAGTTCATGATTTCATAGAAACTTCATCTTACGGCGTGTGGAAACCAGTTATGTCGTGTGATTCCCAAAATCAAAATCTGCCAATTTTCATATAAACTTCTCATTATGTCATGTTTTTGTCCATTATGCTATGATTTTTTAACTTAAAAATAATGAAATTTCACAGTGAATCGTCCTTACGGTGTGTCAAGAAGTCTTACGACATGTGCAACTCTTGACTGAAAATTTCAATTTTTGGCAAACTTTACTTCTTGCACTGTGTAGCCAGCCTTGCGTCGTGTGGATTATGTGCAAGATTTGGGGGAAATTGAATCACGTCTTATATTGTGTAGCCCAACCTTAAGGCATGTTGAGAAGCAACTTAACTAACCAAAACCTAAATTTCCATTCATTCTATTCTTACCCTCACGTCGTGCAGCTACCTCCTACTCTACTCCCACTCCCAACCATCACTCCATGAATGACAACTCACCACATGGTGTGACCTAGCTCCCCATCACCATTACTGCAATGTCATCTTATTCCTCACATTGTGGTACACCCTCTACCCCAGGACCAGTAAAGCAGCTGCTCACTGCTCGCCATCCACCCTCATCCCCTCGTGAAGGAGAAACTGCCCTCCCCTCACTCTCTCACAAGATCAAAACTCCATACATTGACGTCAATCGAAGGAGGAACCGCCATCTCCACCCTCAAGACCCCCTCACTTTTTTGTAGTAGGACATTCAGATTTTTTGTTGCAAAACTTTGACACGGTGTAAAGCCTGACCTTACGGCATGTCCTTCTCAGTAAAAGGTTGATGACAATTGACAAGTCTTATAGTATGTGGGTTTCTGCTATGCCATGTTGCTCTTAGCATAATGTTGAAGAAGAAAGACATCAACACGTTGTGTGCCCACCTCCTTACGGTGTGGATTCATCTAGCATCTCAAATATGCCTAGAATGAAGATTTCTACAAAGCGCTCTCACCCAGACCCTGAGACATCATCCTCCTACGTCTCCCTGGTGCACTTTACACTGAATGCAAAGGAGTACATCATCTACCACCACCTTTCCCCCCATCGGGTAGTCCTGACCAGGTTTGCACGTAATAATGATATGGAAATGCTAGGCATTTTGAATGAGGCTAATTAGTATATGGATTTTCTTGGTCTGGTTTTCTATTGTTTCAATTTCCACTTACCCCTGCCTGACTTATGAATTTCTCACAACTCTCAAAGTGTCAAAGTGGCAGAAGACTTGTCATATAAGCATGAACCATTTGGTCTGGTTTCTTTTTCGTTTGATGAACAAACCTTTCAAGCTGAAATTCAAATGATTTTGCGACTTGATTGAATCTAATTATGATTGTATTATTATCATGCTAGAACAAAATGAGGCTCTCCCCTTCTATAGCCAAATCACTGAGGAGGCCTCCTATGATGCTGCTAAAGCTAGATTATCTCATGTTCACAACCTGATATTTCAATATGTTCACCATGTTCTCAGCACATGTATTTTCACAAGAAAGGAAACACAAGATGTAGTGGATAAACTTGATTTGTTTTTCCTGTGGGCCATGGTGAATAATTATGATGTAAACATTGAGTACCATTTCATTTCGAGAGTTGTAAAGATTCAGAGGGAATTAAAAGGCAATATCATGATAGGAGGAAATATAACCAAACTTGCTATTGATTTAGATGTTGATCTATCTACTATTGATCTCCTAGATGGAGGGGAATATGTTGATTGTGATTGTTTCCTCTCTTTCGACATGTTGGAAAAGATAAGAATGGAAAATTCTTTGACAAGGTTCACCTAATGTCATCTTTCATCTATTTTCCCAATCCTACCCTGACAACTCTCAAAGATAAAGCAAAATGGAAGTATTTTTTGAATGAGGGACCTTCAACTTGTGCACATGTCGAGTCTTCCTCTGCTAGGGCTGACATTCCACTAGCTCCTTCCATAGAACACAGACAGACTACACTTGGAGGTACCCAGACATGAGGCAGTTATATGGATATGTTTAGCATAGATTTGATGATCAGGACGCCTGCATCTCTCAGTTCCATCAGTAGTATATTGGACTCTCCCAGAATCTCACTAACAACTATGCCATGGTGACCAAAATGGATTCATGGCACATGTCTTAGGATCATTATGGATATCCTCCACATCCACCTCCTCCTGAAGGACCCTCCTCCATGGACATCATTGATCCTGCCCTCTTCCTAGAGCATCTCCAGCCTCCCCAGGGGGGTTTGACCTATCATTCTAATGCACTTGAGGTACCTGGTTGTACATATCTTGAGTTTGTTATGAGCAGCGGGGACATTGAAAATTTCAAGCTTAGGACAGAGCAACGGGCCAGTAGTTTTAGTTTTACTTTTTATGTCATTTTCTTTTAGTAATTTGCTTATGTCATTTAGTTGTTGCTTGCATGTTTTGTATTTCTACTCACATCATTGCATGAATATTGAGTATAATTTTTAGATCAATCTGCCTTACCGCTTGAATCATAATTTTGCAAAGAACATGGTTATATGAAGACAGATTGGGCATAAATCATCCGAATTGGATTTTTTTTGAAATTTTTGCCTATTCATCTCCATATTTAGGTGTTTGGATGAACATGATTTCCAATTCTCTCACTCATGATCTCAAATCATGTAATCATTCAAATGCTTTGAATTTATCAACTTTAGAGCTTTCGGTAATGATAAAGATGACTTTTCCAATCTTATAATGCATTTTTCACTGCTCTACTTGAAATTTTTTACAAAATGAAACTCTTCCTACATGATTAATATAATGAAGGGTGAACTAGCATCGGATTGTGTGGTTCCAAAGCGGATCCTGAATCACATAAAAGGGGGAATTTTGATCTTCAATTAAAAGTTAAAACCCCAAAAAATATGAAATAGGCACCCACGTTACCACCAACCCAATAAAGGTTGGGATAATGTCTGAAAGAGGGAAATATCCCCAAACAGTATTCCACATGTGCATAAGCCTATATTAGCAGTCAAGTTCTGCACACTAAAATCAAATTTGAAATTTTTCTTAAATGGTAATGTCATTGCAGAAAGATAGAAATTTCATTTCAGTGAGCTTTGTGGCAAATCATTATATTTTTGGCTCTATCATATTATTTTTGCTAATTACTCTCTAGTTGGCTCTTTCAAGGGAAAGTGAATACCTATTTGAACTTAAAATCTTATCTTGAGAGTTAGAATTGACTTCATGTTCAGTCACATATCTAAATGATGAAAATTGCCATTTTGAGATCTATCAATTCAAATTCAATAGGATATGTTTTTGCCCATCTGTGTATTCTAGCCATTTTATCCAATTATTTTTGCTTGAGGACAAGAAATGGTTCAAGCTTAGGGGCATTTGATGTGCACTAGTCATATCATATTTTCATGCCATTTTAGTTGCACATTTCACTCAATTTAGCAACATTTCTACTCCAATATTGCTAAGATGTTTGTTTTTTGTTGAGATTACTCATGTTATGATTAGAATTGCAGATACATCACATTCCATTCACAATGGAAGAAAAATGTCTAAAATCTAACCTTTTGGCATTTCTGGAGTTGCCCTAAGGCTTAGAGATCAAAATTCAACAGAAAAGTTGCCTTACGCCGTCTGGGTCGCAAAAATAGAGTGTGACTCTCAATTAGGTGTCCCTTGAATTAACTTTAGTCATGGTGTGTGTCCCCAAGGCATAGTGTGGCCCCGCAAAGATAGAATTTGACGGATAATTGCCTTAAGGTGTGTGGAATCACACAGTGTGTTACTTGTGATCGTGGCCTGACTTATTCAGATAAGTGGATCTGACACAACATGTGGGATCCAAACACAGCGTGTCATGTTTATTTTCTACAATTTTTAAAAGAACAATTGCTCGTTTTCATTATATATAACGAGCCAATTCCCTTGGGAAGTGTACCACGTATCATATGGAGCAATTAGAGGCCAGAGACCAGTGCAGAGCTTTGGAGGGGCAATTTTGGATACAAATCTAGGTTTTCTTGGGAGAGAAACTATTCTTGGCTCATTTTATCTTCTCATTTCCTTTGCAAAGCTGTAGAGAGGAGGTTGTTGGAGCAAGGAGCGTTTTCAGAGAATGATCTTCACCTTTTGGCCGTACATCTTCATATGTTCGTCATTCCTACAAATATATTTTTTATTCCTCTCTCTCTACTCATGTTTCTTTCATTTATACATCATTTATGCATGTTTGTCCTCACCATGGGTGAGTAAACTTATTTTCTTGGACATGGGAGAGAAGCTTCCATGGCATAACTCATGTGATCCGAATTCCATGTTTAAGTATTGGTTAATCTTCTATTTCAAAATGAGTTATGGTGTTTATCTTATTATATGCATGGTTGGCCACCATGTTTACATGCTTTATGCCTTTTATTATTATTGGAAAGATTTATTAAGAGGTAGAGAATAACCATTTTGAAAACATGTCCTTGATCATGGGAGTGGCTAGGATCATGTTGAGGGTTCTAGGTTTCAGTCCGACTTCGTGTATATGCATGGGACTATTATATGGGATTAGGATTACCTTTTAACATTGGGAAACGTATTAAGATGAAATCAACCTCCTCTATGAATATTGACCAATATAAGTGAATTTGTGGATTTTATTTGAGTTATGATATGAAAGTGAAATCCCATATCCAAGATTCTCATGATTTGATCTTTAATCATTCTCCAAGTAATTAGTGTTCTTAATTATCTTGTTTAGAATTCAATATTTATTTGATCCAACCACCCTTTTAGTTGAAACCGACTTAGACTACTAAAAGTTAGCAATTTTCCACCTAGCTAGACTGCCTCCCTGTGGTTTGACCTCGACTACAATTGATCACATATACTTGCGGGTGATTGATAAGTTGAATTGGGAGAGTAAGTCAGAGCTAGAACGTTGACTAGAAGGAATAACTCCTAGTCCATTCATGTAGAATGACATGAGTTCCTAATGGTCTGTATGGACTACTGTAGAGGCAAGGAGACCTTTACCACCCACTAGGAGGACGTACTTAACCGTCGTCCATGGTGATCAACCAGGAGGATGACGTCGGCATCTATCCATATTGAACTTGAGTAAGTAGCATGCTATAGTAAGGAATAGTTGATGCACTTGCTGTCGGGCCAAGCATATTCCTTGCAACCCTTATTTCCCATTACATAGTTGTTGTTTCAATCCAGTATTCAAAGGGGAATATGGCAGTAAATTTTTTGTTTCTGCTACCATATCGGATGTCATATTTCCCAACAGTGGTATCACAGCCACGTCAATTTATTATGCTTTGGGATTTTGTTGATATGATATGATTTTAGTTTTATCATTTATTTTATTGCATACAATGTGAATATTTAAAATGCTTAATGTGCATATTTGACTAAACACCACATATGAGCCCAATATATATATGATATGATATATATATATGCAATTTACATGCATCACGCTAAAATTGGTTTTGATGGTGGATGTTAGTATGGTTATAGCCAATAACCCCAAGATCTTTGTGCTTGGTTGGATAGTTGTTATTCCTATATTATATCTCAATTCGCATACTGATCCTCTCTCTCCTTTTCCTCTATATAAGTATTAATTCCTTCCTTCATATGCTCCCCTCAAATGTAACTCAAAGTTTCCCTATTACCGTGTAATAAATAGGATTAGGATAGTTTTAGTTAATGTTATGGAAAAGAACACGTTTTTCTCCAGATGAATCGCCCATTTCAGAAGACAAACTGATCGATCGGAGGATTGAGGAGGTCTAATGACAGGAGGAGTCAAACCGATCAGCTGGTGGATCAACCGGTTGTCTAGAGGTGTCCAGAAGTCACTTGGACTGGAGACTAGATGACTGATTGGAGAGACCAACCGAACGACTAAGAGGTGAACCAACCAGTTTAAGAGTTGAACCAATCGACCTAGATTGGTCTGAGCATAGATATTCATCAACCACAGGTTGTTGCATGTGATGTAGATCTTATGTGGTAGTAATTCCTTGTGGCTCCAAGGAACTACAATAGTATGACCATAACCATCGATCCTATTTTATAAATGCATATGTTGTTGTGGTTATAGCATGTATATTATATGAACTATAAGTATGTGGTGATTGTATATATATCTAAATTTATATAAATATAAAATCCCTGAATCAAATATATTAAGGATTATATGCTTTCCAAAAGCAACACACATGAAAAGCTTGATGGAATAAGCATGGGCATGCCAAGCGTGGTGTGATGTCCATCTCGTGTAAGTGTGGTGGTAGTTATGTGGGTCTGCCAAGCAGGGTGCATAAGTATCATGTTGGCTTTTGGGTTAGACTTAACTAGGTGGTCTTAATGAGGTTAAGTGACTATAAGCATGAAGATGACAATGAAAAGAGTTACGCATAACATATATCTAAAAATTGCATGAGATGCAATTGATAAAAGTTACATACCGTAATGATTGATTATGGACGTTGGAATTGGTCGGGTAGTAACTCAATTATTTTGGGTCTTGTCATACGCAGTAATCTTCCAAATTGATATGTGAGGGATATCAATTTGAACAAAATAGTGGGAGTGATAATTAATTAAAGGCCTAATTAAACATCATCAAATTTTGTTTTAATCAAATCAAATCAAAAGTGTTTTGACAGATTGCAAATTTTCATGTAGAATCAAATGGCAAACAAATCATCATTATGATCAGTCTTTAAGAAGGACAAACTTAATAGAACAAATTTCTATGACTGATTTTGGACTTGGAGAAGGGTTCTCAATGATGAGCATAAGCTGTATGACCTAGATACAACAGTTCTGGAAGAGCCTGCTCTTGATGTGCTTAGGTGTATGTTTATTGGAAGCATATGAACAATGCCTTAGACATTAAGCACCTTATGCTAAGATTCATGAACTGTGAGTTGCATGAGAACTGTGAAGAGATGGGGATTCTTGAGATGGTAACACATCTTAAGAATGTGAACCATAATCATGAAAAGCAAGAAAGTTACAATGTCTCAAAAGCATTGTTTGAGTGCAAGATGATAGGAAGGAGATCCAATGCAAATCCATGTGCTCAATATAATTGGACATATGGAACATCTAGAGCAATTGATATTCCCATTGATCCAAGAGTTGGCCACAGATATGATTCTATAATCGTTGCTTGAATCATACGACAAGTTTAATGAGTGTTATTACTTGAGTAACATGGGTAGACCACTGTCAGAGTTGATTGGCATGTTGATAAGTGTTGAAACATGTATGAAGAAGGATAAGTTCTTGATGATGATCAGTGGAGTTGAATTCGAGGATGGAAGAAAATCCAAGAAGAGTTTTGAGGCGAAACTGAAGTCCAAGTCTTCAACACTCAAGATGAGAAAGAAAATTGCAAGAGGAATTTGTCCTTTTTACTTGAAGGGATTCAGGAAGATGAAGTTGGGGATAGAGATCTCCACTTCAAGTTTATATATTTTTGTGATAAATTTGTCTACTTCTTCATCTTGGGTACTAGATACTAAATGTGGATCTCACATATGCTTGAGTATACAAGATCTGAAAAGAAATAAGCCTTTACAAAAGGGTAAGGTTGAACTGAGTGTTGAAAATGGAGTAAGAGTTGGTTCCATTGCAGTTGGAACCTTTAATTTATGTCTACCCATATGGCTTGTAATGGAGTTAAGGAACAACTATTTTGTACCTGACATAAATAGAAACATCATTTCCATATCATGTTTGGACACAGATGGATATGAATTTCATGTAAAGAATGGTCAGTGTTCTATTTAAAAAGATGAAATCTTTTATGTCAATGCCCCAATATATTATGGTCTTTATTTGCTAGATATAAAGGCAGATGTTTATAATGTTAATAGCAAAAGATTAAACTCTTCAACTCAAAGAAAATATATCTTTGGTATTTTCGTCTAGGGAATATCAATTAGAATTGCATATCTAGACTCCATAAAGATTTTTATCTAGACTCTTTTGATTTCAAATCAATAGAGACATGTGAGTCTTGTTTCTTGTGCAAGATAACCAAAACTCCATTCACTAGTAACAATGAGAGGGCTAGTGATCTGTTAGGACTCATACATACTGATTAATGCGGCCCTTTTAGAACAAATGCTAGAGGTTGTTATCAGTACTTCATTACCTTTATTGATAACTTCTGTAGGTATGGTTGTGTTACTTGACAAAATGTAAGTCCAAAAACTCTTGAAAAGTTCAAGGATTTCATGAATGTAAGTATAGAATCAACTTGGTAAAAGTATTAATGCAATTCATTATGATTGAGCTGGAGAATACTTAAGCCAAGAGTTTGAGGACCTTCTGATAGACTGTGGCAACATATCACAATGGAATCCACCTGAAACACCATAGCACAATGGTGTATCAGAAAGAAGGAATCATACATTGATAGATATGGTGTAATCAATGATGAGTTTAGTTGATCTTATGACTTCCTTCTAGGGTTATGCTATTGAAACTGCCTCGCTTACACTAAATCATGTACCATCTAAATTGATTCAAAAGACACCATATGAGATATGGTATGGGAAGAGTCCCAATGTGTATTTTATGAAGATTTGGGGTTGTGAAGCTTATGTAAGAAAGTAGCTTCCCAAAATGCTTGGACCCAAATATGATAAATGTTATTTTTTTGGATATCCTAGGGGAACCAAAGGATACTACTTTTATACTCCATCTGACAACAAAGTGTTTGTTGATAGGGATGTTCTATTCTTAGAGAAGGAATTCATTTCCAAAGGAATTAGTGGGAGGAAAGTAGAACTCAAAGAGGTTCGAGACCAACAAGAAAACATTGAACATGTAGAGGTACAAGAGGAAAGTAGAGAGTTCCAAACTATTATGGAATCTCAATTTCCACATGTAACATAGGAACCTCACAGATCTAGTAGGACACACCTTGATCCAAATAGATTTGGTTATCTACTGACTCAAGGAGGCGATGAGTCAGTCATTGATGATGAGCCAACTACCTACCTAGAAGTTGTTAAGGGACCAGAATCTGAGAAATGGCTTGATGCCATGAGATTTGAGATGGAATCCATGTAAACCAATAAGGTATGGACCTTGGTGGATCCACCTAACCAAGTAAAACCCATAGGGTGCAAGTGGGTCTTCAAGAAGAAGACTAACATGGATGGTAATGTAAAAACTTATTGCAAAGTGTTTCAAACAAGTTCAAGGTGTTGACTATGATGAAACCTTTTGTCTAGTTGGCATGGTTAAGTCCATCAGGATCATGCTTGTGATTGCAACTTATCCTGACTATGAGATTTGGCATATGGATATTAAAACTACATTCCTTAATGGGAAACTTCTTGAGGATGTGTTCATGGCACAACCTGAAGGTTTTATTCCAAAGGATGCAAATAAAGTTTGTAAGATACAAAGGTCAATCTATGGATTGAAGCAAGCATCTTGGAGATGGAATCTTTGATTTGATGAAATAGTCAAAGTGTCTGGATTTTGTCAAAATGAAGATGAAGCATGTGTTTACAAGAAGGTTAGTGGGAGCATGATTGTATTGCTCTTGTTTTATGTGGATGGAATACTATTAATGGGGAATGACATCCGTACTTTAAAGATGATAAAGATTTGGCTAGGAAATACATTCTCTATGAAGGACTTGGGTGAAGCATCTTACAATTAGGAATCAAGACCTATAGAGACCGATCTAGAAGGATTCTTGGACTAAGTTAGAGAAGATACATTGAAAAAGTGTTGAAGATGTTCAACATGGAGAACTCAAATAGAGGAAACCTACCCAAGTGTCATGGTGTTACTATCTCTAGAGCTCAATGTCCCAATTCTAGTGAAGAAAGGGAATGCATGAGTAGGACTCCATATGCATCTGCAATTGGATCTATCATGTACAAAATGTTGTGTACTCATCTTAATGTCTTATATGCCTTAAACATGACCAGAAGATATTAGTTAAATCCCAGTGATGCCCAATGGACTACCATGAAGAACATCCTTAAGTACTTGAGAAGAACTAAGGATCAGTTTCTTGTCTATGATGAAGAGGAAGAGTTGGTGGTCAAGGGCCACACAATGCATGCTTCCAAACTAAAAAGATGATTATAGATCGCAATCTAGATTTGTGTTTTACCTAAACAATAGAGCTATAAGAAGGAAAAGTTCCAAGAAAGAGTATGTAGTTGATTTTATAACTGAGGTCGAGTTTATTGTTGCATCCAATACAGTAAAGGAGGATGTTTGGATAAGAAGTTCATCTTAGCACTTAGGGTGGTTCCAAACATCAAGGATGCAATTGATATATATTGTGACAACAATGGAGATATTACACAAGCTAATGAACCCATATCACATGAGCCTTCCAAGCATTTACAAAGGTGATTTGATCTCATATGAGAGATCATACAATGAGGATATGTGAAGCTTTGTAGAGTACCAACTAAGAGTAATGTGGTTGACCCCTTCATAAAAGCACTTTCACAACAGAAGCATGAAGGTCATGTTAGATCACTTGGGATTAAATTCATGAGTGATTGTCTCTAAGTACAAGCAGAATTCTATTGGTATGTATGCCCAGAGAGTCAATCATATGATGATTATATGTCCTATCTTGTAAATGATTTGATTAATAATTAAGGCAATCTTACATTTACTTTGTTTTATTTTGTTATGAGATAATGTTGTAACATAATAAATGCCTAAAGAATGATGTTACCCAAGGGTGCATGTATTTGGGTTGAGGACCTAAACAATGAGATCATACGGATGTTTAGAGGATATACATTCTTGTTATGTCCCTAGTTGGATGATATTGTGGAAGATTGATAGACAACAATAACACATACAAGAGTGTGTGTTTGTTGTGGATAGAATCTCATTAGTCATGATATGTGATATCAAACCAAATACATAGATACTTGCTGGACAATAGTGTATCAGACAGACCCACTTTGAGAGTGATACATGGAAACCATTGAATGGTATCCCAAATCAACTCCCATAGTGATGGTGGCGATTGTGGTTCTTAGACCTAAAATGGCTACACTCACCACATGTTGATTTATGTACTTTTACATCATCAAACTTTATGTTGAATAAGGGTTGCCATAAAGATAATGTTCATATGCATTGTGACACATGGGGAGTGATTGTGAGTGAAGTACATGGGATTTGTCCCTCCTACATGATTTTGATGTACTGGCCACTTGATAAGAGAGACTGAGAAAAGCATGGACATTCATATGTGAGTAAATAGATGATATTGAGCTCACATATATCTCAAATAGTCTACTCTAGTTCAAGGAACACGAATTGAACAATGAGAGGATGATGATTCCATGCCTTGAGTTCAATCTGGATATCAAAGACAAAGGAACTATATGATCATTGTAGCATTAATCACAAATTGTAGGTTGAAGTTGTTCTCCAAATTTTGGAATTACTTGGATAGTAATGATATCTTGCTAGATACCACTCATTGCTTGAGATGTCATAAATCAATCATGGAAATTCACTTCCTATGTAACTTGGAACCTACAGGTTCACACGCATAGGGTACATCTGGAATATGAGTTCATTCATGAATGTGGTTTAAACTTGATTACTAAAGTGTTAGGTAATAAATTTAAACAAGATTGGCAAGAAAGACTCTAAAATGGCTGGTTCACCAAGTGGACCGATCGGCTTAGATGTATGAATCGACTGGTTCACATTGTGAACTGATTGTTGGTTGATCAATGTGATTAGATCAAGGATTGATATTGACGTCATGTTGTATATTAATCGAATATTAGTTGCTAATACAATTGCAATAGGAAAACATTGTGAAATGACCATTTCAAGAGTTGAAATGATTGGATCACCTATTAATCGAAATTAATCAGATATTAATTGTCAATACAAATGCAATTGGAAAACATTGTGAAATGACCATTTCAAGGGTTGAAATGATTGGTTCACCATTGAACTGATCAGTTCAATGGTGAATCAACCAGTCTATCATTCACACGTTCTAGAAAACTCATGAAAGTCTATCTCTTTGGATCCCAAATGAACTGGAAATTGTTACCCTGGCTCTCCTATAAAAAGAGGCATAGTGGAGGCCTTCCAGTGGCACAACAACAAGCTCTAAAAATTGGTGTATACTCAAAGTTTTGGTAATGTGAGAACCCAAGCAATTCATGCCTGTCAAAGGAAGGGATGACAAGTGAGAGAAAATTGGGAAAGAAAGTTAATGCTAGCACGCTGACTAGAAGGGACAACTCCTTCTTGTCTGTACATCTAGAATGATAGAAGTTCATGGTGGTCTATGTGGACTACTACAGAGGCGAGGAGGCCTTTTCCACCCGCTAGGAGGACACAGTCAATGGTCGTCTGTGGTGATCAACTAGGAGGTCGACGTCGACAGATGTCTAGATGCAACTTGAGAACGTAGCATGCTACAACAAGGAATAGTCGATGGACTTGCTCCAGGACTAGGTGTATGCCTTGCAATCCTTCTTTCCCATTACATAGTTGTTGATGTGATTTACTATTCAAAGGGGAATATGGCAGTAAATGTTTTGTTTATGATGCCATATTTCCCATCAGTATCCTATATCCTTCTTCCATGTTTTGTGAAGACCAGATGTTAAAACATATAGTTCAACATGACTAGAGAACAAGGTAGTATCAATACTGACTATAATAACCCTTGGTTCAATCAAATTTTGGTATTAAGGTAATATGTATGGGGTAATATGGTAAAGCATCTAAAACACTACTTTTTAAATGTCACTCTTTCTTCCATAACTGAAACATCAACATGCAATTACTTAACTTCCACAATATGTTTTGTTATATTTTCAAAATTCTCTTTTTGCCCCTTCTATTGCCACCCCATTTTGGTCCCTCTCCAATGTATAGATTGAAAATACCCCCCTTGTGTGCATGTCAACATTTTCATCTAATATCTTAAGAATCTTCATATTTTTCCATATTGTAGTAAGGAAATTATGAATGGTTATAAATTCCTTGATTGAATTTTATAACACTTTTATCCTATTTCAAGTTTATCTTCTTCATGTTTTCCTTGGGATGCTCAAGATTGCATTAACCTAGTCAAATATACATTCTTCTTCTGGGAATGTGTTCATTATTTTAAATAACAAGGCATGTAAGCATTTGTCTTCTTCATTCTTGTCAACTTAGATCTCATCATAGGATTTTGGTCTCATTCCCTCCTTGAATAAAGAATATTATGTTGTCCTTGAATTTGAGACATTGATGTATGACCCTTGATTAATCCTATTTCCCTCTAATCTTGGTTTATTATCATAATTATGTTTTTGATTAGGTTTCAATACCAATTTCATTAGATATATCTCTATTTTTTAATTTGCATTTTGGTTGCCCTATTTTTAAGTTTCCTTGTAAGTTGTGGACTTAATAGTATATTCAACATAGTCTGAGTACCTAAGTTAAAATTATGTGAAAATTATCTAAATTCCTTCATATGAATTCTTTACTAAGATTTGAAAATAATTCTAAGAGATGACCCTAATATGACATCAATTACCTTGTTTGCCTTGATTTACAATGGCATATACAATAGCGGATTGATATGAACTTTCACCCTAATCAAGGACCTAATTGTAAAATTGGGTATGTTTTATCTAAGTGTGTGCCTTCCTAAAAGAAGTTACATAATTTGATGAACTTTTAAATCATAACATATGGTTTGTCATCCTAAGATTTCAAACCCTAATCTTAGCTAGTTTGGTGGTTGATGAGGATCGGTGAGAGCCTGGACCTCTCAATTGATGAAGTTCATGGACTCATTAATAGATGAGAGTCCTATACTCAAGTATCGATAGGTTTCATGGTAGCTGGAAGTTGGTGTGAATATTGGGCATTTGAACTGATGAAACCTTGTTCTTTCCAACCGATGAGGAGTCAGGCTATGACAACGAATGAGAAGTCAAGTTATGACAATTGATGAAGATACAGAACATGGCAACTGATGAATAATCTGAACATGTGAACCAATGAAAACTTTGATACCTCAGACAATGACTTGGCAAGGCATAGAATGTAAGCAGATGATATATTTGATAGTACAGACCAATGAGAGGATTGATGTATCAATCGATGAGGGGGCTGGTACTCTAACCAATGACTTTTCTTATTAAGGACTCTTCAAACTTTTTAACCATGCAGCCTTATATATAACCATAGATGATATATCTGACAGTACAGACCAGTGAGAGGTCTGATGTATCAATCGATGAGGGGGTTGGTTACTCTAACCAATGACTTTTTTGGTTAAGGACTCTTCAGACTTTTGAACCACACAGCCTTATATATACCCATCCCCCTTTAGAATAATAGAAATTTGACACTCCTTTGTGATGTTGGAACGTTATGGAGAGCCTATTTTGTCATGACAACCTCCAAGGAAGGTAATGGCCATGGATGGAATCTTGCATGCAGATGATCAAGCTTCCATAGTTTCTTCTGAAGTAAGAGAGCTTTAGTTTTATCTATAATCATGTAAGATCTTTCTTCCATCACCTATTTCATATTGTTTTCCCTCTTTTGTTGCACCTTTGGTCAAGATACATGGATTACTATGGTGGAACCTATCCCATATAAATAAAATAACCCTCCTTTTTCATTCATTTGTTCTAAGAGAAGTGAGATATTACTTGGAGTTTTGGTTTAGGGGATATTTGAGGGATGGTATAGGATCTAAAAGATTGTTTACGACTCTATTATATGAACTTCATGATCATCACCATGAAAGGTGAGTGATATAGCACTTTTTAGCATTCTTTTTTTACTTGTACATGCAAATCCCTAAACTTATCTAAAATTTATAGAAATGCCTAAAGGTTGAATCTTTAAAATATGTTTTGTTGTAATATGATGTTGTTTCTAATTGAAACCCCCCCATCTATCTTATTGTGATCCTTGAGTATATGGATTTGTCCTCTTATTTGTTAAAAGATTTAATTTTCAAATTTTATACATTGGTGCTTTAATTTGTATGCCCTAATCTTGGTCTATGATCCCCTAATATGCTAAACTAATTTCTTGAAAAGGATTCTATATAAGCGAAAGGGAAATAAAAGTTTCATATTATTTCTAATTTTTTTTTAATGGATACATGATCTTTATCTCATGTCCACTTAATATGTTTTTTTTATTCTAAGCACATGTGAAATGTCACTAAATTTTCATCTCTATGGTGTCTCGATGTTGTATGGTGTGGAAATAAATGTACATGTTACTTTTAATGAATGTCCTTGGATAAGAATGATAGTAAGGCCTTTATAGAATTGTTGTTCAGATGAGGTTTCATTTTAATTAGATCTATAATCTCAAGGTAACTCATGTAGTGCATAAAAGTGGTC
Organism: Alisma plantago-aquatica; assembly: GCA_963693085.1. Taxonomy (NCBI): domain Eukaryota; kingdom Viridiplantae; phylum Streptophyta; class Magnoliopsida; order Alismatales; family Alismataceae; genus Alisma; species Alisma plantago-aquatica. The sequence goes on along the minus strand of OY856410.1, from coordinate 1,008,470,575 downwards.
CTTTTGTGTGTAATCTTGTACTTAAATCAACTCTCACATACTCTCACATACTTCCAAATTTGAAGTATAAATTTGGCATGGATTTGTGTTGCAATAACAAGAGGTGGAATCCATCCTACAAGGTCTTGTACTAAGTATGGCGTTATGTGGTGAAATTAGTCCTTCATGTCTAGTAGTGATGGTTTGTGCCCTTGGGAGTACTTTGGGTTACTTTTTGACTTGTCATATATCTATAAAAGTCATGCAAACTTAATGGATTCATAAATGAAGATAAAAGTAACTATGAATCAAAAAGCATAATTATATGAATTTACATGAAATCCATCATGGACATAATTAATAAACTGAATATGAATTAAATTGGAAGTTTGTTAAACAATGTGAGTTTTAATAAAAGATGAAAATCATTTTATGTTAAAAGGATTCTATTGGCTTAATTGTCTTCCTCGTATTAATAATTATATATTTCATCTCTCCTTTCTCTTTAATCTTGAGATATTGAATAAGTATATGATAAAATGTCGTAGTACATGATGAATCTTAGATATATATATATATATATATATATATATATATATATAGAGAGAGAGAGAGAGAGAGAGACTTGATTTCTTGAGGTTGGAGCCTTGAATGCAATGATATAGGTGTCATAATTGGGATCATAGAAGGGCTCAATGTTTATGGTTCATACATGATTGAACATGGATGAAATACAAAATGATTGATAAGATGGTGAAATAGTTAAGGCGGAAAATTGATGTGAGACTATGGGTTTGGTAACCTTGTTGATGCACACAATTTTATACCAAAATTGAGGTATATATAGGCATGTTTTAAGGATGATTTTTATCATATAAATGAGCTCTATGAACATTTTGCCTAAATTTCATAAAAATGACCCTTGTTCATCAATATTTTAATTTACATGTATTTTAAAATTGTTTTATTTTGTTATTTTTCTAACATATTGTTGTTTTATTACATACTTGATTGAGGAAAAATAGAAGAAATTTGGTACATCCAACTTGCGCTAGTGGCACCAAGATGAGAATAAAAGAATCCACAATAGTAAAAGAAGGATCAAGAAGAAAGGAAGGGAAATGTCAAAAGGCTTCTCAGTACCACCAATCCATGTTGGTGACACTAAGATTTGAGGCCCAAATTCTAAATCAAGTGAATAATTAATGAAACTAACTCAAGTCAGTGGCACCAAGATTTGTTTGATAGCCAAGATTAAAACAAGGCACATCTAAAGGTCTTTGGCCAAGTGGTGCCCTAATTCTCCCAATATAAACCAAAGGGGGAAGCGCTAAGAGGCATCACATTGAGAGGCAAGGCATCTCATATAGAGGGTATCCCATCAGACGTCTTGGAGGAACCAAAGCCCAGGAAGGAGGAGACAAAGATAACAAAGAAGCCCTTCAAGAGTTTTCTATGGATCTCTTCTCATTACTCCCATATTCTAATTTTTTGTTGAGCATGAAGGGATAAACCCCCATCCTCTAGGACCCAAGAGTAGCCCGGTGTTATATCCCATGTTCCTATTTTGATTCAATACAACATAATCTTTTTTCTTTGGATTTTGATAATAGAAAAGTTTAACTATGTTATTTTTATTGTATCAGCATAAACTTATAGTTGGTTGTTAATTGTTGCAAAAGCAAGGTTAGCAATTATAAAAGTTGTTATCATCACAATTAATAACATAATGTGAAATCAGGATAACCATTGTGAAGTAATATTCTAGAGATAGTTATTATCTTTTCATGTCTTATATTGATGTTATGAAATCATATTGGTAACTAGGATATATATTGTGTCATGCTACAAAAGCATGTAGTACAAGATGTAGATGCTTAATTCAAGGAAGAAAAATAAGTTGTTTTGATCTTATCAAAAATGTATGTATAGGTTGACATCATGGTAAAATCGGTATCCTGAAGAATCCGTCCATATGATCTAGAATTCGCTCTGCTTTTTGCATTTTTAGTTCTCATTCTTAGTTTTTAATCATTGTTCAACTTCTTTGTTAATGTTAGCTTATGTGTTTTAGTTAGTAGTAGTTTTTAGCAATATAAAATCCCTAAGTTTTAGATTCATGCCTAGTTGATTCCTTTTACTACTCTTATGTGTACAGTTGCATTTAACACAAATACTTAAGGCATGTCAAGTTTTCGGTGTTGTTGTTGGGGAATTGGAAATTTAGCACTACGAGTGTTGAATCTGGGCACTCTAGGCCATTTTGTTTTTCTTTTAAATTTCATTGTTACAATGTTGTCAAAATTTATTTATCACTTCTTTTTTAGAATTAGTCACTACATCTTTTAGTTAAAAACTTATTTACTTTTTTTGTTACAATTGTTTAGTACCTTTGATATGCATAACCGCTTTTATTTAATAGACAACCATGGAGGCATGAGGAATGAGCTAATTGATTGTTGAGATGATGACACAAATGAAAGCCTTAACAATGCAGTTGGGGAGCTCGGATTTCTATAGAGATCATAGTTTATGAGGACTATAGGTATTTTGTGTAGGAGATAAATTACAGGCACAATGGTAAACCATGGCTGGGATATTCCTATTTTTCTTGGAGGGGTACAAACTTCTTTCAGTATAACCCATCACATGTGCAGCAACCTGAAGTGCACCAATAATATAGTTTGGATAAAAGTTAGCATGAGCATGGTTCAAATAAGGATGAAATTTTGAGAGAAATTCTTGAAAATTTTAATAACCAAGATGGATTCATATTTTGATCAGTCTGAAAGGGAGCAACAAAACTTGGGGACTCAAATTAGAACTTTAGGAACTCAAATATCATAGGGACACAAATCTATTACACTTGAAGAAGACAAGATAGTATGTGGGAACACAGAGTCAGCACATCACCATCAATATCTTAAGAGTATTTTTGTCTATGATAAAAAGGGATTGAAGAGATCCCAGATCCATCTGTTCTCTATGTGGTTATAGACCAAGAGAATAGTGTTTCCATTAACAATGAGAAGGCTTATGCTACTAAAGTGACCAAGGATTCATACATACTACAACACATGCAACACTTCCAGCCATGAATCCCATATCCAAACATCTTGTATGGAAAGCCTTGAGGAATAAGGATACCTAAGAAGTGTACACAGGTGAGTGCTTCAGCCAATATAGAAACTTCAAGGAGAAAAAAACAAGTGATATTCATATCAAGTTCACATGGGAGGGCACCTAAAATATTCTCCACCACATTGACTACTCCCCTAGTATAAAAAAATATTCCCAGACAATAAGAGCAAATGAAAATTCTATTTTGTAGTAGAACCATCACAATAAAAAAGGAGGCATCCGTGTTTGATAAGGGAGGGCCAATTCCTATTGAGACAAGTCCCATTGTAGTAGAGGGTAATCTCAATTCAAGTTTAAGGGAGGAAATCACTAAGAAACCATGCATTCCACCACATAGGTGTCTTGTCTCGCCACCTCTAATCAGAATGCATACAACTGAGAATCATGCTACATATAACCTAAAAGATGAGCATTCCAAGGAATCTCTAAACATTTTTTGCAAACTCCACGTCAAACTTCCACAGGTGGACGCTATTGAAAAACTCCAGAATGTGGGAAGTTTCTAAAGGATATCATCATAAGGAAGTTCATGATCAGAGACTCTAACATCATGGAAGTGAATGAAGTAATGAGTGGAAGGATTCAAGCAAGGCTTGTTGGGAAATATGGCAACAGAGCAGGTAGCAGAAACAAAAAAATTAATTGTCATATTCCCCTTTAAACAGTAGATCATGTCAACAACTATGTAACTAGAAAGATGGTTATCAGGTTATAACTGGTCCTGAAGTAAGTCCAATGACAATTCCCTCGATGTAGCGTGCACTTTTCTTCAAGTTGCACTTGGAAAATGTCTATGTCAGCCTCCTAGTTGTTCACCATGGATAGCAGTTGACTTTATCCTCTAATCAGAAGACAACAACCTCCTCATCTCTATAGTAGTCCACACGAGCCACCAGGAACTCTTGTTGTTCTAGAAGAATATACAAGAAGGATTTGTCCTTCTAGTTAGTGTACTAGCACCAACTTTCCCTCCCAATTGTCACTCCCTTGTTATCCCTCCCTTTGACACATATGACTTGCTCAGATTCTCTTGGTTATCACAACCAGATAATACAATAGTTTTTAGAGCTTATTGTTGTTTTTGAGAAGCCCCCAGTACCCCTCTATTTATAGGAGGGTTGGGTCCAAGGTTCCCAGTCTGAGTGGGAGTCAAAGTGGACAAAATTTCACAAATTTTCACAAGTTGTGAATGAAAAAATGATCAGTTCAGAGGTGAAATGATCGGTTGGCATGTGAGACAATTAGTTCAACCCTTGATCTGATCATTTCAGAATTTTCTTAATCACAATTGTATTGGAAGTTAATATCCTATTAATGCACAACATGATGTAGGCACTAATCCTTGATGTAATTGAAATGATCAACCAATCGGTTGGTTCACAACCTGAACCGGTCGATTCATGAACTTGAGTCAAACAGTTCACTTCCTAAACTGGTCATCTCAGGGACCAGATTACCAATCTTGGTTCAATTGACCTGACACTTGAATCAATCAGTTCAACACTTGAACTGATCGGTTCACTCTCCACTCAGTCAACTTATAACCATTGTTGTTTAAATTGAATACATAACTCTTTAGTAATCAAGTTTAAACCACATTTATGAGGAAAATCCTATTCCAAGTGTATACTATGTGTGTGACCCTATAGGTTCCGAGTTACATTGGCAGTGAATGTCCATAACTAATTTATGACATCTCAAGCAATAGCAGTATCTAGTAACACATCATTGCTACCCAAGTAATCTAGAAAGTTGAAGAACAACTTCAACCTATAATATATGATTGGTGTTATAGTGTTTGTATAGTTCCTTTGTCATTGATATTGAAATTTAACTTGAGGCATGAAATCGTCATCCTCTTCAATATGCAATCCATGTTCCTTGAACTAGAGCAGACTGTTTGATATATATGTAATTTCAATACCATGTATTGTCTCACATGAGCATGGACATGCATTTCTTAGCCTTGCTTATCAAGTGGTCGGGATATCATACTCATGTAGGAGGGACAAATACCATCTACATCACTCACAGTCATCCCCATGTGTCACAGTGCACCGGAGCACCATGTTTATGGAAACCCTTATTCAAGGTCACAGTGGATGATGTCAAAGTACATTGAATAACATGTGATGAGTGAAGTGACTTTAGGTTTAAGAACTACAATCACCACCAACACTATGACATATGATTCTGACTACCATGTAATGGTTTCCATGCATCACTCTCAAGGTGGTTCTATTTGATACACTATTCTCTAACATGTATCTATGTGTTTTGTTTGATATCACATGCCATGACTTAATGAGATTTTGTCATCAATCAACACACACTCTAGTATTATGTATCATTGTTGTCTATCAGCCTTCCATAATAACAACTGATTAGGGACATAATAAGAATGTATACACTCTTGATATATGCATGATCTCATTGTTCAAGCCCTCATCCCAAAGACATGTGTCATTGAGTAATATCATTCTTTAGACATTTATTATGTTACATCATTATCTCATAACTGAATCAAATAGAATAAACTGAAAGATTTGCTATATTTTTAGTTAAATCATTTACAAGTTATACCATTACAATCATCATATGATTGTCTATCTGGGCATACATACCAACAAGGCTTCCACCAAAAAGGAAAGACCTAGGGTGCTTCAATATCATGTGTTCTATTAGCAATATCAAGTTCAAAGAAACATTTAGTGATTTAAGGGAAAGCCTCGGTCTTATGCCCCTATCTACTTTTCAAAAGTAGGATTGAAGGAGACAAAAAAGGGCATGCATGACAATTTAGTTGGAATATTTATCTATTTTGTGTCCTTTTGGGTTTTTTTCTTGTAAAAATCCAAAAAATCATCAATCTAGTTTACTTTATGGTAATGAACATGCAAGAGAGGCAAGGATCTTAGTTGTTGTTAGGAAGACCGTTTCAAGATAGTGTCGATGTGATCATTGCCATTGGTCATGGTTACTTATCTCTAGGTTTTGATGATGATAGGGTGGAGTTCAAATTACCGAGTCATTGTTCATCATCCTCTTGTGAAAACTCGGGATATAGGTAAGAATCAAGTTGAGTCTAAGACATAAAACAAGGACACTTTCTAAGAGGAAGCCCACCAATTAGAATGATTATATTAGATTTTCTTTTGATAAAAATGTATTCATTAGTTAGATTCCCTTGTTAGAATTAGATTCATTTTATTAGGTGGATTGTTGATCACTAGCTTTGATGCAAGTAAAGAAGGTACCTTGACATGTTTATTTTGTTTGCAGAATCACATTGTTATAGGAATGTATTCATGAAACCTTGGTATCACTGACATCCATATTCTGTTGGGAAATAAGGGCACATATTAAGGCAGTAGAACAAAATTTTATCTATATGTGTTCCCATAACATCAAGATTGCATCAACTACTATGAAATAGGACAGATTGTTTACGAGTTTATACCTGGTCTTGGAGCAAGTTCAGCGATAACAACTCGTTGCAGTGCAACTATCTTCTAGTTTTTCTTGAACAGTGTTTGTGCAACTCCTGGTCTTCACCACAGACGGTATACTAGATAATTTCTATATCGGCTCTTGCGTTCTTGCCACGAACTGCAAATTGACGTTGCCCTACCAGCAGTAGCCAAAATACTCCTGCCTCTAGAGTAATGCACACGAACCAACTAGAACCCATGTCCTTCTAGTAGAACAGATAGGAACAAATTGTCTCTCCTATTGGTGTACTAGTCACCAGCTTGCTCTCCCACAATAATGATCCTCAGTTGTTCTCTCCTCACTATCCCTCCCTTGTCAGGTAGGACTTGATTGGGCTCTCTATTAATTACCACAACCAGAGAGGACAACAATTGTCAAAGCAACTAATTTTCAATTGTGTGTGTTGGGAAGCCCCCAATACCCCTCTAATTATAGCCAGGATTAGAGTCAGGGTTCCCAATGGAAGTGGGTGTGGAAGGGAGTGGAAGATCATGAACTTTTACAACCTACAAAATCCTAAACGGTCAATTCACAACCAAAATGGTCATCTCACATGCGAGTCGATCGGTTTTGGCAACCGAACCGGTCGTTTCACATGATTCCTAATTGCACATGAATTTGGCATAATCGTTTCCAATTGATGCAAAATTCTTGTACCAATTTAATTGAACAAGTATAACAAGTAATCCTTCTCACAAATTTGGGAAAATAGCTAGAACCTTCCACTGGAACAACTGAGTCGATCGGATCATATGGCGAGTCAACCGGTTGGTGCCTTATTCATTCAAAACTTTAGCCAATTCAGTTCCAATCAACGTGACACTCAAAACGACCATCTCACTGGGTGAGTCGATCATCTTCTAGTCTAGTTAGTTGATTTATTGCATGAATTGAGTACCTATACACTTTAGTATTCAATTCATTCATCATTCACGATTAAACTCCTCTTCTATATGAGTTCCTATGTGTGTGATATAGGTCCCATATCATATTTGTAGTGTATGTCCATAACCAGATTATGACATCACAAGCAAAGAGTGGTGCCTAGTTATGCATCAGTGCTACCCAAGTGAATGGAAAGTTGGAGAACAACTTCAACCTATAATATGTGATAAGGTGTTATAGTGTTTGTATAATTCCCTTATCTCTAATATCTAGAATGAACTCAAAGCATGGAATCATCATCCTCTTAATGTTCAATCCATGTTTCTTGAACTAAGAACAGACTGCCTGAGATATATGTGACCTCAATATAACATATTGATTTACATGTGCATGTGTTTCCTAGTCTTTCTTATCATGTGGCCAAGATATCAAACTCCAGTAGGAGGGAAAAATCCCATTTCTCTCACTCATAGTCAGTCCCCATGTGTCACAATCACCCAATCATCACCTTTATGAAGACCCATGTTTCAGGATTATGTTCGATGATGTCCAAGCATACCAAATGACATGTGATGACTACAGTGAGTTTAGGTTTAAGAATCACAATCATAACCTTCACTATGAGAGATGACTATGACCACCAATGATGGTGTCCATGTGTCACTCTTAAGGTGGGTTTGTTTTATACACTATTCTCTAACAAGTATTTATGTGTTTGGTTTGATATGCCATATCATGACTAATGATATTATGTCATCAACCAACCCACATTGTAGTGTTTAGTGTTATTGGTCTCTATCTACCTTCCACAGTAACAACTAACTAGGGACATAATAAGAGTGTACATACTCTTACCATCTATATGATCTCATTGTTCAGGTCACATACTTGAAGACATACATCATTGAGTAATTTCATTCTTTAGACATTCATTCTGTCTCCACGTTATCTCATAACTAAATGAAATAGAATGAATTATAAGATTGCCTTATATATATATATATATATATATATATATATATATATATATATCAAATCCTTTACATTATATGTCACGTCAATCATCATATGATTGGCTCTCTAGGCATACCTAACCAACAGACTCCCACTTGCACTAGAGACAATCACCAACAAATCCCATTCTCTATGATTCAAACATGTCCATCATGTTTCTGCTGTGTAAGTACTAATATTGTCAGTTAGCAACATTTTGTTATAGTCGGTACATCGCATGTTTCACATCCCTTCATTGTTACGACATTTTGTGGGAGATGAAACTGTCATAGTATGCTCTCAGATATTCCTGCATAACAAGTATCTCCATTGTTGCTATAGTATTTCTACTATGTCATCAATGGTTGGAACATCTATAAGTTCATCATATGAACTTCTACATTCATACTTTATCCATTCATGTGTTCTCAACACCATGTCATACATATTCTTTTATAATTAATGTCTTATAGTTCACAACTCTTCCAACTCACAACTCTTTTTTCATTAAACTCAATGTCATTTAGGAAGCTTGCATCAGTGTAACCCTTTACACTCAACTCTTCCTTGTTAACAACATATCCTTAAGTACTGTCACAAGTATTAATGGATGTCTCAATGACATTTTCCAATGACCCTCATTGGAATCTAACATATCTTGTCATGTCAAGTATAAAAGATACATGGGATGATTGCATTATATGGAATACATGATAGATCCAATTTTTGGTGCATATGGCATCTTATTCATGTCTTTTCCATTCTTCCTAAGAGTTGGAAGATAGGAATCTTGTGAAACTAATCCCATCTATATGGATAGATTATCTCCCGTTGAATCCTTTCATGTTGAACTCTTTTAACATAAGCCAATATGCATTCATTTTGGTTATGAAACTTCCAAGAACTATCTCTATAGATCTTGATCCCTATCACATAGGATGTTTCACCTAATCCCTCATAGATGAAGGTATTTTCCATGCCAGATCTCAATACTCATAGTATTGGGATGTCATTCCTATCAATATGTGGAATATTCATATATGATCCCACTAAATCTTTTATAATCACATATTTCATCTATTATCTTGAGTCAAGTCAAACTATTTTACTTTCTTGTCAAATCAAAGATTCCATGTCTAATATTCTTACTTATTCCTGTTGTAGCTTATAGACTTTATGAAATTATAAAACCTTCAAGTTGTGTCACATACACATCCTCTCATTTATTTTGATTAAGGAATGTGGTTTTATTTTCCATATGACAAATCATCAAGTCTTAACAAGCTGCAATGGTAAGCAAGTCAGTTGGTGAAGTGATTTCAACATATTCAACACTTGAACTTGATTTGAAACCTCTACAACCAATCTATCCTTCATTTTATCCACATTGGTTTTCCCCTTGAAAATCCAATTGCACCTTATGGGTTTTAACCTCTAGGTGGTTCAACCAAGATCATATCTTGTTGATGTCATGGATTCTATTTTGGATATAATGGCCGTAAGACATTACTCAGACTATGGTCCCTAACAAGTTCTTAGTTGATGGTTGACTTATCATATGACCAACTCTCAACTTATCTGAGTTATAAGATTCACAATTTTTTAACATCAAATGTGTTGAACTATGATTTATGTATTTACATAATGAGCTTGAGGTTCCACAACAACTTGTGATTCTCATAGTTCTATTTTATACATCTTATGGTTTAAATGTTTCTTATTGGTCTCAATCATTTTGAGTCCTAATTTACTCCCATTGATTCTTTAGGAATTCAGCTATCCAATCAATCAAACACTTTTTTGTTGGATTAAAATAAGTAGTGTTCAACACACTATCATTTGATGAAATATTTTCAAGAAATTGTTTTCTTGTATAAGTTTCAATCCTTAAGATACATTGGGACATTCCCATGCCATATCTCATATGTTGTCTTATTAAGCCATTTATACGGTACTTTCATTTAGTGTTAATCATTTATCCTTTAGGAAATTTGAATATTAGATTTTAATGATAATCACATCATGACCCATCATGTTGTGACTTCTTTCTGATACATCTTCATGTTCCAATTGGATTTGACTGTGATGCACTATCGTAGTCTATCCAGAAGGTCCTCAAACTATTCCCCTAAAGTATTCATCATCGATCTCATCAAAGCATCTTAATACTTTTAAGAAAGTTATTTACTTCATACATGTAATCATTTTGAACACTTCAAGAAAATTATATTTTATTGCATGCATATCACCATATCATCATTAAATATGATGAAGTACAAATAATATCCCTTCTCCACTTATTCTAGAATATCTTCATACACCAATATGTATAAGTCTCAATATAATGCTTATTTCTCCACTACACTTAGTGAGAAGTAGTATGTCATCTTGCTCATGTATGAGACTTGCATGTCTCTTATTGGTTCAATAACCAAAAGAGTCTAGATGAACATCAATATGTTCTAGAAATGCATTTCTCACATGTGTACTTTAGATGATAGTGTTATATATTGTTTATGTAATCACATATAATCATTTGGCATAATCATTCATCTTGAGATTCTATATAAAGAGCTGATGTCAAATTTTTATCTGGTATCACATACCAAGATGAAGAAGTAATCAAATTTATCCTATAATGTTTATACCTAAAGTGGAGGATTCATTTCTCTCCTTATTCTTCTTCAATTCCTCTATCCAGAATGGGCAATTTCTTTTCCAATGTCCAGGTTGGTGACAATGGTGACAATCGCCTCTCTTCTTTACTCCTCCCGTTGTTTTGAGATCTGAAGATATGGGCTTCTGGATAGCTTTAGAACTCTTCTTACCTTTGCCTTTTCCTTTAGACTTTCCCTTTGTCTTGTTGATCATCATCACAGACTTGGGTTTGTGATGATGTTTATACCTGAAGTGGAGGCTTCAGTGCTCTCCTTATTCTTCTTCAATTCCTCTATCCAGAGTGGGCAATTTCTTTTCCAATGTCCAGGCTAGTAACAATGGTGACAATCACCTCTCTTCTTTACTCCTCCCTTTGTTTTGAGATCTGAAGACATGGGCTTCTGGCTACCTTTAGTACTCTTCTTAGATTTTCCATTGCCTTTATACTTTCCATTTGTCTTGTTGATCATCATCACAGACTTGGGTTTGTCTTTATTCATATGTGCCTCGGCTTTTCTCAACATGCCCAACAACTCTGTCAATGATTTGTCAGAGTCATTCATGAACCAACTCTTAACCCAAGTGGAATCCTAGTCTAGAAAGGTTCTCCACATACCAAATGAGCTTGAGCACATGAGGACCTATTGGATCTCATTCTTCCATGTTGCACTTGAACAGTGCCTTGGAGACATCATATCTCTCTTGTCTTGCCTGATCTTGGAACATTTTCTTGAGATGTGTGACCATCTCAATAACATCCACGTTCTCATGTTGCCTCTGTAACTCATAGTTCATGGAGCATAGCATCATACACTTGGCATTCACAACATATTCAGTATGCTTCTTGTAAGCATCCATGTCTGTCTTTGGTGCATTGGGAAGGGGTTCATCTGGTCCTGGTGTCTCCAAGACATAGATTTTGTGCTCCTATGTGAGAATGATTCTCAATGTCTTGAACTAGTCATGGAAGTTGTTCCCATTTAGTTTATCTATATCAAGGACTGATTGTAGAGAAAAGTGATTGTTGTTTGTTGCCATTTGATTCTACAAAAGAATTTGCAATTTTGTCAAAACTCATTTTGATTTGATTTGATTAAAATTTTGGGAATATTTATTTGGTCTTTAATTAGTTATGATTTTCATTATTTTGTTCAAATTGATAACCTTCAAGTATCAATCTGAAAATATGCAGTGTACAAATTTCTAACGAGCCAAGATCCAAAATGATTCAATTATTACTCAGCCAACGCCAGTGTCCATAATCAACCATTAAGGTAGGCAATAGTTGCCAATTGTATCTTATGAAATTCTTGGATAGAAGATATGTGCAACTCTTTGCCATGATCATCTGCATGCTTTTAAGATTAGACATTCTAAGAATCACCAGTTAAGCCTGGCCCAAAAGCCAACACAATAAGAATGCACCCTGCTTGGCAGGCCTACATTATTATCATCACACTTCCGTGAGGTAGACGGCGTACCACCCTTGGGGTGCCCATGCTTGGTCAAACAAACTTTTCATGTGTGTTTCTAATGGAAAGAATCTTAGACTTAATATGTTTGTTTTAGGGATTTTATATATAAATACATATATTTATCCAATAACCACATATATAGTACATATCATATACATGCTATAACCCACAACTTAAACATGTAATATAAAACATTAGGTGATGGTTATGGCCATGTCTACTTTAATTCCTTGGAGACATAAGGAATTACTACCACCTAGGTCATCATCACATCACATGCATGAATTTGCTGTTGGTGTAGATTTGTGTTTGCCAATGTGGGTTGACTTGGTTCAACCCTTAGACCAGTCGCCTCGCCTCTTGGTGTGTCAGTTGGTCACCTAGAACGGTCATCTGGCCTCATTTCCAACCGATGTCTAGACACCTTCCAGATGGTAGGTTGGGTCCACCAGCTAGTCATCTCACTCCTTTGTTCTGTCCTCCATGGTCCTCCATACGTTAGGTCGGGTCCATGAACTATTCATCTCGTCTGGCGATGATCATCTTCTTTGTCATTGCAAGAAAACAAATGGTCCTATTGCTATTAAACTTATTACATGGTAGATAGAAACCTCAAGTTATATGTGAGGGGAGCAAATGTAAGAAAGAATTAACTTTACATTGGGAAGAAGGAGGTAGATCCTCGATACATAGACTGGGATAAATAGGAATAAAATCAAGCCATCCAACCACACACAGATATTGGGTTATTGGCCATAACCATGCTACACATCCACCATCAAAACCTCTTTTAAGGCAATGCGTGTAAATTTCATATTTATATCATATCTATATATATACATATATAAATAGTTTGGGATTATGTGGTGTTTGATTGGATATGTAACAATTTAAGTATTCACATCGCATGCAATAAATAAACTATGAAAACCAAAAATATGATCATATTGATTATGCCAAAACATAGTAAATTGGTGTGGCTCTGATACCACTATTAGGAAATATGAGCACAGAATAAGGCAGTGGAATCAAAAAAATTGTTTGTTTGTATTCCCATAACATCAAGATTGTGTCAACTACTATGAAATAGGAAAGATGGTTTAACGAGCTTATACTTGGTCCTAGAGCAAGTCTAGAGACAACAATTTCTTATAGTTCAACTATCTTCTAGTTGTTCTTGGACGATGCCAGTACAGCTCCTGGTCTTCACCATGGATAGCATACTGGAAAGTTTCTACAGTGGCTCCTGTGATCTCATCACATACTGCAAACTGATGTTGCCCTCCTAGCATGGCCCAAAAGACTCCTCCCTCTAGAGTACTCCACATGGACCAACTCAAACTATTGTTCTAGTTTAACATATAGGAAAGAGTCGTCTCTCTCGTTGGCGTACTAGTCACCAACTTTCTCTCCCACAATAATGATCCTCAGTTTTTCTCTCCTCACTATCCCTCCCTTGTCGGGTAGGACTTGCTTGGGTTTTCTATTGGTTACCACAACCAGAGAGGAAAATAATAGTCAGAGCAACTGATTCTCAATTGTGTGTGTTGTTGGGAAGCCCCCAGTACCCCTCTATTTATAGACATGGTTAGGGTCAGGGTTACCAATTGAAGTGGGAGTGGAAGGGATCGGAACATCGTGAATTTTTGCAGCCTGTGAAATCTAAAATGGTCAGTTCACAATCGAAACAGTCATTTCACATGCGAGTCGATCGGTTCATGGCCCAAATTGGTTGTTTCTCATGTTTCTGCCAGCACAACTAAGTCAATCGATTCACCAGATGAATCGATCATCTCACTAAACCTTATTCGATCGATTCACCTAGAGAGCCGAACGGTTGGTGCCTAATTTGTTCAAAATTTAGCCAATTTTGTTCCAATCAACGTGAAACTCCAAACGACTATCTCATTGGGTGAGCTAATCATCTGGAAGTCCAATCATATGATTTTTTGTGTGGGTTGAGTACCTAAACACTTTAGTATTTAATGCATTCATCATTCATGATTAAACTCCTCTTCTAGATTATTTTTGTAAGAACCCTGACCTGAGTTTTGGGGTAACCCTATTTGTTTGTCTTGATTATGGTGCTTAGAACCTTTCTCTAATCTTTGAATATGTCATTAGGGCTTGTGGAGAGCTTAAGTTTCAAGTTTGAGCTTGTTTGAGCCTTGGCATGATTTTGTTACGACCATGTTGGTTTGGGATGATGTGTTCCGACGTAGATGTTGGTATTCTTGTGTTTCGACCTCTTTGATGGTGATGATCTTGTTTTGACCAAGTCTTGAAGTTTTGCTCTTGTTTTTACCTCCATGGAGTGTTTCGGTTGAAACCATATGTTAGGGACCCAAGTAGGTCGACATCCAACATAGGTTATATCACCATCTTGTGCATGTGTGGTTACGGTGGTTGCATGTGGTTTCATGTTGGTTTATTGGGTGGAAAGTGTCCCTCTAGTGTCTTAGGGTGTTGACACCTCATCTTTTGCCCTCTCTCCCATCTCTCATGTATATAACCCATTATCTCTCCATGAAAGTGACCCTTTTATCCCTCCATCTTCTTCCCTCTCTTTTTCTCGACTTGGAGCTTGGTGGCGCAAGAAAATCTGACCTTGGATCTCTTAGTGACCGAACTCTTCTTGCATATGGTGCTTGTGGTGATCCTTGCTCATCTTCAACAATAGTAACTATATGTCTTTCTTCTACAACATTTTCTAGGAACTCCTACCTCCATCTTCTTCTCTCCTCTTGTACATAGATGATGTTTTGGCATGGTGATCATCCTTGAGAATAAACCCCTCATCACAAGGGTCATAGGCCATAGTGAGAGAATGTTCTTCCCTCTTTTTCCTCCTTCCTTTGGTTCAGCTAGGGTTTCCTTTTTCTCCTTTTCTTTGGATTTCTTTGACCATGGTATCTTCTTTTTCTTGAGGTGCTTTGGTGGCCAAAAGAGGAACCTTTTGTGGAGCTTCTCCAACCTTTTGGATCATGTTCTTTGAGCCTTTGATCTTGGATCTTGGAGATCTTTGGAGTTAAGCTTCTTAAGGCAAGTTATATAGCACTTACCCTTCTCTATTATTGCAATCTTCCATACATGTATGCTAAAGTTTTCTCTCTCTTAAATGTTCCCTTATCATGCTTGTAGATGATGCTAAGCCCTAATACTTATTTGGTAGAGGAAATCATGCTTGAGTTGGTGGAAATTTGAAACCATAGTTTCGTACCTGATTTTGGTGATTGTGATGTAATAGTGGTTTTCCCCTATCTCTCAGTCATGATTTTCATTTATACTCTTTGATCCCATGTACCATGATACCTCTTGGTGTTTAGGTGTAGTTTTAAGTGTGTTAAATGTGGTTTTATCACCTTTGCATGTGATACATTCTTTTTGTTCCCTTGCTTCAGGTTTTAGGGTTTTTGGTGATTGTTTAGTGTGGAGTGTTCCACCTTGATGATGATGATGTTCCCTAAAGTTATCTTCTATTTTGGGTCATGTTCCTCCTTATTTTGGTTTTGGGCTAAGTGTTGATAGGGTTCTTGACCATGTGGGGTCTCTACCCTTGGATGGTTGCAGTCGATACCTTATGTTGGGTATGTGTGGTCGCTACATGTTGATGTGGTGCCTTGGCTCTTGTGTTTCGACCAAAACCCTAACCCTAGCGAGTGTAGTGGTCAAAACCACTTTGGTTTGTTGCAGTCATAACAAGGGGGATGTATTAAGGTCATAACACATGGATAGGGTAGGTCGATACCCTTGGTTATATGCATGGTCATGACCTAGATGGTAGTGGGTCATAACACATGTAGGTGGTGTGGGTTAATACCTATGTATGTATACATGGTTAGCACATATATACATGGGCAAGTGTTGATACATGTATGGTGTTGTTTGGATAACATAATTCTTAGTCTTAAATGTGATACTTAACTCTCATATGATCCAAGAAAGTGGGAAACAATACACCTAGGGTTTGATGATGTTATATAATACAAAACCCTAATCGACTTAGAAAGGAACCCTAACCCTAAAATGAGAATATAACGTGTTTGTTTCTATATCTTAGAATGGCCGTCTTAGTATGATTATTTCTCTTGCTTGTTTATGAACCCCTAACCTCATAGCTGATATGAGCTTGATTATCATAGCTAGTGTATGTAATGGTGGATGTGATATGATACAGGTTGAATGAGCTTTCATGAGGCATGTTGTAACATTTGTGATATAGGAATGATGTCAATGGGTTATATGACCTGGTGATGACTTGATGGCCTTGTGAATGGCAGTGTTATAGGCCTCATGTGGAGTTGTATCATGCCCTTATCTTTGTAGAGCTTGTTATGGATTTATATGTTGTAACGCTAAAATACACCTAATTGACTTAACTAATCAAGTGCAACTTAATCATGGAGTTTGCCCTTTTCCATAGATCCATCTTTAGTGTTAGTAATTGCTTGATGGTGAAATAGGATTTCCCTTAGTGGAAGTTCAGAGTCATATACTATTGAGTATATGCATTCATAGGATTGGTTGTGGGCCATACCCTGGAAGGAGTGTGGATGCAGGTTGTAGCTCAGTGATGTGATGCTTATGAGGTCTCATAGGATTGGATATGGGCCAAACATTGGTAGGAGTGTGGCTACGGGTTGTAGTTCAATATTCACTAGTGTCATGACTTGTACCAAGGTGGGATAGGATGTTTCACAGTTGACTATATGTCTCTAGTTGCAATTGACGGGTATGTCTCTACGGGATACTCGTGTACTGACCACGAGGTTTGGTGAGATCATGGATTCTAGCTCTTCCATTGATCTTGTATGGCATTGATTTCTACTTAGCAGTGGTCAGTTGGATTTGAGTGGTATGACTCAAATCCTTAGGGCATAATGAAATACGTAATTAGTCGTGTAGCATATTTGCTTAGGATCCAATATGAAAACATTGATTGAAGCCTTGCTTTGCTTTTGTATAGTATATTTGGTGGAACTTATATATGTTCTTCATATTCCTTCTGAACTGTTAAATAATAATAACTGGCTTGTTGATATCATTAGTTGAATCTACTTACCATGGTTGTAGCTTTACTTATGTCCTATAATTACCTTATTTTTGTTAATAATAGAGTTGGTGGAGAGTTATGTCTCCCACTGAGATATGGATCTCACCCCGTGGGTTTCTCCACATATTTTAGGTTGACGTGCACGAGGAGGTAGAGATCATGCAGTCAACAAAGAGCGACATCAAGAATAGTATCTGAAAAGGTTGGGTGTGTTTCTAGTCTTTTGGTGTATAGTCCTAGAGTCATCCATGTACACTCAGGTCTTTGGGATGGTTTTTGGGTGTGTTTTGTAGACATGTTATCGATATGTGATTTTGGCTCATGTGACATTTTTTATGTAAATATATGGTAGATGTTCATGTATATATGGGACATGTTTCTCTTGTTGTAGGATGATGGTATATGTGATAAGAACATGTTGATGTAAGCACCTTGTGATTTATGATATCTAATGTAGGTGTCATGTGAGGACTTATATGTAAAGGTTTTTGTAGCTTTGGTTCCTACTAAAATTGGTTTTAATTTTCAACATTTCCTAGTAATCCTCTTGTTTAGTTTTGGTCCACGTTTAGTTTAGTGTTATCTCACTGGTTTGTGACCCAGGGCATCACAGTTTGATTGGTATCATAGCTTTAAGTTCACCGAGTTTACAGGGACATAGGACTAGGGTTTGTGTTTATTTGTGTCCTCTAGTCTGTCATATAGTGACTTATGCTTATGTAGAAGGAGAAGATAAGCATAAAGATGTCTAGAGAACATGAAGAACACAGTGTTTAAAGTAGTGTTGCTACACCAGGTGGTGGTATAAGAAACCAAGCGTGAGAAGATCGGGTGCCTGAGGTCCCGTAGTTTGACCCATCCATGCTAGAGATCCCTACCTTCCATACTCTTTTTGGGCAGTTCATGGCTACTATGACTCATATGGCGGACAAAATGACCGCACCTCAGCCTAGGCCACAGGTCCCCATTGCGAAATCTTCGGACAATGGGAAGACTTTTAAGCGGCTTCACCGTGTTGGAGCAGTGGAGTATGTTGGGACATATGATCCAATGGATGCAGATTTGTGACTAACCAAACTTGAGAAAGCCTTCAAGATCCTTAGCATCCCATAGGCTAATAAGGTGAAGCATGCAGTGTACCTTCTAAAAATGAGTGATGGCCATTGGTGGGCAATAGAAGAGGAGAAGAGGCGTAAAGTGACTGTCAGATGGGAGGAGTTCTGACATGAGTTCGTCAGTCGGTACTTCCCATGAACATACCTTGATGAGAAGATATCTCAATTTGAGCAGATCAGGCAAGGATCCATGACAATCAATGAGTATAAGGCTAAGTTTATGGAGCTTCTACGGTTCTATCCTCACATGGCTACCATGGATGATGAGAGGATTTAGCATTTTTAGAAGGGGTTGAATGTTGAGTTGTCTACCCAGGTGGATGCTTTGGAGAATCGAGAAAGGTTTTCCACATTCATAGAGTCTGTTCGGAGGATAGAGAGCATTGTGATAGAAAAATGAGAGGGAATTCCAAGAAGAGGCATGCACAATTCCAGGGACAATCGTCAGGAGGCTTTAAGAAGCTGAGGTTTTTTGCACCACCAGCGCCACATAGGTTCAGTGTGCAGACGCAATGGTCACTAAGTAAAAGCAGAGGTCATAGCCTTCCACTTTTTATAGCTCACATAACATCATCAGTGTCATTGACGGGGCCACCTAGGCCATAGTATGAGACCAAAACTTGCCATAAGTTTGGGAGGTGGGACATTTGAGGTAGGAGTGTCCAATGAGAGATGACAAGGTGACCCAACAACTGAGGCAGAGGCAGTGAGGCTCATAGAGACACCAGTTCAGTGGTGCAGGAGGACAAGGGTGTGGACAAGCATCGCAGGCCAGATCATTTTCTCAAGGAAGCAAAGGACAGGGGAAAAAATAGGCAACAACTAGATTCTACACCATGAGTTAGCCAGAGGTGGTGGTCAGGTTGGATGGATTTATTTCATTCTAATGTGTCTTCTTCTTGCTTCACATATGTTTTGGTTGACCCGGGTGCAACGCACTCCATCATCACTGGTGAAGTGATTGATAGTTTTATTTTGCCTATTAGTCATAGGAGAGATAGTTTGTTGTTAGAAACCCTGTTAGTTGGTTTTGCGGTGTTGTGGGAGGTGTGTCCTTTCTTTTTCAGGGAACAACATTCAAGTGGATCTCATACCACTTGATATGTATGGATTTGATGTAATCCTTGGAATGGACACCTTGGAGAAGTATAGAGTGGTATTGGATTGTAGTTCCAAGTAGGCAACATTTGTAGATGGTGATAAGACGTGGATCTTCCAAGGAGATAGGAAGATTCTTCCGACGTGTCTGGTATTAGTGATGGTGGTAGAAAAGTTTTTAAGGCAAGGTTGTGAGGCGTTCTCGGCACATGTGGTGGATACTGAGGTGAGGAGTCCTAGTATTCAGGAGGTTCCAGTTGTAAGAGAGTTTGTGGATGTGTTCCCTATAAAGTTTCCAGGTGTTCCCCCGCCTTGAGAGTTTGATTTTCAAAACAATCTAGTCCCAGGCACGCATCTGATATCTCAGACGTCGTATAGGATGGATCTAGATAAGATGTCAGAGT
This sequence comes from Alisma plantago-aquatica, assembly GCA_963693085.1. Taxonomy (NCBI): domain Eukaryota; kingdom Viridiplantae; phylum Streptophyta; class Magnoliopsida; order Alismatales; family Alismataceae; genus Alisma; species Alisma plantago-aquatica. Next base: position 1,008,450,282 of record OY856410.1, on the reverse strand, counting down.
TGAAGAGATAGTTGCAAGAGTTGCTTGACAAAGGTTTTATCAAGCCAAGTACATCTCTGTGGGGTACTCTAGTATTGTTTATGAAGAAAGACGGGTCCATGAGGTTGTGTACAGATAGTTGAACAAGGTGATGATAAAGAACAAGTATCCCTTTGTTGAGAGTTTTAGAAAGGGAAATATTTCAACTCACGAATCACCCACAAATATACGAGAGTCAATGTAGTCGAGTGTCGAACACGAGGAGCTAGGCTAGTTAAGCGCAAACATGTTAACTTTCATTAATCTAAACTAGATTATAAAAGTTTGATTGATTATACACTAAAAGAAATGGAAACTAAGAAAGGTTTTAAACAACGGTGTTGATTAAATGATTAGAAACTTGAGCATAATATTTTTCTACCATTACCATTATATCACATGAACATACGAAACAAAGATCACTATTTAATAAGCAAGGAGGTTGTCATCGTCATGCATTTCCCAATGCCATGAGATGGTTCTCAAATTCACATAATGCACCCACATCTATGTTTAGTGTCAAACACAACCAAAACCCTCAATAATCTCTAGCCACTCCTGTGGTCAAGAGAATATTACCATAGATTCTACTCCATACTCCCTAATGCATTCTCCCAAAACACAAGACAGGCATAAAACATGTATAAGAGGTGGCCACCCAAACATACAAGCAAGAAAACATCATAGGCATACATGGAACAAAGCAAATTAAATAGCAATAAGCATAAATTTTGAGTTCACATGAACAATGGCATGGGAGCTACTCTCCCATGCTCAAAAAAGAGCTCTACTCGTCCATAGTGAAGATATGCAGATACATGACAGTAATTTCAGAGTTTTGCATGCTTAAGAGAAGGAAAAAGCTAGAGGAACCACAGATGCATCCTAAGAGGAGAGAACTCCAGCTAGAGGATGAAGTTCCACCCCTTAGGAAAGCTCCAACTTGGACCAACTTCCCTCCCAAAAAGCTAGAATGAAGGGAGTAGCTTTGCTACACATTTGGAGAAGAAAATGGAAAAGAAATGAAGTAGAATAGGGGTTCTCTTACAAGAAACCACCTTCTTCTACCCCAAAATTTCCTTCCTCTACTTTGGAACTTCTCTTGGGCGTAAGACACTTCAAAATGACTTAGCATAACTGCCTCTTGGGCTCCAATTTGTTTTTAAAATGAAAGGCAGTCATTTTCATTTTTGCAGAAACTAATAACAACATGGTGTGTCTGTTGAAGAACATGGCGTGTCATGTCGTTTGTTCTTGCTCAGTGTTGTCGCTACAGTGAGGTACACGATGTGTTGGAAACTGACACCCTGTGTCTCTACCTCCATGAGGTGAATCAAGTGAAGCGCACATGCCATGTTTGAATAAACACACGATATGTGCTTTGATAGAAAGGTGCAGACGGCCTTCATATACCAGGAACATGTTGTGTCTTATAAGGGACATGGTGTATCACCATTTCCTTTGCTTTGGGCTAGAAGTTGTTGAAGAATCACACACCGTGTGTTTAATAACACACAACGTGTTCTTTGTCCCATGAGGCTTCCTGTAAGTGAACACGATGTGTCTTTAAAATAACACGTCGTGTCTTCTACTGTTTCTTCAGGAAATGGCTTTGGGTCAGCTGCAAAATTTGGAGAAGTCCCATTGAGGTTGGATTTGAGTTAGGATATCTCCAATTTGACCTTTTTAATACATATCTGCAATCAACATCATGTGATAAGCAAAGAAACTAAAAAGTGTGACAAAATGAATATGAATATAGGCTAAATTGGGACAAAATGAGCTAAAATTGTGTGTGATAATGTGCAAAAAGTTGATATAAAACACACACAACACCCTTGTCGAGGATAAACAACCTATTTGATTAGTTGGGTATCGCGACAGTATTCTCGAAGATAGACCTGAGGTCTGGGCAGATGAGGATGAAGGAGGATGACATACCTAAGTCAGCTTTTAGGATGAGGTATGGTCATTATGAGTTCGTGGTTATGTCATTTGGGCTAACCAATGCACCGGCAACATTCATGGACTTGATGAGCAGAGTGTTCTGACAGTTTGTCAATCAGTTTGTGGTGGTCTTCATAGATGACATCTTGATAGAGAGTCGTGACAGCCAGCAACATGAACAACATCTCCGTCAGGCGTTGACCTTGTTGAGGCAACATCAGCTTTACACCAAGTTCAACAAGTGCAAGTTATGGATCAAGACATAGTGTGTTTGGGACATGTCATATCTATTGAGGGTGTTTGTGTGGAACCCAATAAGGTTGAGTTTGTGATAGAGTGGGAGTATCTGAAGACATTGACATAATTGGGAAGCTTTCTGGGTTTGGGAGGATATTATAGGAGGTTCATCAAGAACTTGAGTGACATAGCTTTGCCCCTAACGAAGTTGACAAGGAAGGATGTGTTGTTTGTTTGGGATGACGGATGTCAGTGTGATTTTCAAACATTGAAATAGAAGTTGACAAGTGTGCTAGTGTTGGTCTTGCATGTGCAAGGGAAAGGATACATTGTGTTTTGTGATGCGTCCAGGAATGGTTTGGGTTGTGTGCTGATGCAAGACAAGAATGTAGTTTCTTTTGCTTCTCGATAGCTTAAGAAAAATGAAAAGAACTATCTGACCTACAACATGGAGTTAGATTTCATGGTCCATGCTTTAAAGATTTGGAGGCACTACCTATATGGAGAGAAGTATCAGATCTTCATGGATCACAAGAATATGAAGTATATCTTTTTGTAGAAGGAGTTAAATATGACGCAGCGGCGCTGGATGGAATTCATCAAGGATTACGACTACACAATTGATTACCATCTAGGGAAGGCTAATGTCATGGCAGATGCACTGAGTAGGAAGTCTTCGTCTTCACCTATGGATAGAGCACAGTTGAGTTCCTTGGTGTGCCACAAGCAAGACATGTTTGTCTCCCTACGACAAATGAATGTTAAGCTGGAGGTTTCCTTGCTAGCAGGGTTTTTAGCACAGTTGCAGGTGAACCCACACTAAGACAGCACATTAGAGAGGCACAATAGGTTGATATCGTGATACAACAGATTAAATCAAAGTTTGGTAGTGAGAAGCGTGATGGCTTCCATTAATCAGATGTTGGGATAGTTTGTTACCATGGTAGAGTTGTGGTTCCTGATGCTAAAGATTTAAGGAAGATGGTTCTAGAAGAGGCTCACTTGTCTATGTACACTATACATCTAGGTAGCACCAAGATGTATCATAATCTGAAGGACATGTATTGGTGGCCCAGATTGAAGTGGGATGTTGTTGAGTTTGTTGTAAGATGTCCAGTGTGTCAGTATGTTAAAGCCTAACACCAGAAGCTTACAGGGACATTGCAACTGTTGCCTATACCACAGTGGAAATGGGATCATGTGATTATGGACTTTTTTGTTGGTCTACCTAGGATAGCCAAAGGTCATGATTCCATCTAGGTGATCATTGATAGGTTGACCAAGTTAGTGCATTTCCTTCCTATGAAGACAACATATACAGCTAAGAAGCTTGCCTAGATATATGTTCATGAGATAGTTCATTTGCATGGTGTTCTAGAAACTATCATTTCAGATAAAGGCCCTCAATTCATGAGTCACTTTTGGGAGCAATTGCACACAACTTTGGGTACGCAGTTGAAGTCTAGCACTATTTTCACCCACAAATAGATGGCCAATCTGAGAGGACCATTCAGACCTTAAAGGATCTGTTGAGAGCTTGTATTCTTTAGTTCATGGGCAGTTCAGACATACATCTCAGTCTGATAGAGTTTTCCTACAATAACAGTTACTAGAGAAGCATCGACATGGAACCGTATGAGGCATTGTATGGGAGACATTGCAGGTCTCCGTTGTGTTGGTATGAGATGGGAGAATACCAACTTCTTGGTCTTAAGCTTGTACAACAGATGAAAGGAAAGATCAAGGTGATTCAACAATAGTTGAAGGTAGCAAAGGATAGGTAGAAATCATATGCAGACAACCAATGTAGACCCTTAGAGTTCCAAGTGGAAGACATAGTGTACCTAAAGTTCTCTCCTTGGAAAGGTGTTTTGAGGTTTGGGAATAAGGGTAAGTTGGCTCCCAGATTCATGGGGCCTTACCATGTGGTGGCACATGTTGAGACGGTGGCCTATAAGTTGGAGTTTCCACCTGAGTTACATAGGTTGCATCCAGTGTTCCATGTGTCTATGTTGAGTAAGTGTCATCCTGATCCCGAGTTAGTGTTGCAATCGGTGGAGGTGGAGTTGGATGAGGATATGTCCTATGTGGAAGGTCAAGTGTTGATCCTTGACAAAAGAGTAAAGAAGGTTAAGAAGAAATGCATAGTGCTTGTGAAGGTTATGTGGCATCACCATGGTGTTGAGGAAGTCATGTGTGATCTTGAGGAAGATATGAGGATGAAGCATTCCTCTCTTTTCTCTTAGGATCTGGAGGGAAAAATCCTTGTTGGGGGTTTATGGTTTGTAAGACCCCTGGCCTGAGTTTTGGGGTAACCCTATTTGTTTGGCTTTCTTATTGTTCTTAGAACCTTGCTATAATCTTTTGAGATGTAATTAGGGATCCTGGAGAGATTAAGTTTCAAGTTTGAGCTTGTTTGGATGATGTTTGTGCTTTGTGTTCCAATTTTGGTGCAAATTACAATTTACCCAAAGTAGGGGGTGATGTACAATTTGTCACTTTTAGAATGTGTCTTCCATCCCTTGAAATCATTTAGAGGATAGAGGAATAATTGGGTATCTTGTTTGAGCCCTGGATGAGTGGTGTCATCCCTAGTGGTGATTAAGGTTTCCTAGGGTTTGCCTTGTTTCGACCTTATTGAACCTTGGGGATGGTAGTGACCTAGGGGTTGTCTTGGATGTTTTTGACTGAAACACATGCCTTGGCATGATTTTGTTAAGACCATGCTGGTTTGGGATGATTTATTTAGACCTAGATGTTGGTCATCTTGTGTTTTGACCTCTTTGATCGTGATGATCTTGTTTCGACCTAGTCTTGAAGTTTTGTTCTTATTTCGACCTCCGTGGAGTGTTGCAGCCGAAACCACATGTTGGGGACCCAAGCGGGTCAACACCCAACATAGGTTATATCATCATCTTGTGCATGTGTGGTTATGGTGGTTTCATGAGGTTGCATATTGGTTTCTTGGGTGGACAAGTGTCCCTTTGGTTCCTTAGGGTGTTGACACCTCATCTTTTTCCCTTCTCTCTCATCCCTCATGTATATAATCCCTTATCTCTTCATGAAAGTGACCCTTTTGTCCCTCCATCTTCCTCCATCTCTTTTTGTCATCTTGTATCTTGGTGTAGCAAGAAGATCCGACCTTGGAGCTCTTGGTAACTAAACTCTTATTTCATATGGTGCTTGTGGTGATCCTTGCTCATCTTCAACCATAGTAAGTATTTTCCTTTTTTCTAAAACATTTTCTTGGATCTCCTACCTCCATCTTCTTCCCTCCTCTCAGTCATGGACCATGTTTTGTCATGGTGATCATCCTTCAAAAGAAACCACTCCTCACAAGGGTCATATGCCATAGTGAGAGGATGTTCTTCCCTTTTTTTCATCTTCCTTCCTTTGGTTTGGCTAGGGTTTCCTTTTACTCCTTTTCTTGGGTTTTATTTGACCATGGTACCTTCTTGTTATTGAGGTGATTTGATGGCCAAAAGAGGAACCTTTGGTGGAGCTTCTCCAACCTTTGGATCGTGTGCTTGGAGCCCTTCATCTTGGAGCTTGGGGATCTTTGGAGCTGAACTTCTTAAGGTGGGTTATATAACACTTACCCTTCTCTATTATTGCACTCTTGCATACATGCATGCTACTATTTTCTTTCTCTCTCTCTCTCTTAAATGTTCCCTTATCGTTCTAGTAGATGATTCTAAGCCCTAATACTTGTTTGGTAGAGGAAATCATGCTTGAGTTGGTGAAAATCTAAAACTGTAGTTTTGTACCTGATTTTGGTGATTGTGATGTAATAGTGGTTTTTCCCTATCTCTCTATCATGATTTTTGTTTATACTCTTTGAGCCCATGTACCTTGATATCTCATGGTGTTTTAGGTCATGTTTTAGGTGTGCTAAATGTGGTTTTATCACATTTTCATGTGATACTTTCTTTGAGTTCCCTTGGTTCAAGTTTTAGGGTTTTTGGTGATCGTTTGGTGTGGAGTGTTCCACCTTGACGAAGATGATGCTCCCTGAAGTTATCTTCTATTTTGGGTGATGTACTTCCCTATTTTGGTTTTGGGAAAAGTTTTGATAGAGTTCTTGACCATGTGGAGTCACTACCCTTGGATGGTTGTGGTCGATACCTTATGTTGGATCAGCTTGGTTGCTACATGTTGGTGTGGTTTCTTAGCTCTTGTGTTCCGACCAAAATCCAAACCCTAGTGGGTGTAGTGGTTGAAACCACTTTGGTTTGTTGTAGTCATAACAAGGGGGATGTGTTATGGTCATAACACATGGCTAGGGTAGGTCAATACCCTTGGTTATATGCATGGTCTTGACCTAGATGGTAGTGGGTCGTAACACATGTAGGTGGTGTGGGTTAACACCTATGTATGTATACATGGTTTGCACATATATATGTGGGTACGTGTTGATACATGTATGGTGTTTTTTGGATAACATAATGCTTATTTTTAATTGTGATACTTAACTCTCATATGATCCAAGAAAGTGGTAAATAATATACCTAGGGTTTGATGATGTTATATGATACAAAACCCTAATTGGCTTAGAAAGGAACCCTAACCCTAAAATGAGAACATGACATGTTTGTTTCTATATCTTAGAATGGTCATCTTAGTATGATGATTTCTCTTGCTTGTTTATGAACCCATAACTTCAAAGGTGATATGAGCTTGATTATCATAGCTAGTGTATGCTATGGTGGATGTGATATGATATACAGGTTGAATGAGCCTTCATGAGGCATGTTGTAACACTTATGATATGGGAATGATGTGAATGGGTTCTATGACCTGCTGATGACTTGATGGCCTTGTGAATGGAAATGTTACAGGTCTCATGTGGTGATAGTGTGATAAGTTCACACCTTATACGTTTTATATCTTCTGGAGTTGCATATTGCCCTTATCTTTGTAGAGCTTGTGATGGATTTATACGTTGTAACTTGATTGATGCTAAAAGACACCTAATTGACTTAACTAGTCAAGTGGAACTTAATCATGTAGTTTTCCATGTGCCACAAATCCATCTTCAGCATCAATACTTGTTGGATAGTGAAATGGGCTTTCCCTTAGTGGAAGTTTGGAGTCATATATTGTTGATTATATGCATTCACAGGATTGATTGCAGGCCATACTGTGGCAACAGTGCGGCTGTAGGCCGTAGCTCAATGATATGATGCTTATGAGGTTTCAAAGGATTGGCTATGGGCCATACTCTAGTAGGAGTGCAGTTGTGGGTTGTAGCTCAGTTTTCACTAGCGTTATGACATGTACAAAGGTGGACTAGAATGTTTCATAGTTGACTATATGTCGCTGGTTGCAATTGATTGGTATGTCTATGTGGGATACTCATGTACTGACCATGAGGTTTGGTGAGGTCATGGATTTTGGATCTTCCATTTGACCTTGTATGGCATTAATTTCTACTTAGTAGTGGTCAATTGGATTTGAGTGGTATGACTCAAATCCTCAGGGCATAATAAAATACATAATTAGTTGTGTAGCATATTTGCTTAGGATCAAATACAAAAACATTGATTAAAGCTTTGTTTTGCTTTTGTATAGTATAGTTGGTAGCAATTATACATTTTATTCATTTTCCTTCTGAATTGTTGGATGATAATAACTGCCTAGTTGATATCATTAGTTGAATCTTCTTACCATGGTTGTATCTTTACTTCTGTTCTTTAATTATCTTATCTATGTTAATATTAGCGTTGGTGGAGAGTTATATCTCCTGCTAAGATATGGATCTCACCATGTGGGTTTCTCCACATCTTTTAGGTGGGTGTGCATGAGGAGGTAGAGATCATGAAGCCAAGGAAGAGCATCAGCAAGAATAGTAGCTGAAAAGGTTGGGTGTGATGCTAATATTTTTGTGTAGAGTTCTAGAGTCATCCTTGTACACTCAGGTCTTTGGGATGGTTTTGGGTGTGTTTTGTAGACATGTTATCGATACATGGTTTTGTCTTGTGTGCCCTTTTGATGTAAACATATGGCATATGTTCAGGTATATATGGGACAAGTTTCTCTTGTAGCAGGATGGTGGTATATGTGATAAGAACATGTTGATGTAAGCACCTTGTGATTTATGATATCCAATGTAGGTGCCCTATGAGGACTTATATGTGAAGGTTTTGTGGCTTTAGTGCATCTGAAATTGATTTTAATTTTTAGTGTTTTCTAGTAATTTGCTTGTTTAGTTGTGTTTCGTTCTTAGTTTATAGTTATGTCGTTGGTTTGTCTCGGCGTCAGAAGTTCCTAGGGTGTGTGACCCTATAGGTACCATATCACGTTGGCAGTGTATGTCCATAACCAGATTATGACATCACAAACAAAGAGCGGTGCCTAGTCACACATTAGTGCTACCTAAGTGAATGGAAAGTTGTAGAACAACTTCAACCAACAATTTGTGATAAGGTGTTACAGTGCTAGTATAATTCCTTTGTCTCTGATATTTACAATGAACTCGAGGCATAGAATCATCATACTCTCTACATTCAATCCATGTTTCTTGAACCAAGAGTAGACTTTCTGTGATATATGTGACCTCAATATCATTTATTGATTCACATGTGCATGTGCATGTATTTATCAATCTCATTTATCAAGTGGAAAGGATATCAAACTCTAGTAGGAGGGACAGATCCCATTTATGTCACTCACAGTCAGTCCCCATGTGTCACAGTCACTGAATCATCACCTTTATGACAACCCATGTTTCATGATTGTGTTTGATGATGTCAAAGCATACCGAACAACATGTGATGAGTACATTGATTTTAGGTCTAAGAATCACAATCTCCGCCTTCACTATGTGTTACACCATTTCCACTAATCATGAGATTAGGGCATAAATTGAGGATTTAACGTAATACAAAGATCACCCTTAACTTTTTCTTCTCTTTCAAAACTCTTTATTTTCTCGCATTGAACCACATAAACCAACTTTACAAGGGAATCTAAACATTGATTTCTCTAATCTGATTTCAACAGTAAAAATGCATGTATGAACATTCATTATGTTCCTCATACTTTTAATCACATAAGACTTGATGATTCGCACATATTTCTAAAAGAGGATTAATGTTATACATCATCATTTACAACTCTCTCTTATTTCTTTACAAGGACCTAGAGTGATAAGGACCGACTGAACTTAACTATACTCAGACTTAACTCTTGTGGCAAATCTACTCTCATGAAATGATATCTTCTTCAAGTCCATGTGATTTCCCTAAAAATTGTGAGTAGAGGGGTGAGCCTACTCGCTCAGTGAACGAGTACTTCAAAGAAACAGTCTAAAGCACTAATATAATTACAGATATGCTTTTGAGAAATTGATATCAATTGTAACAGTAGTAAGCTTTAAAGAGTCTAATTATTTACAATCATAAATATGACAGTATACTCTACATATCTATAAGAGTGAATCAATATATGAAATGCATGATTGATCATAAAGAGAACTAATAATTCAAAAACATACAAAGAATAATTGAATAATTGTACACACTTGTTTGACCTCTCATTCATTTTATTATGCCCTGATCATATGCATTGTACTCTTACATATGAAGACTCATAGTGCACTATGATCACACCGTACAAGACTTAGCGGACACACCCGAGAAATGCTAAGTCTGACTACTCTCATGGTCTGCAACAGGGAAATGGCTCCCTAGCCTAAACTAGACTCCTCCTCTAACCTGAGCACACAGGAGGAGAGTCAAGTCACATCTTGGCTTTTCTGTATTCTAGTGCCACTAGGACTTCTGGTTGATGTTGGACATTGCAAACTATAATTTAAGGAAACTTCCACTAGGGCTTCGTCCCCCGTGCCACCTGATAGCATGTTCTATCCCCCGTATACTAGACACTGCCAGGGTTAGGTCGTTTCACCCCTAAGGAGGAGACCTCACATAGGGGTTCTATGGTGTTTAGGGCTCCTAAGTCTATTATTTTATTATTCCTAGAAAGCTCTTTCTATATTGTACCCTTATCTTACTTATACTTGACTCTGGTATCTCTATGATGTCGCATCTACTTATTTGAAGTTATAATACAATATGTATATCATTCTAAATTTGGCAGAGCAGTATATTCAAAACACTGTAATATACTGAGTAATAAACATACTATACATGCAGGCAGACTAAAATTCTTAAATAAATAGATTACATGTCCACTTGGTGCATACACACTAGAATCGTGCAATTTATCATCTTATTACACTAATAAGAGTTAATTACTTGACATATGAGTAATCGTCAATAGCACCTGCAACTTATCTGTAATTTCTCAAAGAAAGTGCATATCAACCCAAATCTTGAGTTGTGCATCTCATAACTCAATTACAAGTTAACTACTTATCATGACAAGAATTATTAATAATAACTGAGAACATTGATATCACAATACTTGATTCATTGAACACCCTACCCTTAGGGTTTCATTTACAACAAATGCTACAAAGAAAGGTGAAATACATCTATCACGTACTTTTCAAATCTTTACAACACATGATACATGGGATCTCAATCCCTTATCACATTACTGGGAATTCCCATCCCTTCACATCATTATCATAATTATTGGATCTGGGTATTCAAACCCTTAGATCATCACATAACATTGTTACCTCTGTAACAGGTAACCATTACCTCTAGGTCCTTAGACCAAGGTGTTGATTTCACTGGTTGTACAACTATTCTCATGGCTCACAAGGCCATCACACATCTTGTCACCTCTCACTAGGAAACAACTTATTCTCATGTCTCCCATAAAGATTTCATGTGACATAAACATTCATTGAATAAAAACTACTATCAACAAATCATATAAAATGAATATATGTATGAAACCTTGGAACTGAGCTGAATTTGGGTTTTCATGTCATTCACTGGGATATAATGCATCAATAATAACATTTAATAAATAAAGTCTATCGTGTCAAGAATATCCCTTCAAATGGATTTCATGATATCTATTCGTAAATATCCAACTTTCCTCACGTCTAGGGTTTCACCCTCTTCACTGAGATACCAAACAAACACTACTCACTTTAAAAAAAAATCCAAGATAGTATCTGACATATATATACAATGAATTTATATAAAAAAATCATTCAAAACCAAGTGGGTCTAGATAAGGAACTTTCTCTATTTACTTATACAACAAATTTCAGTCATAGACAAATTCCCTATATTTCAGTTTACTCTTATAACCTCTGTGAATACTTAGGGAATTCTCATTAGAATGCATTGTATACATTTCTAATATGATTTTATCATCTAAAATTCATTCAAACAAAGGAAGAATCCATTTCATATCATTTTGCAACAACTTAGAACAAATAGACAATTCAGGGTTTGTAGTCGCATACTAAGCAATTAAAGATTATGGTTGATTTAACCAATTTTCATACAGTATACTATTTAAAAGAAGTTCCCACTCACCCTAAGGTGTGAAAATACCTTAAAAACTTATCCCATATCCGAAAATCTCGAATCCATATCAAATCCCTAGCAATTCACCCAATTCTTCTTCCTTTCAACTCGGAAACCCAAAAAATGAGGGATTATGAAGAAAGAGTGAGAAAAGGGGAAGTTTTGATACCATTTTGGATCAAATCAGTGTAGGGACGGAATTTTGACATGTGAGAGAAGATTCACCATGAAACTATATCCAAAGAAGCTAAACTTACATGCTTTCATCATTCCTCAGACCGTAAAACCCGAGGTCAGCATCTCCATCAATGTCTCCTCTCAAACCCTTACTCTCTCTATATAGGATTTCGTTTCTCTGGATTGAATCACAAATTATGAGATCTCCTTGTTTGATAGGTTGACCATATAGAGTAATTGAGTTGTTTGGGTTAATTGCACATTGACCCCTCACTAAACTTTTTCTTATTTCAGCAGATTTTTCTATCATAAAAAGGTTTGTGTGAATTCATGTATTTCAGAGATCAAACCTTCTCCAAAAATTATGAGAATTTATCATATTGTGTATAATTTAGTTAAAAATCTTTATTCAAAATTTGAGATCATTACAAGCTTCCATTAAATAAATAAAAATCGAATAGTGCACTGCTATCCAGAATTCTGTAGAAATGTTAGTTATTGTAATTCGGCTACTGATAAGGTCTAAACGCATCCAAAAATTATGAAAATTGTATATGTTGTTTATGACTAAGTTTCAGATCTCCAGTTAAAATTTTAGATCATTTGGAGTGACCAATAAATAAGTAAAAATAAAAGACTACGCTGCTAAATATGAATGATTGAGTTATCCATATCAAATATTCTGTCAGCATTTTGGTCGAAGTATAGTTCGACCGAGAACCACATTCAAAGAACACTCAAATATTCTAAATTTTTCTCCAATATGAATTATTGAGTTATCCATATCAAATCCAAAATTCAATTAAATACAAAATTTGTAGAAAATATGAAAAATCATTTACCACACTGCTATCTTGATCAAATTTCATACTCATGTACCATCAAAACCCTAATTTCAGCCAACTAGGGTTTATATTTCTCAAACAATAGAATACTTAATGTTCTTATTAGGTTTAAAACATCATAATTGAATTATCATCATTAATTATATTTAAGCAATGATCAATCCAATTTAGCATATAATCATCCAGGTAAACCCTAGTTTACCAATTAAGCTCACATGCGGTCATAACAATTCTCCCCCCCCCCTAAAAAGGTTTCATCCCCGAAATATAAATATGAAAGTAAAGTACATTCAAGGTTTATTTTAAGATTCTAAAATCTTACATGTCATTATATTCTTGTATTTCATACTTGAATGTAGTTTTTAACATTAAGTCCTTTATTTCTTTACTAAATCACAACATGTTTGAAATAGTTCTCAATGATAACAAACAAATTCTCTATGCCACAATCAATCATTGGATAGAGAGAGAAACAACCATTTCAATATTTTCATACTCTTGAGGTGTTACCTCAACATCGATAATCTGATCCAACTATCTCAATTCATACTGCTAAATATGTACATATTTTATGTATTACCTCTAAATCACGAAAGAGAGTTCACCATGTTCTTTTGAATTTTACTATTGTGCAACTCAAATAGCAAAACAGTCTTGAGTTAAAAGACTATATTCAACAACAATTGTACATGACTACTCATGACATCCCCATTGGATCATGGATGCATAAGGTGAAGCATTACCATCACATTTCATACTATTCTCAAGTATGAACCTATAACGACCCCACCCCCCGATAACCCCCAATTAAGGGAGATCGAAAGGTCAGTGTCGTTATCCAATTAACAGGATCAAAGGTTCGACAAATAATCTGTAATAATTAATAAACTTTACCAACTAAACTGAAAACGAGTATAAAATAAAACTTTTCTTACCTTGGAAAAACTGGGATTTCTAAACTTCTATCCATGAAGATGTTAATCTAACTAATCCTCATGTGCATGTTATCTCTCATTTAATTCCACATATGTCGCTTTACTGTTTGTTCTTTTCATTTGTACCTAAAACGCCGACAAATAAAACGTCGGTCAGCCGAAGCTGGTATGTGGGGGAAACAATAATTGTGCAACTATGTTAATAATGTAATCAACCAAATAACATTTAACAACCAAGATTACGTTTTAAGCAATACTACTCAATCCTTGCCTATCCCCTTTCTCTGTAACGTCCCTGCAGTGGACATGGATACCACCTCTCTCATATGGTAGATCCTTACCCCCATGGCCCTACCACACAGGTAGCCAATACCTAGGGTTATGGAGTCGCATGGTCCTACCCAAAGGTAGACCAATCCCTGACTCATGATGACTTGATGGACCTACCCCATTGGTAACCATTTACTAAGTCATTTAATGACCTGATGGACCTACCCTCATTGGTAGCCATTTACTAGGTCAATCTATAAAGCTACAGAGGGGACTAGGATCTGAGCTAGTAGGCATATTTCTTATGTGATAGTCATATTCACATTATTCTTTGCATGAATGAAATACATCCAACAATTTAATTCAAGCCACGATGGAAACATCGATAAAATCCTGGAAAACTAATTCTAGTAGTCATAAGTGTAACCACATACCTGTTAAGCAGATTGAATGCAGAAATAACCAAAACATAGAAATCCCAACCAATCAACTAATCATGCACAAGATCCTGAAATAAATATATCAATTTCCTTCTATCAATATTTATCCAATATCCTCATATTCCTTAGGATTTCTATTCCAATTTTAGGGTTTCTTTGGCAATTAGGGTTTCACTTCATCTTTCATTATTTTAAAACCCTAATTTAACACAATCGATTACAAACCCTAATTATTTCAACAGTTAATCTTCAATCTCGGATTAAAGGCATAATTATCCATTAATTAAGCTCATTAATCCTCAATTATATTAAAGCTACTATTTTTATCCTTTTAATCCATGACAAGATCATTATACGCATTTATCATCACTTCAAAGTTCATGAACTCGATTTTTTATTAATTCTATCTTTCATTTATCAGAAAACCCTAATTATTACCTTTAGGGCATTTATCCACAAATTAGGAACTTAATGCTCAAAATACTTAGATTCAGCATATTCTAACTTTAATCATGAAATTAGTCAATTAAAGCCATTAATAGTCTAATTAGTCAACATTAGGGTTTCAAGGCCCATTAAAGTTTATTCATGCATATGAAACTCCAAATTAACTAATTATACGCAAAGTCCATCCTTTTTTTCTTCCTAATGTTCCTTTTAATTACTAACAGGCTAATATCAACTTTAATCATCTATTAAACCCTACTAACAACTTTAATCATACCAAAATAGGGTTCTTTAAACATTAATACATTAAAGTTGATGTCTTCCATTACTTTTCAAATTGCAATAGGAATCAGACTTTAATTATATTTTTAATGGATTCCCCTCATTTTTCTGAGCAACTTTCATGTATATTGCGCGTTTATTCGAGCTACGGTTAGGGAGATATGATTTTAGCAAAATTACCTATTTTGGGCCAATGAGAATCTGCCACGTCGCTTCCTCCATGTAAAGTTGTCCAATTAGGAAATAGAGTTGAATGACTCTTTTACCCCTACCTAAGTGGCCGGCTCTTCATACCCGGGAGGGGTACAACCGTCCAACGCGCATGGGGTCATCTTCTACCTCTTGATCGTGCCCAGCAGCCACCCTAGCTACCCTTGTGTGGCTCCTCCCTCCCTCTACTGGCCTCGAAG
Source organism: Alisma plantago-aquatica (assembly GCA_963693085.1). NCBI lineage: Eukaryota > Viridiplantae > Streptophyta > Magnoliopsida > Alismatales > Alismataceae > Alisma > Alisma plantago-aquatica. Next base: position 1,008,434,819 of record OY856410.1, on the reverse strand, counting down.
GCCACGAGGGAGGAGGTCGTTGCCTCCGCGCCCCCCCCCCCACGCACCTGGGGTTGCCCATAACCTGCGGCCAAAGCAGTCGGGTTGGTGCTGGTCGGGCCTGCACCTTCAGCGGCCCTGCAGCCTTGCTGCTGTGGCCACGTGTGATCCTGGGCCTGAAGCTGCCGGAAAACCTCCCCTTGAGGTCGTGGAAGTAAAACACATCCAACAAGGTCATCTTCTGGTTCCCCCTAACTCCATAGATGTGATACTTCACATGGTTAGGGTTTCTACATAAAGAAGAAGAAGAAGAAGAAGGAGGAGGAGAAGAAGAGAGGGTTGCGTGAAACTTTCATGGAGTTGTTCCTGTCTCTACCCCTTATATAGGGGAGAGCACCCAAGCCTCGAGACGTTCACATAAGGGGAACCAAGTTCCTTTAATAGGAAACAACTTCCCTAACATTAAGAAGAAATTTATCTCTTTCTCCCTCGTCCCTTGGATATATCTTTTTCTTGAATTATTAAGATTTCGAAAATTACCACCTTTACCTTCCTTATACTTGCCTTTTGATTATTTACCATGAAACCATGTTTCCTTCTAATGGAAAATATCATCTTTTTAAAACAACACAAAAATTCCTTAATAATATGTCATATTATCTTCATATTTTGCAAAATTTAGTATTTTCTCTTTCCTTTCTCTTTATTGGGTCTCCTTGGATCCCAAGACATTCCATTATTTCGAAATTCTTTTTATTGGATACTTATTATCCTTCTAGATGCACCTTTATGCATTATTTCACATTATTTTGTTTATTTCTCATTTAATTATTCCTTTTGTAGATTTCTCCTTATTTCTCTGTTATTTTCCTCATTAGTGTTCCTTTTATTATTAGGAATCCTTGGGAAACGAAATTCCACTAAGGATTACCCATTTATTCCTCTTTTCACACATTTTCCACATTTCATCAATGTTTTCAATTTCTTTACTTAATTGATATTTTCTTTTCTTATTGCCTTTTCTTTGCAACAATGGACTCCTTGGAACCCAAATGGCATGAAATCTTATTTGTATTTGCCCTCAATAGGTTTCCACACCTTTCTTATCCCAAATTCTCAGTTATTCATTACTTAATTGAATATCCTTGTTATTAGGCCCAATTGCCAATAAAGCCCGCAAATAAATCAACAAGGCTATTTTAAACGAAAATCATGCATTCATCCATTATTTGTTCATTTATCTTTATTATGAGAAATTAAATTTCTCAAAAAATGAACCCAAAATTTGGGGTTGTAACATCCTTCCCCTCTTATGAGAATTTTGCCCTCAAAATTCCATCAAGCAAGCAAACAAACAGGATAAGCCTCTCATAAGTCCATCATGGCTCCCATGTGGCTTCACCCTGTCCATGGAGTTTTCCAAGAACCTTCATTATCTCATATTCTTCCATCTGAGTTATTTCTTACCTTGGTATATCGTACCCTCATAGGTGACTCAGGATATTTCAGCCTCTCAAAAGCTGAATAGGTTCAGGGCTCAACACCTGGCTTGGGTACCTCACATAGTGCTCTAGATTGGACTCATGGAACACATTACACATCATGTTATCCTGTGGGGCAAAGATAAACACAATCATATCCACCCATCCATATCAAATGGACCCATTTATCGGGGACTCAGCTTTATTAGATGTAGCTTAGAGGGGTCGGATTTTCACATCACATATTCTCCCACAGTGAACTGCATGTCAGTCTGCTTTGTATTAGCTCGTGACGCATGTCACCCTTGGCTCTCTCTCAGCCATTACACGATCAAGCGACTTCATCTACACACACTGTGGTTCTTTTATGACCTTCACAAGGCCTCCTTTACCAACATCATTATAATGAAGTGGTGACTGACACACCCTCCTTATATAGCTTCTTACATCCGATAAAGGCTATGGTGGTTAATATCACATCTTAAGAATTGTCTCTTTGTATCACCCTGAATAAGCACACTTGCTCTCATCAGACCCTCTAGTCTGGATCATACTACTCATTAGTTAGGGGTGATAAACGGTACTAAGATGATTTCTTCATGTACCTACTTCTTCCGCATGGAAGTAAACCTTCTAATCATGTTCAAGAACTCTTTGAACTCACATCATGGTGTTGTTGAACCATTTCTTTCTCTATTATAAGTAGTTCAACCCGATCTATCACTTGACAGTACTCTTCTTTTCCTATCATCTAGGTAAGGTGATCTACCATAACCCTCATTGATCTTCCTTGGTTAAGGGGAGAGTTTCCACATCATCCATAGTGATGAACTCCCATTCCTTTTTAGGGACTCTTTTATCCTCTATATTGGTACACTGGGTTACTGGTATTCGTCCTTTACCTTTATCATGCATGGCCACAAGCCACATGCATCTTCATCTTAAGCATCCAAAGTGCTACCATCTCAGTAATACCATGTTATATGGTGATCTTAAGATCATGATCTCCAGTGTGTCATGATCCCTCAAGCTTGATACCTCGGAAACCCTAAATCATTCTAATCAGGGTTTCATCACATTCCCTTCCAGAGAAGTGCATCTGAGGCTCTAAACCATCCTTTCACTACGTCAAGGACTAGAGTGGCTAACCAAACAATCATTAACTTGTTCAACCTATCTCATTACATCTGAGTGTTAGCCAAAACACATCTTCTTTCCAAACGTAGGGTTAGCCTAACAACTCCCTTCTAGCCAAACTGGGCAGCTCTATCTCCACCAGAGCATCCATTACCACTTCACATCCTTCGGTATTAGGTAACGTTGAAGACATACTCTTCCATGTATTCTACTTATCATCTCATCTCAAACAATAAGTTTGTCTTCATCAAGAAACTCTAAGCTCATACTCACTTTGATCGAACTTGACCTTGGTTAATCTGCAAATTCCACATAGTTCCTGATAAAACATCCTCATAAGCTGGCTACACTACCTCTCTTAGTGTTTGCGAACCATCCATGTATCATTCCTTCCACATCTCTATCCTTATTCCTTATAGCAACGTTCCAACTCACAACATACTTGTCCTTGGTGTATGGCATGCATACTATCCTATCTCTCACTCTCATAACAAGAAGAAATAAGCATTTGGCGGCCGTCCAAATACAGAGTTATTCCTATTCCAAGAGTAGGGATGGTACAGTCCACCTCGCCAGTACACCTTCAAATCTCCGTTGAAACGTGCAACTCATGTCTCTATATCACAATCATCATTATATAAAAGTTACTTCCATGGAAAACTGGCCTCGAACCTACTTGGGTTTACACACAATCCTTGGTCATATCCTCTAGGTCTATAGGGTACCGGCACTTTTGGGGTCATCCCTCTTCCCAAATGCACCAGAGAGTGCCCTACTCATTTGCCCTTTGGGTCACTTGAGTTCATGAAGGTGATCAATCTCCCAACCCATGGCCCTCAGACAATGATAGTTGTTACCTCCCGACCCTATGGTCATGTGCAACTAGGTAATTAGGAAACTCCTACTTCCATCGGTCTTATCCCTACCTGACCCTAGGATAGACTTAGGATTATATCATAGTACATGTTCAACTTAGAACTTTACCCAATCTTTCATCATCTCTTATTGCATTCATGACTGACTTTCATTCCTTCATAGGGGTCATGGCAACCTGCCTACCTTGGTCAGGCCCCATATCAGTTACCTCCATGGTAACTCATCCACATGCACTTAGAGATGGCTATCTATGGGTCTACAGGTTCATTCTCATACCACGTACTTTTCACTTAGCTTCTCAAGATCCTATGAAACTTCTTTAGGTCACCTCAAAACCAACAAAACTGGTGTACACCCTACCAAAGGGGTCCCTTTTCCAGGATGGGAGGAAACTACCACTCGTGACAATCAAGGTCACAAACATCCTTATGTTTAGGGTATGCATCCACCTGAGCATGCTCAGCCCTAGAAAGCTACTAAGGCACAAGAAGACCACCTATTAAATCATGCTAGGACCTACTTGTTCTCTTTCCTCCATATTAGATCAACTTAGTCATGAAGGGTTCATCAAACATACCCTTATCCTAAGGGGTTTCCTTTACCTCTACACTTGAGGATTACCATGCTCGAAACTATATAGAGACTCAAATCTCATTATGAGCATTGGATACACTGCTTCCCTTCTTAGGCTTAGGAACCCTAGGTTCTCCTTTGGGTAACCAACTGCATGCTCAACCTCTTAACCACAAATCAAGCATGTCCAAGGTATGTCACACACTCCCTATCATTCTTCTATTCGAGCAACACATTGGGGTCGAATCTTCTTCCAGGACAACCAACTAGGTATAAAACCTCACAACAGGTTACTTAAACCTCCTCAGGGCCTAAGGCACTCTTTCGAGCAGGTAACCACTTATACCATGGGTACTAGAAGCATCGTCCTCTCTCTAGGGTTTGGTTTCTCTAAAGGTAACCAAGATATCATCAGCTTCCAGGAATCAAGCATAAGAAAACCACTATCCTCCACGTAGGTCGCATCATCCTTAACTACCCTCTGTTCCTTATGTCTCAGGGTTTTGAGCTTACAACCTTCTTGCTTGAGGTCTGCTTTCTCTCTAGAGCTAATCCTACAACCAACCTCTCTATAAAAGGTCCTTTCTTCCTGAAGGATCAAGCTCATAAGCATATCCTTACCTGGTGAATCCTATGTTTATGCTCAACTCACTCATGGTTATCCATTATAACTTATGCTTATCTCATAAGACACCCATCATGATCTCTTAACCAGGGTTTCACCAAGCTATACCTTACTTGCCTAAGCCCATAGGGTAACTACAGGTTCTTCTCTAACCTCATCGATGAAGGAGCTATCCTTCACTCTAACATGCATGACCCTTCCCAGGGTTGGGTTGCCAAAGGGGTTGAGTCACCCATGGATCACATGGCATCCCAAAGGCATGTCCCTTCAAACACCTGGTCAATCATGACATCTAACTCATCATGTCATCCCTCTCTCTAACCTTCACTTAGGGTTAGGGTTACCATCATCCTCAAAGGATTTGCTAGGTCTCTACCTTTAATGGAGGTCTCTACCTCCAAGACATCCTCCTACCAAGGAGGTCTATCCTCAGGTCTCTCCTGAGGGCAAAGACAGATTGTATCATACGACCTAAGTATGTATCTATTCCTTTTATGCTTACTCTATTAAGCTTATGTCCATGACATCTTATTTACATGCTTTTTATTAATTTGGTGGAGGATTCCTTAATCCTTATCAACCTTACCCATACCTCAAGAGGGTGCGGAGAAGAGAGGAAACCCTAATCCTTAAAGTCCTTAATAGAATTTGATTTGAGAAGGGATGAATAAGATGAGAGAGTCCTACAGGTATCTTACTTCGAGTCTTAACCTAAGACATCGTCCAGGCAGTCACACGATCCGGGAGTCCTCGTATTCCGACTAGCGGTGCGGAGGAAAATTTTGCCAGCCCCCGGATGTGATCCTTTTCTAGACACCTCAGTCTTTCAGAAAATCTTCTAATAACTCCCTTGGGTTCTATAGAATTTGTAAAATTTAATAATTATTAAAGATTAGATGAGGAACCTGGGCTCTGATACCAATTGTAATGACCCCGCCCCCCAATAACCCCCAATTAAGGGAGATCGAAAGGTCTGTGTCGTTATCCAATTAACATGATCAAAGGTTCGACAAATAATCTGTAATAATTAATAAACTTTACCAACTAAACTGAAAACGAGTATAAAATAAAACTTTTCTTACCTTGGAAAAACTGGGATTTCTAAACTTCTATCCATGAAGATGTTAATCTAACTAATCCTCCTGTGCATGTTATCTCTCATTTAATTCCACATATGTCGCTTTACTGTTTGTTCTTTTCATTTGTACCTAAAACGCCGACAAACAAAACATTGGTCAGCCGAAGCTGGTATGTGGGGAAAACAATAATTGTGCAACTATGTTAACAACGTAATCAACCAAATAACATTTAACAACCAAGATTACGTTTTAAGCAATACTACTCAATCCTTGCCTATCCCCTTTCTCTGTAACGTCCCTGCAGTGGACATGGATACCACCTCTCTCATATGGTAGATCCTTACCCCCATGGCCCTACCACACACGTAACCAATACCTAGGGTTATGGAGTCGCATGGTCCTACCCAAACGTAGACCAATCCCTGACTCATGATGACTTGATGGACCTACCCCATTGGTAGCCATTTACTAAGTCATTTAATGACCTGATGGACCTACCCTCATTGGTAGCCATTTACTAGGTCAATCTATAAAGCTACAGAGGGGACTAGGATCTGAGCTAGTAGGCATATTTCTTATGTGATAGTCATATTCACATTATTCTTTGCATGAATGAAATACATCCAACAATTTAATTCAAGCCACGATGGAAACATCGATAAAATCCCGGAAAACTAATTCTAGTAGTCATAAGCGTAACCACATACCTGTTAAGCAGATAGAATGCAGAAATAACCAAAACATAGAAATCCCAACCAAGCAACTAATCATGCACAGGATCCTGAAATAAATATACCAATTTCCTTTTATCAATATTTATCCAATATCCTCATATTTCTTAGGATTTCTATTCCAATTTTAGGGATTCTTTGGCAATTAGGGTTTCACTTCATCTTTCATTATTTTAAAACCCTAATTTAACACAATCTATTACAAACCCTAATTATTTCAACAGTTAATCTTCAATCTCAGATTAAAGGCATAATTATCCATTAATTAAGCTCATTAATCCTCAATTATATTAAAGCTACTATTTTTATCCTTTTAATCCATGACAAGATCATTATACGCATTTATCATCACTTCAAAGTTCATGAACTTGATTTGTTATTAATTCTATCTTTCATTTATCAGAAAACCCTAATTATTACCTTTAGGGCATTTATCCACAAATTAGGAACTTAATGCTCAAAATACTTAGATTCAGCATATTCTAACTTTAATCATGAAATTAGTCAATTAAAGCCATTAATAGTCTAATTAGTCAACATTAGGGTTTCAAGGCCCATTAAAGTTTATTCATGCATATGAAACTCCAAATTAACTAATTATACGCAAAGTCCATCCTTTTTTTCTTCCTAATGTTCCTTTTAATTACTAACAGGCTAATATCAACTTTAATCATCTATTAAACCCTACTAACAACTTTAATCATACCAAAATAGGGTTCTTTAAACATTAATACATTAAAGTTGATGTATTCCATTACTTTTCAAATTTCAATAGGAATCAGACTTTAATTATATTTTTAATGGATTCCCCTCGTTTTTCTGAGCAACTTTCATGTATATTGCGCGTCTATTCGAGCTACGGTTCGGGAGATATGATTTTAGCAAAATTACCTATTTTGGGCCAATGAGAATCTGCCACGTCGCTTCCTCCATGTAAAGTTGTCCGATTAGGAAATAGAGTTGAATGACTCTTTTACCCCTGCCTAAGTGGCCGGCTCTTCATACCCGGGAGGGGTACAACCGTCCAACGTGCATGGGGTCGTCTTCTACCTCCTGATCGCGCCCAGCAGCCGCCCTAGCTGCCCTTGCGCAACTCCTCCCTCCCTCTACTGGCCTCGACGGCCACCAGGGAGGTGGTCGTTGCCTCCGCACCCCCCCTCCCACGCACATGGGGTTGCCCATAACCTGCGGCCAAAGCAGCCGGGTTGGTGTTGGTCGGGCCTGCACCTTCGGCGGCCCTGCAGCCTTGCTGTTGTGGCCACGTGTGATCCTGGGCCGAAGCTGCCGGAAAGCCTCCCCTTGAGGTCGTGGAAGTAAAACGCATCCAACAAGGTCGTCTTCTGGTTCCCCCTAACTCCATAGATGTGATACTTCACATGGTTAGGGTTTCTACGTAAAGAAGAAGAAGAAGGAGGAGGAGAAGAAGAGAGGGTTGCGTGAAACTTTCCTGGAGTTGTTCCTAGCTCTACCCCTTATATAGGGGAGAGCACCCAAGCCTCGAGACGTTCACATAAGGGGAACCAAGTTCCTTTAATAGGAAACAACTTCCCTAACTTTAAGAAGCAAATTCTCTCTTTATCCCTCATCCCTTGGGTATATCTTTTTCTTGAATTATTAAGATTTCGAAAATTACCACCTTTACCTTCCTTATACTTGCCTTTTGATTATTTACCACGAAACCATGTTTCCTTCTAATGGAAAATACCATCTTTTGAAAACAACACAAAAATTCCTTAATAATATGTCATATTATCTTCATATTTTGCAAAATTTAGTATTTTCTCTTTCCTTCCTCTTTATTGGGTCTCCTTGGATCCCAAGACATTCCATTATTTCGAAATTCTTTTTATTGGATACTTATTATCCTTCTAGATGCATCTTTATGCATTATTTCACATTATCTTATTTATTTCTCATTTAATTATTCCTTTTGTAGATTTCTCTTTATTTCTCTCTTATTTTCCTCATTAGTGTTCCTTTTATTATTAGGAATCCTTGGGAAACGAAATTCCACTAAGGATTACCCATTTATTCCTCTTTTCACACATTTTCCACATTTCATCAATGTTTTCAATTTCTTTACTTAATTGATATTTTCTTTTCTTATTGCCTTTTCTTTGCAACATTGGACTCCTTGGAACCCAAGGAACCCAAATGGCACGAAATCTTCTTTGGATTTTCCCTCAAGAGGTTTCCACACCTTTCTTATCCTAAATTCTCAGTTATTCATTACTTAATTGAATATCCTTCTTATTAGGCCCAATAGCCAATAAAGCCCACAAATAAATCAACAAGGCTATTTTAAACGAAAATCATGCATTCATCCATTATTTGTTCATTTATCTTTATTATGAGAAATTAAATTTCTCAACAAATGAACCCAAAATTTGGGGTTGTAACAGAACCCACACATAATGCATGGTGTATCCATTGAGTTATAGTATACTAGGGTTTCAACAACAGTAACAGAGTACTCCATAATTGTATTAGTCATTCAAGGACTATTCATACCCATTTACCATCACTTAGTTATATTAAAGCTAGGTATAACAAGTTACACCTCATTAGGGTTACATATCAATACAATATGGTTATCATCCCTTCTATTCATATGAGTGAATAGGTAAGACTACCTTATTCAGGGTAACCCTCCATTTGTTCCATCATCATTCAGCCCATATCACCATACCACAATTGTACAATACTAGGATGGATTACTAGTATGAATGACTTAAACTATCAGACACCTTTAATTAACATATTGCTTGCACATGTACACTGAAATCATACGTAGAACCAATTTACATCCCTTAATATACCTTCAACAAATTATACTTCTAAAAAAAATTCACATATTACTAAAAGCCATTTTTTTCTCTTATCTCTCTCCTCATTCATTACTACTTACTTTTTTCTACTTATCCTTCTCATTTTAATCATGTAGAATAAACATCCCTAAAATTGAAACATACAAGGTATGAATAGATTATTCATCATTCTTGCTATTACTGCAAGAATTTAATTCATATCACACTTCACTCATATTGTATTTCTCCTTTTGTTCAAAACACACCTCTTATATTTCAAATCTATTTCTTATCCTTTACTCAAAATCATTTCCATATTGTTTATCTACCTTTCATACCATCTAGGATTACTATCAGTGCTAGTTTACTTCTCATAGTGCAAATTTCATGATCTTGTTTTATAGAGATGCTAGAATTTAAGGTCAAATCACTAGTGACAACCCTTGAACTATATTTATCCAAATTGGGATATTATTTGTCAGATTGGATTCTGATATTATTACGTGATATCCGTCAGATATTGGATCGGATATCGAATAGAATTTTTAGAAACTAGTTTGTTGTTCTATAGAGACTTGGAATCCAAAGGTAGTAAGGATGAATGTATTAAACTTATTAATAAAGGTATACACTCCACGCTCTCAATTATATCGTAACCCTCATTACTTAATCAAGCTCATCATTTCCAACGTTTATCTTTGTTTTAACTTAGTTTCTTATCCTAGTCTTATGATTTACATATTTATCTAATTCTCTTTACTTTAACTCTTTTAAAGACTCTTCACTTATATTTACTTATCGTATACTTAACTCTTTTCTTCTATTTTTCCTTTGCTTTGGAGTACATAAAAACATTGTACTCAGTTATACAATCCATTCCTCATGATTTATTCTTACTACCTTGGCCCTTACATAATTTTCTCATATATTTTCCATATTTCATATTTAGAGTTCATATAATATTAATAATTAAACTTAATCTGAACCTTACGTCGTGTTCCTTTATTCCTAATTAAGGATTTCTCATATGAGGCCCCAAACTTGGGTCTCAGATATCAGTTCCAACTGATTCTTAGCTATTCTAATCTTTCCCATATGTTTCAACATCTTAGTGTATGTACATTCTCACTATGATGTGGGTCTAACTTATCTAGAGTCTACTCTTATCATATTGTTAATAGGAGTCATTAGATCCCAGTAATGCATCCTGCCAGCCGGACCAGGCCGAACCTGTAGTCCTGAAGCCAAGAGTTACTTAAGATTAACCAACTCCTATTAATCTCAAACATGTGGAAAGAATATCCACTTAGGAAAGTTTATTCAAAGATCATTTCTAGTCTAATTGATACAAAGAATGTAATCAATAAATGCTACAACTGCATAGTGTACAACAAATCTTAAAGACCCATATATATTTCAAAATATGGAATATTTGAATTCAAACATATAAGAGCATTTTTATTAATCTCCAATAAAACAACAATATGAAATGAAAGCTCTATCTCATTTTATATTTATGCTCTTAATTCATATTACTTATCTTGTTTCTAACCCTATTATTTCTAGAGTTCCTCTCTAGCCTATCCTTCAACTGTATACATGGCCAGGGTATACATGAAAGAATAGATATAGTAGCTTGATACTGGTTGATCCAAGTACTCAGATACGGGGCCAGGATATCCAAATACTCAAATCCCTAGAGCTAACATCATAACATCTCCTATCTGCCAGACTTATGACTCTAACTTACTAAATTAATGGTCCCTAACAACTCAGCCTAAGCTCTGATCACAAGTTGTTACACCCCAATCTCACAATTTCCACTAATCATGAGATTAGGGCATAAATTGAGGATTTAACGTAATACAAAGATCACCCTTAACTTTTTATTTTCTTTCAAAACTTTTTAATTTCTCGCATTGAACCACATAAACCAACTTTACAAGGGAATCTAAACATTGATTTCTCTAATCTGATTTCAACAGTAAAAATACATGTATGAACATTCATTACGTTCCTCATACTTTTAAGCACATAAGACTTGTTGATTCGCACATATTGCTCAAAGAGGAATAATGTTATACATCATCATTTACAACTCTCTCTTATTTCTTTACAAGGACCTAGAGTGACAAGGACCGGCTGAACTTAACTATACTCAGACTTAACTCTTGTGGTAGATCTACTCTGATGTAATGATATTGTCTTCAAGTCCATGTGATTTCCCTAAAAATTGTGAGTAGAGGGGTGAACCTACTAGATTAGTGAATGAGTACTTCAAAGAAACAGTCTAAAGCACTGATATAATTATAGATATACTTTTGAGCAATTGATATCAATTATAACATCAGTAAGCTTTACAGAGTCTAATAATTGACAATCATAAATATGGCAGGATACTATAAATATCTATAAGAGTGAATCAATATATGAAATGCTAGATTGATCATAAAGAGAACTAATAATTTAGAAACATACAAAGAATAATAAAATAACTGTAAACACTTGTTTGACCTCTCATTCATTTTATTATGCCCTGATCATATGCAGTGTACTCTACATATGAAGACTCGTAGTGCACTACGATCACACCGTACAAGGCTTAGCAGACACACCCGGGAAATGCTAAGTCTGACTACTCTCCTAGTATGTAATAGGGAAATGGCTCTCTGGCCTAAACTGGACTCATCCTCTAACCTGAGCACACAGGCAGAGAGTCAAGCCACCTCTTAGCTTTTCTATACTCTAGTTCCACCAGGACTTCTGGTTGATGTTGGACACTACAAAACTATAATTTAAGGAGACTTCCACTAGGGTTTCATCCCCCGTGCCACCTGATAGCACGTTCTGACCCCCGTATACTGGATGCTTCCAGGGTTAGGTCGTTTCACCCCTAAGGTGCAGACCTCACATAGGGGTTCTACGGTGTTCAGGGCTACTAAGTCTATTATTTTATTATTCCTAGAAAGCTCTTTCTATATTGTACCCTTATCTTACTTATACTTGACTCTGGTATCTCTATGGTGTCGCGTCTACTTATTTGAAGTTATAATACAACATGTATATCATTCTAAACTTGGTAGAGAAGTATATTCAAAACAATGTAATATACTGAGTAATCAATATACTATACCTGCAGGCAGACTAAAATTCTTAAATAAATAGATTACATGTCCACTTGGCACATACACATTAGAATCGTGCAATTTATCATCTTATTACACTGATAAGAGTTAATTACTTGACATATGAGTAATCGTCAATAGCACTTGCAACTTATCTATAATTTCTCAAAGAACGTGAATACCAACCCAAATCTTGAGTTTTGCATATCATAACTCAATTAAGAGTTAATTACTTATCATGATAAGATTTATTAATAATAACTGAGAATATTGATATCACAATACTTGATTCATTGAACACCCTACCCTTAGGGTTTCATTTAATCACAACAAATGCTACAAAGAAAGGTGTAATACATCTATCACATGCTTTTCAAATCTTTAAAACACATGATACCTGGGATCTCAATCCCTTATCACATTATTGGGAATTATCATCCCTTCACATCATTATCATAATTATTGGATCTGGGTATTCAAACCCTTAGATCATCACATAGCATTATTACGTCAGTAACAAGTAATCATTACCTCTAGGTCCTTAGACCAAGGTATTCATTTCACTGGTTGTACAAGTATTCTCATGGCTCACAAGGCCATCACACATCTTGTCACCTCTCACTAGGCAACAACTTATTCCCATGGCTCCCATAAAGATTTCATGCGACATAAACATTCACTGAACAAAGACTACTATCAACAAATCATATAAAATCAATATATGTATGAAACCTTGGAACTTATTTGAATCTGGGTTTCCATGCTATTCACTGGGATATCATGCATCAATAATAACATTGAATAAATAAAGTCTATCATGTTAAGAAAATCCCTTCAAATGGATTTCACGATATCTATTCGCAAATATCCAACTTTCCTCGCATCTAGGGTTTCACCCTCTTCACTGAGATACCAAACAAACACTTCTCACTTTAAATGAAATCCAAGATAGTATTTGACATATATGTACTATGAATTTAGATAAATAATCATTCAAAACCAAGGAGATCTAGATAAGCAACTTTCTCTATTACTTATACAACAAATTTCAGTCATAGACAAATTCCCTATATTTCAGTTTACTCTTATAACCTCTGTAAATACTTAGGGAATTCTCATTAGAATGCATTGCATACATTTCTAATATGATTTTACCATCTGAAATTCATTCAAACAAAGGAAGAATACATTTCATATCATTTTGTAACAACTTAGAACAAATAGACAATTCAGGGTTTGTAGTCGCATACTAACCAATTAAATATTATGGTTGATTTAACCAATTTCCATGCAATATATTGTTTAAAGGAAGTTCCTAATCACCCTAAGGTGTGAAAAACCTCAAAAATGTATCCCATATCTAAAAATCTCAAATCCATATCAAATCCCTAGCAATTCACCCAATTCTTCTTCCTTTCAACTCGAAAACCCTAAAAATGAGGGATCCTGAAGAAAGAGTGAGAAAAGGAGAAGTTTTGATACCATTTTGGATCAAATTAGAGGAGGTAAAGAATTTTGACATGTGAGAGAAGATTCACCAGGAAACTATATCCAAAGAAGCTAAACTTACATGATTTCATCATTCCTCGGACCACAAAATCCTAGGTCAGCATCTCCGTTAACTTCTCTTCTCAAACCCTAACTCTCTCTCTCTATGATTTCATTTCCCTGTATTGAATCACACATTATGAGAGCTCCTTGTGTGTTAGGTTGACCATATAGATCAATTGAGCTACTTGGGTTAATTGCACATTGACCCCTAACTAAACTTTTTCTTATTTCAGTAGATTTTTTGTCATAAAAAGGTTTCTGTGAATTCGTGTATTTCGGAGATCAAACCTTCTCCAAAAATTATGATAATTTATCATGTTGTTTATAATTGAGTTATAAATCTTCATTTAAAATTTGAGATCATTCCAACCTTTTGTTAAATAAATAAAAAGCTAAAAGTGCACTGCTATCCAGAATTTTGCAAAATGTTAGTTACTGTAATTTGTATACTGATAAGGTCTAAACGCATCCAAAAATTATGAAAATTTTACATGTTGTTTATGATTGAGTTTCAGATCTTCAGTTAAAATTTTAGATAATTTGGAGAACCAATAAATAATTAAAAATAAAACACTACACTGCTAAAAAGCACTCTGTCAGCATTTTGGACGAAGTATAGTGCGACCGAGAACCACATTCAAAGAACACTCAAATATTCTGAAAATTTTCTCCAATATGATTGATTGAGTTATCCATATCATATCCAAAATTCAATTAAATAAAAATTTGTAGAAAATATGAAAAATTATTTACTGCACTGCTATCCTGATCAAATTCCATACTCATGTACCATCAAAACCCTAATTTCAGCCAACTAGGGTTTATATTTCTCAAATTCTAATTTTTCAAACAATAGAACACTTAACATTCTTATTAGGTTTAAAACATCATAATTTAATTATTATCATTAATTAGATTTAAGCAATGATCAATCCAATTAAGCATATAAACATCCAGGTAAACCCTAGTTTACCAATTAAGCTCAGATGCGGTCATAGCACTATGAGAGATGACTATGACCACCAATGATGGTTTCGATGTGTCACTCTCAAGGTGGGTCTATCTGATACACTATTCTCTAACAAGTATATGAGTGTTTAGTTTGATATGCCATATCAAGACTAATGAAATTTTGTCATCAACCAACCCACACTCTAGTATTTAGTGTTATTGGTGTCTATCTACCTTCCACAGTAACAACCGACTATATACATATATATATATATATATATATATATATATATATATATATATATATCTGTGTGTGTATGTATATATATAAATCAAATTCTTTACATTATATGCCATATCAATCATCATATGATAGGCTCTCTGGGTATACCTTACCAACATATCCATATCACCGACTTCATTCAAAAATCTACTATAATCTTCATTCACATATCTCAGTACCACTGACGCACTTGTCAGTGGTACTGACTCACTATGTCGCTTCTCCAAATAACAGAATGAAATCACAGTAAAATCTCAGTACCATATACTACATAGTCGGTGGAACCCACACTAGTGTACATAAGAGAGGTATTGACACAAAAGTAGACACCTAAAATAGAGAATAATGCAAGTTGGTTCCACCGACTTCCAATTTGATGTCATCGATATAGGTTGCCAATTCAATATGCACACTGTCGAAGGGAGATTTTGGGGAGGTGTTTCTTGTGTTATGATGAGCTCAAGTCCTTCATTGGACATTCGACACCGAGCATGAGTACTCACTGGAGGGTGTGTTTTCATGTAGATCCCACCCTCCCATCTTTGGCTCTAGAATTTCATCACGTATGGGTACCTCCATTACATTTTTCCCTTTGCTTTTGACATTGGGGACAAAGTCTTATTCAAGATTGGGAGAGAATAGAATTGTTATTCTATCTTTATCACTTACATTTGTAATTTTTATCATATATCAATATCTTTTTAGAGAAAACAACTTTAACTTTTTTAGGGTCCACATCTTTCTAGTGTGAAATTGGATTTTAGAAAAATGCTCACATGATTCCATTGAAGTATTGTTCTATGTGTACTCTTACCTTTTAAATTTGATTTTTTCTTATTTAAGTGTACTCTACATCAAGAATTGAGAGGATTAGTCAACTTAGAGATATAGGTGGCAAACTTAACATCTAACTCTATCCTAGACTTTTTAATTTAACATGATGTTTGAGTTCGATCTAACCAAGCATCAGGACCTTTCATGTTATCAAAAATAATAGTTTGGATCATCCTAAAATATGAGTTAATAGAAGTGAGGTGTATCATGGTCAGGAAGAGTGTATCTCTTAGTCACTTAATCTCATCCACCCTCATCTCACTTCATTTCATCACCACCATAGACTTCTTACCTGACTTAAGTGATTTTTCTCCTCGATTGCATTTCATCATTATAGGTAGCATGTAGTTTAGCTTTAAATCATCCAATATAAAAATATTGCTTCATTAATAGTTCACTCATACACGTTAATTTGCCTACCAACTTCCATGTAGTTGCATTCTTCATTTTATCATTCATTCATTTGGGTGTAATGTATGTCTTCCGCATCTTTTCTGAATACAAAGGTAAATTTTCACATTTCCTCCCTCCTCCAAGTCATTAAAATGCCTTAGCTTACATATAAATTTTGTATGGCTAATAAAGGGCAAAAGGAAATGAAAGACAAAAAGAAATAAAAATGAAAATGGAAGAAAAGGATGAAAAAGAACAGAATCATATCTCTCTTGTATAAGGAATGAGATAGTAGAATTCTATGTTACATCTCCTTCCACCTCCACTCATCATTATGATGAGACATCAACATCATCCACCATTCCACTAAGCATAGAAGTAGTATGACACAATCAATTTTCATTACATCATTTGTATAGTGAGATAATCTTGTTCTCTTGCATAAATAACTTGAGTACGTGTAATTTCCATTTTTATGCCACCCATTGCATCCACCCATTTCTCTATATGGTAGGCCACCAAAAAATAGGTATTCCCTTCTTTCAATAATAATTAGGGAACTACATCCATAGTAGACATTTTTAATAGAGTAGTGAAGATAGGGATATCTTGTGACACACTTAGTGCAAGTTAGAGTTTCCACAATATCTCTCTACTCCATCTTACTTATGTGTTAAAAGGTATGGTTTCTAGGTTTTGTTTTTCATAATTGGTTGCTTGTGTAGTAGTTGTTTGCTCTATGGTTGGAGAGGTGTGATTTCCATTTTTATGCCACCCATTTCATCCACCCACTTCTCTATATGGTAGGCCACCAAAAAAGATTTATTCCCTTATTTCAATAATAATTAGGGAACTACGTCCATAGTAGGAAATTTTTAATAGAGTAGTGAAGGTAGGGAGATCTTGTGACTCACTTAGTAAAAGTTAGAGTTTCCATGATATCTCTTTACTTTAGCTTACTTATGTGTTAAGAGTTCTGATTTCTAGGTTTTGTTTTCCATAATTGGTTGCTTGTATAGTAGTTGTTTTCTCAATGATTGAAGAGGAATGGTTTGGAACCATTAGTCAAGGGTGATTAGAATGATTTAGTACATATACGTGTCTCTTGTCTCACTTTCTCAACCAAATCCAAAGTAGTGTTGCTTGAAGGTGAGCAACATTGAATCTTAGGGGATTTTGATGCACATGATTTCTCTCCCAATTTTCTCTACTAAAATTGAGGCATATTTACACGTATTTTGGGATGATTTCTCTCATATTTATGAGTTTTATGAACATTTTGTTAAAATTTCCTAAAATGACCCTTGTGGATCAATATTTTCCATTTTACATGTATTATGCCGGAAATGCTTTACTTTATTATTTTCATAATACATTGATGCTTTATTGTAGACTTGACTGGGAAAAAATAGAAGAAATTCGGTACCACGGACTTAAGTTGGTGAAACTGACATGAGAAGGAAAGGAACCGAGAAGAAAGGAGGGGAAATGTTGAAAAGCTTCTTAGTACCACTGACCCAAGTTAGTGGCACTGAGATTGAAGCTCTAGTTTGGAAGTAAAGTGAAGAGTCGATGGTAGAGACTCTAGTTGCTGGAACTGACATTTGTCTGGAGGTTAAGAATAAAACAAGGCACATTTGGTGGTCTTTGGCCAAGTGGTGCCTTAATTCTCTCTATATAAATCAAAGGGGCAGCCACCTAGAGGCATCGCATTGGAAGGCAAGGCACCGCATTGGGAGGCAAGGCATCTCATATGGAGGATATCCCATCGGTCATCCTTGGATGAACCAAAGCTCAGGATGGATGAGATGAAGAGACTAGAGAAACCCTTTAGGAGTTTTCTATGACTCCCTTTAGGAGTTTTCTATGACTTTCTTCTCCTTTCTTCCTTCTTCTGATTCTTTATTTGACCATGAGGGCATAAACTCTCATTCTTTAAGACTTGGGAGTAGTGTGGTGTTAACTTTATGCATGTTCATATTTAATTCAATACCCAACATAATCATTTGCTTTGGATTTTGATAATGGAAAAGATTAATTGCCTTGTTTATTCTTGATCACCATAAGTTTGTATTGGATTGTTAACTGATGCAAAAGTGGGGTTAATAGCTAGAATATTCATTATCGTCACAGTTACTAACATGCTATTAAAGTGGGTTAACCAATGTGAAGTAATTGTCCAGAGATGGTTCTTATCGTTTAGTCACTTATATTGATGTTGCAAAAGTGGATTAGTAATTAGGCTGAATAGTGTGCTATGCTAAAAAAGTGGGTAGTACAAGCTACAGACGATTAATACAAGGAAGTAAAATAAGTTGTTTTGATCTTATAGAATGCATGCATAGGTTGACACCGTGGTGAAACTAGAATCCAGAAGAATCCATCTGATCTTACGTTCTACTTTACCTTCTACTTTTAGTTCTTGTTCTTAGCTTTTGATCACTAAATCAACTCCTTTTATTAGGCTTTGTTGACCTATTTCAATTAGTAGTAGTTTCCAGCAATCCATTTTCTTACGTTCGACGTTCTGGACTCATTGAGTCCCTTTACTACTTTGACATGTATAATTACATTTTACATGTGCATTTAAGGCATGTCACTTGTCCTAATGATGATTTACACTTTAGTATAACCACATAGCCTCTAAAAGGTTATGTAATGATGAGTGATTGACTAAACCAAATGTTCCTAAAAACAATCTTATAAGATAGTTACTCATGATACCCTTGCACATGAAGAGTGATGATTAATTATGTTGTATAATCCTGTCTTGTCCTATATGATGATTATGAGAATTTCTATGTATTGGATGACAGTCTATCTTTTGTGATGCTATTTTCACAATGGAGGGAGAAATATCCCTTGCTATGCCCTGATTAAGGTTGATATGTCATGACCTAATATGTCGAGCATGGTTGTGGTCGAGATTAATATGTTGGGCCTTGTTGTGGTTGATATTGATATCATGAGCCCTATGGTGGCCAAGATTGATATCTTGGGTCTTTTTGTGGCCGAGATTGATATGTCAAGCCTTGTTGTGGCTGAGATTGATTTGTTGGGCCTTGTTGTAGGCAAAGATGATTAGTTGTATCAGGATCAGGTGGTTTGATATATGTGAATATGTTTTATATCTTCTCGAGTTGTTAGACTTGATTAATATGTAATTATATTTCTATGCATTGTTTTAAATTGGTTGTTGTAATTGAAATATGGGTAATTATCTTAATTAATCAAGTGTAATCTAATCATGTAGCATCCTAAGACTATAGATCTATTTTCCTAGATCATTGGAGAAAATAGTGAAACAAGTTAATCTTGTAACAATCTATGAATTGTGAGAACATGCTCGAGCGTATATTTTTTAATATATAGGGGTGTGGGGTTGGTTTACCCTAACATCCACAAGATTTTTTGGGACTCGGTTGCGACCGATCGGCCTGTGATATGTGATGAAAAGTAGTTGTAGTTGTATCACAGTTTGTTAGGTTTTAAAATGTTCTTGGTGACATGTGTACCCAGGGAGGATTTGTAAAATATGTACATCTATTTTTGAGAAATTTCATAGTAGACTCGGACTTTGAGCAATCTACCTCTTTTTAACCTAGCTTTGCCAAAGTGTGGCAGATCGAATGGAGTTTGTGATCCTTATATCTTATATGGAGCTAATCTGGGATTTGTAGCCACTAGCTAGTAGTTTGGGCGGTACACCTCAAACTACCCACATATAATAAAATATGTAACTCAATCGCGTAGTATGTATGTTTAGGCTTAGTTGACAAATCAAAGGGACGTGCAATTGTATTCTTTTACTTATTGCAAGTATTAAATTTGTTTCCTACTATGTACAAGAAAGTGTATGACTCGGGTATATTTATAATATTACTTTTTTCTAGTTGTTGAATATTCATCCATGTAAGGAGATTTAGTACTTGCTAAGAATACATCAACGCGAAGAGAATTACTACTTGTTAAATATATATCCAGTGAATAGTAGGGTTGAGCATTGGATCGGGTTGTTGCGGATATAATAAAGCCCAGACTCGGACCCAGATTTCATTATCAAGTTGTGGGTCGGGTCATGGCCCACAAAATTTCACACTTTATAGGCTCGAATACGGCCCTTGGTATATTTTTGGGTTGTGGTTTGGGTCCAGGTCCAGCCCATGGTTATATTTTTCTCTATGTAAAGTGGCATGTTCAAAGTTCCAGTTTCTTCAACTAAAGTAGATTTATATTGGAGTCTATTTTATATCGTAAAATATACATACACGTTACTTTTTAGAGTCAAACTAAAAAAGTCCTTTATGAACGTTAGAATCTTTTATCAATAACGGGATGAACGAGTTGTTAAATTAATGTAGAATAATCATCGGACATCAAAGCAATTCATGAGGGAAACTTTATATCGAATTGTTGTGTTGTCGATATGGTAATAAGGAGTTATGTTTGGACATTGTCTTTATTTAGCACATACTTAAGATACATCAAATTATAAAATCAAATACCACCATTAAAATATGAAAAGTCTAATGAACTGATGTGGTTGGTTAGAAAGGAAATAATGAGAATTTGAAACGAATAATGACATAAATGTGGTCTCGAATTAATGTATAATGTCTAATGGATGGTCAAAGAAATTGACAAGAAATATCTCCCATTGCATTGTGCCTTCTATGAGTGGCAATCAATAATTACGTACAAGTATTTTGACTTTTTATCTTAAAATATAATAGGTAAGTAACTATATTCAGTATTGTAAAATCATTTCCACAATTTAAAATAAAAAGTTTAAGTAACATGATTGAGTGACAAGAAGATAACAAAAATGGGATGAATAATGGGCATGAAGACAGTTTAAAATATACATAGAATGATTATTTGGTATCAAAGATATTGATGATGCCTATTGGACATTATATTATTGTCTTGTCAATATGAAAATTAAGGAATTACATATAGGTATTTTGACTTTTTTGTCAAGCATATAAATAAAGTAAATAACTACATCATATATAATATGAGATAAATATGAAGTATTATATATAAATTTATATACTAAATATATATCAAGTCAGATATTCGGCTCCTCAGGTGCAGATCCGCTTAGACTCTAATTCGGACCATATTAAATTGTGGGCTTGAGGTTAAGGCCCTAGCCCGCTCAAAGAAAATGGTGGGTCAGATTTGAGTCCCATTCCATGGGTTGGGTTGCGGGTCAGGCTCTGGTTGATCCCGAACCAATGCTCAACCCTAGTAAATAGAATAAGTACTTGGTGTATATTATGTGTGTATATATTTAATGTTGATTAATTTTGCTCTAAATAATTTGATCATATGCATGTAAGAAATGAGTATGCTAACTTTTGCTATATCATATGGAAGGGATTGGGAGTCTCATCATGTGCTTTTCCACATCTTTTAAGTATGTTGGGAGTAGCAACAAGATCATCAAGAAGTAACAACACATTATATAATTAAGTCTAGAGTGTCCATGCACTCACTTTCCCGAGTAATGGATTGGTAGTTGTTTAGTATTTAATAGTTTGTTTTGCCTGGTATTTTCTGATGATTACGAGGTCCAGCTTGATCTAGATCTCTGATGTTGTTGCAATTTTAGACATATTGTGATACTTTGATGAAGTAACAGAGAGATTCCAGTTTGTGCTCATGTCATGTCTTCTCATGGAATGGTTCTAGTATGAGATTATGTTTATACGATCGTCATGTAATATTTCTCACGCTTCCAAACTATTGAGTGTTGCCCGCCACTACCATATCCACCAATTCTAGCTTAGCTTCTACTAGGTATATTAGCGGGGCCCATACAGCTGATCGTTTACTTCCGTATTCCTTTGGTTGCAAACAATAGAAAATGGCAACCTTAATGCCCAATTTTCCGGGTGCTAGAATGTCTCATTGGTTCAGAATGAACTTGTCACAACAGATTTTAGCACACGTCTCAACAATCAACAAGACCGTCAACCAATCTTGACACAAGTGACTAGCAACTACCACCATTTTTTATATTTTTTCTTGTAGTTTTGCGAGGTTATTATAGATCGTTATGCCAGAGGTGGATCGCACCAGTATTCAGTTTCTGTTTTTGTCTCCACTATCCACAAAGGCATCTAATGTAGGGTTTGACATAACATTTCTCATAATCGGGTTTAGTCACTGTGCATCAATCCATATATATTATATACCCAACTTGAATGTATGAACAGCATATTATGGTCCTCATCTCAAAAGAGTTCTCTATAACTGCTAATACATGAGGAAAAACTGTGTTAAGTTGGGGTTCCAAAAAAAAATCACCCGTCAGGGGTAGTGCCATTACAAAATTAGAGATTCGAGAGGTTAGCATAGGATAACTAGAAGTCACAGAAGGTGGCTAAAAACTAAAGGAAAATGTGAGGTGGGGACACGGAGAAAGGCATCAGTTAATATACAATCAATATGCAAATAAATTAAGAGAACAATAAAACATGGGAGGAAGGAATCCCATAAGATAGTTTGCCCGTTCTAGCAGAAGTAGACTTGCGCTGTGAAGGCATTTTAAATTACATGTCTCAATAGTAAACAACTTTGCAGGTGAGTGAGACAATGAAGCTCCTTCAATCAGTCATCGTCAGAATCTGAATAACAAATGTCAGCAAGTTAAAAATCACAAGAACAGTTACCATCATAAAGGATGAAGCTACATGGCAATGGATGTCCAAGAACCACAAGTCTCATCGTATTTTGTTCAAATTTACTGCTAATGTGTACTATAACTTGAAGCAGGCCAGAATGATACAGTAAAGCTCAGTTGTCGGCACAGTCCAATTAAGCAAAATTGAAGGCAGCATTCATAGAAACAGAGACATAATATGCCTAACCACGAATAATTGCTCATCGGCAGAATTCCAACATGTTAGTATATGTTGTCCAGAAAGGTCTAAAGATGACTTCTTCAACTAATATGAAGCCTAGTGTGGCACGTATGTAATCATGCAAAACTGGTGAAACTACTACTAAGCAGAGATTTGATATCAAAGTAGAGAACTACACGTAAGGCCATCCACCACAGACACATGCACGCATACGCACACACGAACGCACGCGCCAACACATACGCTCATACACATGCACATGCACGCACACACGGACGCGCACACACACACACACACGCTCAACACATATAGAGAGAGTGAGGTTAGAATACACTCAAGTGTATTCCAGCTTCAATACAATTAAGCTTATAGCCGTTAGATTAGCTACTAGATTAGATGAGGGGGATCTGAATCCACACAGAGACTACTGACCCCACCAACTTGTTTCGTAATTCTCCTCCTCTCCCACTCTCACTTTACAAGAAATATGCCGCCTCCCATCCTAACCTGCTCTTCTCGCCATTCTACTCTGTCCTTCTCCCCCGTCGCCGCTTGCTCTACAGGGAACAGCGGACCTGATCCCCTTAGCCACACCAACATCTTGTCATGGATCAGGACCATTGCGCAAAATACAATGGGCGGAGACATCCCTGCAACTGAGCGGCTCGGGAACGTGTGGAATGTCTATGTAGAAAGCATGTACCTCGTCACCAGGTTCATGGTGATTCCCCGCTGGGAAGTTAGCCTCTCGTTCAGCTCCACAACTGGTGACGGCGCACGCACAGGTTGAGTTATAATATTGTTCATAATGTAATTTCAAAATCAACAAGTGAGGGAGCGAGCAGAAGGCCTAGTATGGTGGCCGCGGCAGTCCATCCTCCCATGGACGTCCGGACTGCGGGGTGTCCCTTGTAGTCCCACACGTTCGACAAGATCTTGCCATCATCCGTCTCAGGAAGGGTAGGAGCAGCCGCCATCACGGCAGCAAAGAAGAGAGGTGGGGCGAGGAAGGGTGTTGAGAAGGACATGGGAGAGAAGAGCACCAAACTTGGGTGGTGGCGGCACTTGCTACTGCCTGCTGCTACACGAGGTAGCTTTGCAGTTTTGGTTCGGCCAATCCAGGAAGTAGTTGGGAGGATGGAGGTTTCTTTTGTGATATGGGAATCTCCTACTTTAGGTCACCATAAACGCCAAGGGAGAAGGGATGGTATGAGTCGCACCGCCGGACAGCTTCATAAAGGTCGATCAGAAATCCCTCTGCATGGAAGGCACCATTGACTCCAAATCCGTCTCCAGCAAGATCGTCTTCTTCGATAGAGGCGTCAACAGTGGCGCACACTTCCTTCCCGTCGTCTCTGTCAGCACCACGTTGTAAATATGCCATCTCCTCACCTCGCCCCAGTGCAACACTATCGCTCTCTGGGAACAAGCTCGAGATTCGACCCTCTTTCTCACGCTTGAAATCCTCACCCTGACATGGTCGCACCCGAAGTCAACATCCTCTTAGCATGGATCAACACTGCTAGCTCATCGAGCCTCAACACTAGGCTCCGCTAGGGTTCAACGTCCTCCTGGGAACTTACATTTCGTGCCCACATGTAGCCGATGTTGTGTCCCTGATTCAAGCCGGCACATGTAGACTAGAGCCTCGTGGCGACGAAGTCGGTGTACGTGCATGAGAACATGTTGGCGTCGCTCAAGCGCGTCCAACCGTGACCCCGCAACAAAATACAACTGCTAGAGTCGAAAGATGCATAAGAAGGTTAACCTCATCAAGTATAATAAACTCAATCTGGACCGTGGCATTGTTGATTGGCTTCTAATCTATCATGATCTTGTTGAGGGGAGATGCCTCGCAGAATGTCTCCACCGCATGGTTTGACTCACGGTCACGGTGCGGATGTCATCTTCTTGTATTTCAAGCGGAGCGATGACTATTGCATCCCTTGACCCGCTTGCCCTCCAACCATCTCTACTAGTACTCTGCTTTACAAGATGATGGTACGACCTAAAGAGCTATGTCAACAGTTTGGGGATGGATGCTTCCATGGCATATAGTTGATCCGAACAAGGCTTTAATGTTCCATGCGGTAAATTCAAAATTGCTCCACCGCTATGGCTTCAATCCTTAGTCTAGATGCTAATTGATTACATGATGTGCTATCCAGATGAGGAAAGCGGTGTGGGGTTTCTTATAGCTGCGAACGTGACCATAGAAGGCAATATCGACGCAATTTTTTAGCCAAAAGAGCTACATGCTCTAACGTCCGATTGCGCACTCAGAGCTACGCGAGTTGCCAAGGACAGCGTGGGTTGCTTGTGCTTGTTCGCCATGGCAAGGCATTGCTCAATGAAGATCATGTATTGCTTCCCTCTCGCCAATCATATTCAAATTATTCGGCTAAGCGGAAGCAAAACATGGGGCAATCCACGGCATACCAGAACTTGCCTTGTTCTCCATAGGATAATGGAACAAGGCCTCCGCAGGGATGTTTCACTCGTCACCGGAAGACGTTTTGTGGTAAAAAGACCCCGAGTTAGGAAAGTCCAAGTCGTGGTCCCCGCTTGCAACCACGCTTGCATCCATGTACGGTACTCTGGAGGCTATCAGCACACTCATCTCTATAAAATGGTCTGACTACTGCGTGTATGCATTAGCATAAGATAGGTCGCTGATGTAGAACATGATATCAACTATGTTGATGCCCTTTGTGATGCTCTCTAACTATCCAAAGGTGTTTAGCGATGGCGACTAGTAGTTGGATGTTGCGGCACCAACCAGGAGGAGCATCCCGCCATCATGTTGTTGGAGCTGGTCGAAAAGTTCTCGGGAGCTCGTCGCGCATCCCGTGAGGAGGGACGGAGCCGACGGCCTAAATTTGAAATGAGGGAGGGAGAGGAGAGAGAAAATAGGTGAATGGGACTTAGAGGAGAGAGATGACAGGATACGGGGTCAAAAGAATGTTGGAGTGTGTTGTCACCCAGTCTTGATCCAAAGATCTATTAAATCCAACGGTTACAAACTTGATTATATTAGGGACTGAATACACTTAAGTGTATGCTAACATATATATATATATATATATAGAGAGAGAGAGAGAGAGACAGGCTAGAATACACTCGAGTGTATTCGGAGCATAATACACTCAAGTATTTTTTCATGATGCAATATTTTTTTCAAAAATCTAATCCGTTGATCTTCTTAATCATCTTGTGAATAACTCATATAAAAAATTTGAGGACATTTGGATATTTATAGGTCATGTTATAAAGACCGAAAAATTATGCATTTCAAATTAGTTTGGTGCGTCAATTTTGTTGCCCTCGGATGAGTGACTTACACTCATCCAAATGGGCTCAAAATTTGTATGTAGCCTAATTATAGTATGACAATGAAGATCAATGGTTTACATCTTGCAAAAAATAGTCTTGATATGCAAACACACTTGAGTGTATCCGTGCGATCTGTACACTCGAGTGTATTCTAGCCTGACTCTTATAGAAATACTCTATTATTTACTTATTCTGCTGTGTTATTTCTTATATTGCTCTATTGTATTTGTCTCATATTGCTCGCTTGTATATATGTCTCAACTCTCTGTAGCTATATAAGAGAGTACCATGTACATCTTTTTACTCACTGAATAAACAACTCCTTTACTCTCTACATGGTATCAAGAGCAGGTTCTCCTTTTCCCCACCCATGACGTGAGCACCCCCCTCCGCCGATCTCCCCCTGCCCGCCCGCCCCCCCCTCTCCACCCTCCCTGTCTGCCGCCCAACCCTCCCTCCCCTCCCTACCGCCACCCTCCTCTCCCCTCCACCCTCACCCGCTGCCGTCTACACCCTTCCTGCCACCCGTCGTCGCCCCTTCCTCCTCCTTCCACCCCCACCGCCGCCACCCTCCTCCGTCCACCCTCCCTCCCCACCGCCTCCTCTCCTCCCACCGCCGCCTCCCCTCCTCAACAACCCACTCCACCCGCAACATCCTTCCTCCTCCAGGCTTCTACCCTTTCGGTCGGCTGCCACTGGTTTTTACCTCCCGTCTCCGTCTACGTCCGGGTGCTCTTCGGATCTACGTTCGGACATCCACTGGTCGGCTAAGTTGAGAGTCCTTTCGTCTCTCCATTCTATCTACCTGCGCCTCATGACGGAACGTTGAGTTTTCCTCATGA
The DNA here is from genome assembly GCA_963693085.1 of Alisma plantago-aquatica. Classification (NCBI taxonomy): domain Eukaryota; kingdom Viridiplantae; phylum Streptophyta; class Magnoliopsida; order Alismatales; family Alismataceae; genus Alisma; species Alisma plantago-aquatica. Next base: position 1,008,407,347 of record OY856410.1, on the reverse strand, counting down.
CGGCGTAGGCTTCTCTATGCATATTCTGCCCGATACGGGTTTTCTGCTCTGACGCGTCAGATCCCTACTGTTGCTATCTGCCCTTTGTGGGTCTCTACTCTGCTACTGCACCAACTCCTGCCTCTGCCATGGCCTTCCCTGAGCCTCCTCGCTCCCTGTGTGTCACCACGGTGAAGCTCGACGGCGGCTCCAACTACCATCTCTGGTCGGCGTCCTTTGTTCTATATGTCAAAGCACAAGGACGATATCACCATCTTACGGCAGAGCCTCTTGTTGTTCCTACTGCTGATTCGAATGACAAAACCAGACAAAGTTATGCCCAATGGTCCCAGGTTGATTCCGGCGTCATGTCTTGGATCCTCAATAGTACCAAGCCTCGCATCAGCCAATCTCTTCTCTGCCTTCATTATGCTAAGGCTATGTGGGATCAACTGTCCCATGTCTATTCTCATCAGGAGAATCCCAAGCGCATCTTTGAAATTTTCAAAACTCTGGCGAAGGAGTTCTCTACTGATACTTCCATTGATGACTTCTACAATCAATGCTCGGCTCTATGGAATGAGTTTGAACTCTACCACCCTTTGACGGCGGACATCAAAACTGCTCAGAACAGCGCAACGAACTGCAACTTGTGCAATTTTTGGTTGCACTTCCTGCCTCTTTTTCTGGAGTGGTTGACCAGATCCTATCAAGTGACCCGTTGCCAACCCTTCGAGATGTTCTGAAACAAGTCCAACGCTTGTCGTCCATGACTCCTACACCTACTGTTGAGCATCCTGCGCTTATTGCTCGCTCTGCTGATTCTGGCCGTAGTCGTGGTCGCGGCCGTGGTCGTGGCGGTCGCCCTCCTCCTTCAGGAGGTCGTGGCACATCTACTCCTGGACGAGGTACTGCTCCTGTCCCTCGCTACTGCAACTGGTGTGGCCGAGACAATCATACTGAAGATCGCTGCTGGATTAAGCATGGCAAGCCCGCTTGGGCTAACCAGGCCGCTACAGACACTAATGTTGATTCTACCACTGACGCACCTGCTGCTCCTGCTAACACGTCGGAGTTCGAGAAGATATTCCAGGAACGTCTCGCACAAATGCCATCCTTGTCTACACCAGGACCCTCTGCCATGCTCGCCTCTCCAACATTTGGTAACAAACAATTGTGCATTGACTCAGGTGCATCCACTCATATGGCTGGTGATTTTCGCATTTTCTCTATTATCAATAAAACTGCTCCTAATCCTATATCATCTATTACTGTTGCAAATGGGTCCAAAACTGTTGTTCATGGCACTGACATGGTTCCTCTTTCACCAAAAATACAGTTGCAGTCTGTTTTATATATTCCAAAGTTTCCTGTTAATCTATTGTCAATCAGTAAGATTATAAAACAACTCAGCTGCTCTGTTAAATTTGATCCTTCTGGCTGTGTTTTGAAGGATCTTCGTGCTTTGAAGGATCTCCGCACGAAGACGAGGATTGGTTCGGGCCGTGAAGGACCAGATGGGCTGTATTACCTGGATGGACCTCCTATTGCTACTGCTATGCTATCTACTTCAGTGACGGGACTACAATGGCACTTTCGTCTGGGGCATCCATCTGCTGCCAAATTAAAACATTTACTCCCTACGTTATCTGAGAATAGTTTTTCCTGTGAAACTTGTGTTTTAGGCAAACAAACTCGTTCTGTTTTTCCTGCTAAGAACGTTATTGCTTCTAAAGAAATTTTTGACCTTGTTCATGCTGACATTTGGGGACTGTGCTCCGTATCAAGTCACTCGGGTGTGAAATATTTTGACATTTATTGATGATTATTCTCGCGCCACATGGTTGTTTTTGCTTAAAGATCGTGATATTGTGTTAGATACTATTCGCACCTTCTTTGCTGAAATTCACACTCAATTTGCTCGACCTATTAAAAATTTTCGTATTGATAATGCATTGGAATTCATGCAACAATTTGTTACATCCTTTTGTGTTGCCTATGGAACCATACATCAGACCACTTGCCCATACACTCCTCAACAAAATGGCGTCGTTGAAAGAAAAAACTGACACCTCGAGGTTGCTCGCACCCTTCTCATACACTACAAAGTACCCCATCACTTTTGGCCTGAAGCTGTCTCTACGGCGTGCTATCTCATCAATCGCATGCCATCCTCAGTTTTAAAAAATCAGGTCCCGTATGCCATTTTGTTTCCCGATAAACCCTTATTCCCTCTGCCTCCTCGCATTTTTGGGAGTACTTGTTTTGTGAAAAATCTTCGTCCTGGTCTCACTAAACTTGATGCTCGCTCAGTAAAATGCATTTTTCTGGGATATTCCCGTACACAGAGAGGCTACCGTTGTTTTGATCCTATTAAAAAACAAAGGCTTGTTAGTGCGAATGGGACCTTTTTGAGCATATGCCTTACTATTCTACTGATGGCGAAAAGTTGTCGGCTGATATTATGGCTACCACACCGTTACCATTAGTTGTTGAGGAATTACCAACTCCTTATGTGCCTAAAGAACGCCCATTGCAAGTCTATCAGCGTCGGTCAAAGATCATCACTGCTTCTGAAGCCCCGGCCAAACCAAATCCTACGTTTGTCGTTGATCCCCCATCCACTGAGATATTTTCTGACCTGGATCTTCCTATCAGTTTAAGGAAAGGTGTTCGATCATGTACTCATCATCCTATCAGTAATTTCTGTTCATCTGACAATCTTTGCGGTAGCTTTGCTTGCTTCACTTCTGTTTTGTCTGTTGTGACAATTCCTAAATCAGCTGAAGAAGCCCTTTGCAATCCTGCCTAGAAACATGCTATGGAGCAGGAAATGCATGCGCTCTGTGATCGTCAGACATGGGATCTGGTTGACCATCCCTCTTCATGCCATATTGTTGGCTGCCGCTGGATATTTACCATTAAATATCAACCAGATGGTACCATTGACCGCCTGAAAGCCCGATTAGTTGCGAAAGGGTATACTCAGACGTATGGAGTAGATTATTTTGAAATCTTTTCTCCAGTTGCACGCTTAAATTATGTTCGTATTCTGATCTCTATTGCTGCTAATAAAGACTGGCCTCTGTTTCAACTTGATGTCAAAAACACCTTTCTATATGGAGATCTACAGGAGGAGGTCTACATGGAGCAACCTCCGGGATTTGTTGCTCAGGGGGAGTCTGCTTCTAAAATCTGTAAACTCAGAAAGGCGATCTATGGTCTAAAACAAAGCCCACGTGCATGGTTTGACAAGCTCAGTCAGATCTTACTTACCTTTGGCTTTCGGCGTTCACAATCTGATCATTCTGTATTTATTCGTAAAACCGCAGCAGGACTTGTCATCCTTATTGTGTATGTTGATGATATTGTCTTATCTGGCAGTGACAGTGCAGGGATACAGGCAACCAAAAAGTATTTAGCACAGCACTTCATCACCAAAGACCTAGGAAAACTACGATATTTTCTAGGTATTGAGGTTGCTAGATCTTCTGCAGGACTATGCCTGTCACAGAGGAAATATGTTCTTGATCTGTTACAGGAGATAGGCATGCTGGGCTGCAAGCCAGCCAACACTCCTCTGGATCCCAATATGGATTGGGATAATGATACTTCTCCTCCTTATGCTAATCGTCACCAGTTCAGGAGACTGGTTGGCAAGCTTATCTATTTAACTGTCACTAGAGCTGATCTGGCAGCTTTTGTAGGATTCATAAGTCGGTACCTTGATAAACCCCGGCAATGCCACTGGGATGTTATCTGTCATATATTACGATATCTCAAAAGCTCTCCAGGGAAAGGTCTTCTGTACAAAAAGCATGGCCATTGCAATTTATCTAGATTTTCTGATTATGACTATGCAGGAAGTCAATCTGACAGAAAATCTACATCTGGATATTGCACATTTGTGGGAGGAAATCTGGTTACTTGGCGCAGCAAACAGCAGACAGTTGTTGCCCGATCTAGCGCAGAGGCAGAATATAGAGCAATGGCTCATACTGCATGTGAGCTCCTATGGGTTCGTGGTCTTCTGAACGAGTTTGATATTATCTCTCCCAGCCCCATTCCTATGTTCTGCGACAATAAGGCTTCCATTTTCATTGCGAGCAACCCCACCTTTCATGAAAGAACCAAACATATTGAGGTTGATTGCCACTTTGTTCGGGAGAAAGTCCTATCTGGACACATTTGCACTCCATATCTCAACACTAAGAAGCAGCTTGCAGACATCTTCACCAAAGTTCTTCCTAAAGCTCGCTTCCAGACTTTGATTGACAAGCTGGGCTTATTCGACATCTACGCTCCAGCTTGAGGGGGAGTATAGAAATACTGTGTTATTTACTTATTCTGATGTGTTATTTCTTATACTGCTCTATTGTATTTGTCCCATATTGCTCGCTTGTGTATATGTCTCAACTCTTTGTAGCTATATAAGAGAGTACCATGTACATCTTTTTACTCACTGAACAAACAACTCCTTTACTCTCTACACACACACACACACACACACACATATATATATATATAGAGAGAGAGAGGCTAGAATACACTCGAGTGTATTTGGAGCAGAATACACTCAAGTAGTTTTTCATGATGCAATATTTTTTTTCAAAAATCTAATCCGTTGATCTTCTTAAACATGTTGTGAATAGCTCATATGCAAAATTTGAGCACATTTGGACATATATAGGTCATGTTATAAAGACCGCAAAAATTATGCATTTCAAATTAGTTCCGCGCGTCGATTTTGTTGCACTTGAATGAGTGACTTACACTCATCCAAATGGGCTCAAAATTTGTATGTAGCCTACTTATAGTATGACGGTGAAGATCAATGGTTTACATTTTGCAAAAAACAGTCTTGATATGCAAACACACTTGAGTGTATTCTAGCCTATTTACTATATATACATATATATAGCAAATAGGGACCAACATTATATATATATATATATATATATATATATATAATAGGGACCAACAAAATATATATATATACTCATACTAATAGGGACAAACAATACATATACATATATATGTATTGTTTGTCCCTATTAGAATATATATATATATATATATATATATATAGAGAGAGAGAGAGAGAAAGAGAGAGAGAGAAAGAGTCAGGCTAGTGTACACTCGAGTGTACCAGAGGCACCGTACACCTCAGTCATTTTTAAATATGCAGTAACTTTTTGAAAATTCTAAACTGTTGATCTTCTCAAATACCTTAAGAACATACTATATAATAGGGACAAACAATACATTTATATATATATACTCATACAAATAGGGACAAACAATACATTTATATATATATACTCATACAAATAGGGACAAACAATACATTTACATATATATATATATATACACACACTCATACTAATAGGGACAAACAATACATTTATATATATATGCTCATACTAATAGGGACACACAATATATATATATATATATATATATATATAGAGAGAGAGAGAGAGAGAGAGAGTCAGGCTAGAATACACTCGAGTGTATTCGGAGCAGAATACACT